>JASGCC010000135.1:498967-911058 GCA_030067915.1 Hydractinia echinata
AAAAATATACTGTCACTTCAAATTAGCAGTTGAAAGTCTGTTTCTTATAAAAAAAGTGTCATAAGTATTTCAGTGGTTGTCATTTCTGCTAGGATAAGTACATAAATGAATAACCGTTAACACATAGGCCCAGATAGCTTTAGAACATTTTTAGAACAAAAGGCTTTGTTTATACAGGTATAATAAGCACACACGTTTTTACAAGAATCCGCAAGACTCATTTTCCGAAATTTAACCCTATTCGGGCCAGGGTTTTTCCAGCCTCGTCCCAAGGCTTTTCTACGTATATGTCCCGTAATAGTTATGATTGTTACTACGGAACATCATAGGCGTAGAAGAGTCCTGGAGACTAGGTTGGAGTTTTTTAAACATATTGTGACCAAGGAGAGCTCCATAACTTTTGATAGGCTTATCCAAATTGAATCAAACTTTCTACACTTACACTACGCCATAAGACGCAAAATGGCAGCAATATTTTCAACAAAAAGTCTACCGCATAATTATTTTTATTCATTTCGTCATTGCATCTTTTTTAGGACCATCCTCAGACTGACAAACACAATGGCGATTGCACAGGTAAATGAATATTTTAAATACTACTTTAAGAAGATTCAATGCCTAATTCAATTTGCTATGTAATTTAAATTACAGAAACGAGCGAAAAGATTGAAGATAGACCATGATGAAGTTGCTCGGAAGTTCATCTTGGAAAATGAAGATCAAGAAGGACTTACGAAGACGTTTATCAATAAATGTATTGGTATGTATATAGCTAGTTCAGCAATGTCTGTGAAACTTATTGTTAACTATTAAACACACCAAACTTTAAGAAACTGCTGGAAAAATTTCACGCAGTTTTAAATCGCCATTAGCAACTTAGTTGAAAATTTGCTTGAGACCTGTTCTTAACGTGGTTTTACTTTTTAGACATAATGTTCTTATAAATCAAGTTGTAATGAATGCCCTTTAAGCCAGATATATATAAGATGCTTTAACCATTGAACTTCAAAAACAATATCACATTTTGGCTGATTTCATAAATTTGAGACCAAAAAAACCCAACTCGTAAGTTTTGGGACATTATATGAAGTTAATGGTTTTATATTTTCAGGATTTGGTGTTTTTGCCTGAAAAAACGTTTTATAAAGGCGAAGTTTTTTGTTAGAGTATCCTGGTGAGTTTATTACGAGTGACGAAGGGAAAAAAAGACAAAAAAGTTACGACGAATCACTGGGTTCTTTTCTGTTTTCTACAACAAACATTGGTAAGCGCTTGTAGAATTCATTTCTTCTTGTATACAAGTGAAATTAGCTAAGGATATTATCATAACAACCTTTTTATTACTTAGTATTGATGGAACGCATGCTTCTCGACTTGGCAAATACGTTAATGATAGTCCAGTAGCATTTTCAAATTGCAAAAATGCGAGCGCTTACCGTCAATAGCAGGGTCCACTTTTGTTTATTTGTACTTGTGGATCAAATATCACCTGGGACAGAACTCAGATATTCTTATGGTGATGTGAATTTACCTTGGAGATGTGTATGACTTTTCAAATATTTTACAGTCTAGTAACGTTCTGTCAAAACAAGGTATGCCTAAGACAAAATCTTCTGCTTTTCAACCAACCTTACCGTCTTTATTTTCTTCTTAGGACAAAAGAACTAGAAATCCCTATGTGCTGCCTTTGAAAGCTTCGAATGTAAGTTTTTAACAAAGATTTATAATTTCAAGAAACAAAACCAAGTTTCTTGTAATAAATAAATCCACAAATTACATTTTAGATACTTAGCTTGAAGAATGAGAAACAATCTACTGACGTTTTAACCACACTAAAAGGTTCTTCTAATATAAAAGATGTCACACCGTTCCACATTAATTTGCCAGCAAATTTTTCTGAAAAAATTGGAGAGGGAGCTTCTGCTACAATTTTTAAATATATCTGTAACGACAAAATAAAAGCGGTGAAAGTGTTTAAGCAGCAAATCGCCAGGAGAAAATTGCACAAAGTAGTAGAATCCTTAAGTAAATTAAAACACAAAAATATTGTTTGCTTCTACGGGTTCTCACTTAAGCCTTCGGCCTTAGTTTTGAATACTGCCAGTTGAACTTGGGTGGAGAAGTTGTCCACAACGCGGCTCAAATGGTATCAATTCTGAATGAAAACGAGGAGTTTGTATTTGCACAAAGATTAGATATGGTTAAACAAGCAACATCAGGGTTGAAAGCTTTGCACGATCAGGGTATTGTTCATAAGGATTTTAAGCCTTCGAATCTTTTAATTTGCGGAACAGCAGATCGTGTGGTAGTGAAGGTAGCAGATTTTGACGACATGTACGATATCAAAGGCACTATCACTTCCACGCTGACAAATATGAATCAAGGTCTCTTTGGCATGACTTTAGCGTATACTGCTGCCGAGATTTGCCTGCAACAAGTAAGAACCGTGTCTCTCGCCACCGACGTGTATTCATGGGCAATTGCCGTATTTGAGTTATTTGCTGATGTAACATCTCCGTGGAGCAGCGCATTAGCTATAGTAAGCGACGGCCTCATTGTCGAAGCTTTGAAGAAAGGAATGAGACCACATGTAGAAGATTACAACAGTTGTATGCTAAAAATGAATGCAATTTTATATTACCTATAATTTCGTCGGCATGGCACACTGACCAGCATAAAAGACCAACGATTTCACAGGTATTTTTAAAACATTTTTTTTACCGAAGTTTGTAACGAAATTAATGAATATTTAGTTGGTTCTCTTGTAAAAAAAAATATAACTTAATGCAAAAGCAAAACGCACAAATTAATTTATAGCTACTTGTCGATGGCAACGTGGATAAATCCACGGGTTCGCCTGTCCTTTATTTACCGCAATTCGTGTGTCTCGGTACTGCGATTACCATTTTGCGTGACAGACAGACAGATAGACAGACAGACACACGTATACGGGTATTATAATATAGATTACGAATAATTTAGTGTAATACTTAACGTATAATGTAAAACACTACCGCATTTGTTTTCATTTAGATTCTACTAATGCTGGACAAAGACTATGAAAAAATGGTAACAAATTTGGTACTTCATTCTAAAAAAAAAAATGATTTGGAAAATCAGACGCCAAAAAGTAACTATCTATATTCATTATATATCGTTGAGATTTCTGGCAGTCAATTTGCATCACATCCGATCACAGTAAAGTAAAAAAAAAATATGCAACTAAGGAAAACAAACTTATTCACACCGTCTAGAGCTTTCAGTAACAAGCAATAATTTTCAAAATTTCTTTTTAATATTTTCCGTCCTTCTTATTTTTAGATCTCGACAGGCGACGCAATTTCACCTAGTCCAATTAGTCGCTCGCAATATAAGAGTAAATCAGTGTAATATGTTTAACATTAGCTCACATTTCTTTTCCTGTGACATCCAACCAAATGACCACCATTTTTAAACAAAAGGCATACAGAGTTCAAATCAGTTATTAATTACAATATCGCGACATGCTTTATATCTCTTTATTAGTTCTACCAAAAATTATAACAAAATAGCACGAAAAATAACTTGCAATTTTTAAATTGAAGTCTAGCAAATGATCACTTAGTGAATGATATATCACAATGTGATATATCAATGTGACATATCATTCTTCTTAATGATAACATTATCTTATTTTACTAGGGCTCAGAAAAGAACGGAATGTCCCCTGAACCGAATCAAAAGAAGACAGATTACAATTTAGCACTGGTAAGAAACTTTAACATTCGGTATATGTCAGTTGTTGTTAAGTATATCAAAATGATCACTTAGCGGGACACAGGAAATTTTCTAAACAATGAGATATATTCTTCTTCTTAATGATAATCTATTGTCTTATTTTACAAGGACTCGGAAAAGGACGCAAATATACCTGAAGCGAATCAAAAGAAGACAGATTACAATTTAGCACTGGTTAAGAAACTTTAACATTCGGTATATGTCAGTTGTTGTTAAGTATATCAAAATGATCACTAGCGGGACACAGGAAATTTTCTAAACAATGAGATATATTCTTCTTCTTAATGATAATCTATTGTCTTATTTTACAAGGACTCGGAAAAGGACGCAAATATACCTGAAGCGAATCAAAAGAAGACAGATTACAATTTAGCACTGGTAAGAAACTTTAACATTCGGTATATGTCAGTTGTTGTTAAGTATATCAAAATGATCACTTAGCGGGACACAGGAATTTTCTAAACAATGAGATATATTCTTCTTCTTAATGATAATCTATTGTCTTATTTTACAAGGACTCGGAAAGGGACGCAAATATACCTGAAGCGAATCAAAAGAAGACAGATTACAATTTAGCACTGGTAAGAAACTTTAACATTCGGTATATGTCAGTTGTTGTTAAGTATATCAAAATGATCACTTAGCGGGACACAGGAAATTTTCTAAACAATGAGATATATTCTTCTTTGTAATGATAATCTATTGTCTTATTTTACAAGGACTCGGAAAGGGACGCCAATTATACCTGAAGCGAATCAAAAGAAGACAGATTACAATTTAGCACTGGTAAGAAACTTTAACATTCGGTATGTCAGTTGTTGTTAAGTATATCAAAATGATCACTTAGCGGGACACAGGAAATTTTATAAAACAATGAGATATATTCTTCTTCTTACTGATAATCTATTGTCTCATTTTACAAGGACTCGGAAAGGGACGCAAATATACCTGAAGCGAATCAAAAGAAGACAGATTACAATTTAGCACTGGTAAGAAACTTTAACATTCGGTATATGTCAGTTGTTGTTAAGTATATCAAAATGATCACTTAGCGGGACACAGGAAATTTTCTAAACAATGAGATATATTCTTCTTCTTAATGATAATCTATTGTCTTATTTTACAAGGACTCGGAAAGGGACGCAAATATACCTGAAGCGAATCAAAAGAAGACAGATTATAATTTATCACTGGTAAGAAACTTTAACATTCGGTATATGTCAGTTGTTGTTAAGTATATCAAAATGATCACTTAGCGGGACACAGGAAATTTCCTAAACAATGAGATATATTCTTCTTCTTAATGATAATCTATTGTCTTATTTTACAAGGACTCGGAAAAGGACGCAAATATACCTGTAGCGAATCAAAAGAAGACAGATTACAATTTAGCACTGGTAAGAAACTTTAACATTCGGTATATGTCAGTTGTTGTTAAGTATATCAAAATGATCACTTAGCGGGACACAGGAAATTTTCTAAACAATGAGATATATTCTTCTTCTTAATGATAATCTATTGTCTTATTTTACATGGACTCGGAAAAGGACGCAATTATACCTGAAGCGAATCAAAAGAAGACAGATTACAATTTATCACTGGTAAGAAACTTTAACATTCGGTATATGTCAGTTGTTGTTAAGTATATCAAAATGATCACTTAGCGGGACACAGGAAATTTCCTAAACAATGAGATATATTCCTCTTCTTAATGATAATCTATTGTCTTATTTTACAAGGACTTGGAAAGGGACGCAAATATACCTGTAGCGAATCAAAAGAAGACAGATTACAATTTATCACTGGTAAGAATCTTTAACATTCGGTATATGTCAGTTGTTGTTAAGTATATCAAAATGATCACTTAGCGGGACACAGGAAATTTTCTAAACCATGAGATATATTCTTCTTCTTAATGATAATCTATTGTCTTATTTTACAAGGACTCGGAAAGGGACGCAAATATACCTAAAGCGAATCAAAAGAAGACAGATTACAATTTAGCATTGGTAAGACACTTTAATATTCGGTATATGTCAGTTGTTGTTAAGTATATCAAAATGATCACTTAGCGGGACACAGGAAATTTTATAAAACAATGAGATATATCATTCTGCTTAATGATAATCTATTGTCTTATTTTACAAGGACTCGGAAAAGGACGCAAATATACCTGAAGCGAATCAAAAGAAGACAGATAACAATTTATCACTGGTAAGAATCTTTAACATTCGGTATATGTCAGTTGTTGTTAAGTATATCAAAATGATCACTTAGCGGGACACAGGAAATTTTCTAAACAATGAGATATATTCTTCTTCTTAATGATAATCTATTGTCTTATTTTATAAGGACTCGGAAAGGGACGCAAATATACCTAAGCGAATCAAAAGAAGACAGATTACAATTTAGCATTGGTAAGACACTTTAATATTCGGTATATGTCAGTTGTTGTTAAGTATATCAAAATGATCACTTAGCGGGACACAGGAAATTTTATAAAACAATGAGATATATTCTTCTTCTTAATGATAATCTATTGTCTTATTTTACAAGGACTCGGAAAGGGACGCAAATATACCTGAAGCGAATCAAAAGAAGACAGATTACAATTTAGCATTGGTAAGAAACTTTAATATTCGGTATATGTCAGTTGTTGTTAAGTATATCAAAATGATCACTTAGCGGGACACAGGAAATTTTCTAAACAATGAGATATATTCTTCTTCGTAATGATAATCTATTGTCTTATTTTACAAGGACTCGGAAAGGGACGCAAATATACCTGAAGCGAATCAAAAGAAGACAGATTACAATTTAGCACTGGTAAGAAACTTTAACATTCGGTATATGTCAGTTGTTGTTAAGTATATCAAATGATCACTTAGCGGGACACAGGAAATTTTATAAAACAATGAGATATATTCTCCTTCTTAATGATAATCTATTGTCTTATTTTACAAGGACTCGGAAAAGGACGCAAATATACCTGTAGCGAATCAAAAGAAGACAGATTACAATTTAGCACTGGTAAGAAACTTTAACATTCGGTATATGTCAGTTGTTGTTAAGTATATCAAAATGATTACTTAGCGGGACACAGGAAATTTTCTAAACAATGAGATATATTCTTCTTTGTAATGATAATCTATTGTCTTATTTTACAAGGACTCGGAAAGGGACGCAAATATACCTGAAGCGAATCAAAAGAAGACAGATTACAATTTAGCACTAGTAAGAAACTTTAACATTCGGTATATGTCAGTTGTTGTTAAGTATATCAAAGTGATCACTTAGCGGGACAAAGGAAATTTTCTCAACAATGCGATATATAATTCTGCTTAATGATAGTCTATTGTTTCCTTTTACGCATTTTCCCTGCTGTTACAAGGCGGAATTAGTAGTAGACAACCCAAATTAAGGAAACTTTTTTAACAAGAAAAGATAATTTTATTTATAAAAGAAGCTGAAGGCGTTTGTTATTCATAAAAGTGAAATTAAGCCAGAATTTTTGATAGAATCAAGAGATAAGATTCTGCAAAATTAGTATCTCAGATTGATGTTAAGTTCTACGAACCTTATAAAAATGTGTACAAAAACTGCCTTTCGTTTTTTAAATAACTAGAACGTTAATTGGAAAAGAAATATCCGCGCATCTACACCTACTAACGTAAGCAATTTGTTATGATTCTTACAACGATGGTTTAGAAATTATAAAATAAATTGATAACAACGGAAAGTGGTAAAAGGCAACAGGCCTTACCATAAATATCATTAAATAAATTTTATTAGCAACATAAATGTTATATAAATGATGAAACAAATTTTAAATACAAAATATATGTCTCTTCCTAACTAATTCTCAATTTGTATTACAAAAGCCTTTATATTTTTGTATTTTAGGTTGTCCCAGGTTCCGAAAATGAAGTGGACTTAGAAGAAGAAAAGGCACTGTTTGGTGATAGCGGATTGGAATCGTCACAGTCAGTTGTCCTAGTGAGTATATTGTTTTCTGGAGATAAGTGTTTTTTTAGTGCACAGGTTACTAATTTAAAGAATATTATAGGTCAATGCATATGACGAAGATTCAACTGAAAGTGAAAGTATAAGTACCAGCGACAGTAATTTTAATCCAGAGAAGAGTGATGAATCATCAGACTCTTATGATTCCGCGAAAAGTCCAGAATTACCTCCTCACATTAAATCAAGAATACAATTACCGCTAAGAATAAAAGAAAGCAAGAATGTTCAGTCAAAATCTTTATTTGATTTTGAGGATTCGGAAGAAGATGATGATCTAAATATGACAATAAGCTCCATTGTTGAACGCATTTTACCAAGTCAAAACGAAGGTTAGAATATGCGAAATAATACGAATGTATGCATGCATACTAAGAACCATATTTTTATAGCACTATATACAATGATCTCTTAAGGCAAAGGCTAATGTCGTTTCAAAAGCTGCATGAAAAATTAAGCTACCGGTTACCTGCTCGAAAAGCAGAATAAAAAAAAATCACCGTTTTTGTCATAGTATCATTGTTGTTTAACTTCTTTCTTTCTGCATTTAAAGTACAAAGTGATTTTCCTGATGTGATCCATATGGATGAAAACGAAAAAAATGATATTATACCAGGTAAGTTAAATTCTATTCATCACGACAAGCTTGCATTTCGCATGCAACTTTAACAGATTAATAGAGTAACTGCTGGTAATCTTAAATATGTCAAAAACATTTTAGATGATGACAATGGTAGTAGTGCAAGAGGGTGCGAAGAAAGTGCAGAAAAAAACAATTTTTTAGGTATTTTTAATTTTTAGTTGAGAATTTGCTATCATGCATTTTCAAAATATTTTTGTAGAGTAGATGTTCATTGAAATATTAACGTTATGGAATGTAACTTTATAAACTAGTGCAACATGAGCAACTTTCGCCGGAAAAGATTTTCTTGGTTGTGATTTGTTGCAAGTGGAGAAAGCGAAATGTATTTTCTGCTACTTTAGCAGAAAATACATTTCGCAAAATGTGTTTATAGCTACGGTACAAAATGTCACCTATCAAAGATATTTTTCGATATGTTAGTGATTTGTTTACCTTGTGTACTGCATTTGTAGTCCATTATAAATTTTAAGTACTGTTTAATGACTCTGTGCATTTTATTCAGGCCGCAAAGATGATGCTACAATTGATCAGAAAAAAAATAGCAATGGTAAGTTTTGTCTTACACCTATGCTATGCAGTTTTTGGCTGTAGTGATGGCGGCAGCGTATTGCTAATCCCGCTGCGTAAATGGAATTAAATCGGAAGTCTAAAACTGTACGAAAAAATACGGCTATCGAATTAATTTAGTTCCAACACAGACTAACAATCTGTCGTCCAGTTTTCACACATTTCTTATAGTTATTTGCCAAAAAACGTAAAGACCAAAACGATCGAGAAAGAGCAAGCTTCTTCTCTAACAAAGTTTTATGAAATGATTTCCTTTGATTAAAGTTCTAAACGTAACCCAAAGAAAAATTATTACATTTGATCTGTTATAAGGTTTTATATATCTAAGATTATTTAAAGAACTGGGCTAACCATTCATTTGAGAAAATATCGACCCTAAAAAAGTCTGGTGCCTACTTGATATTTATTAAAACTCAGTAGGCATTAAAGCTATGCGACTTGGAAAATAAGAGTTATTAACAAAAGAACTGGCGACATTGCATATGGTAGGAAAATGATTTGTGAAAAAAAAAAATTTAGACTTAAATTTACTCTGATAATTTAAGGAGGAACAAGGTTGTAAAAAGCGGTAATTTGCGCATGACAATGTATTTAATAAATAACATTTTTTTAAAATCAACAGTATGATAAGTTATTTATAGGACAATATTAACTGATTGAAAGGAATAAGAACATTATGTTTTAGCTGGTAACTTCACCGACGAACAACATAAAGATGGGAGGAAGATGCACTGCTGTTATTTGTGTCAACAATGGGTTTATCGAATACCAAGACATTTTAAACTAAGGCACAAAAGTCACGAAGAAATAAAAAAAATCCTTCAATTGCCAAAGAAACAACAAGTAAAGGAATTTGCCATTCTACGAAGAAAAGGGGATTTTGAGGCGAACATGAGCCATGCGAGAGACAACACAGAGTATATTAGCGTTGTAAGAAAAAGTAAACCAATGTCCGTTGCTAACTACACCCCCTGTATTAATTGTTTTGGAGTTTATAACAACAAAACACTTCACAGACACTTGGATATCTGTCAGGCTAAAAAAAAATCATCTTCACAGTCCAATTCTACCAACGTAAAGGCTAGCAAAATGCTTTTGCAAGAAAGTTTAGCTAAAGATAGCAAATTTAAAGATTTAAAGGCACAGCTCTTGTCACGCATGATGGAAGATGAAGTCTTTAACATCCTTAAAAACGACGATGGCGTGCTGTTGTATGGCTATACACTGTTTGAGAAGGGTGGTGATACAACTTTTAATGAAATATCAGGTAAATTAAGAGGTATTGGAAGATTGATCCTGCATTTCAGAAAAGTAACTGGAATTCAAGACGCAACAGCATTTTCAATAATTGATCCTGGCAACTGGGACAGCATAATTAGTGCCATTAAAGATTTGGCTGAACATAAAGGTAACGACGCAGTAGGTGTTCCAAGCCTCTTATTGCGAGTTGGACGGTCCCTGGAAGCAATTGCATGTGCCAAGCGAGCTTGGGGTATTCGTACAAAAAATAAAGAAGTGATAGAGGACGCTCGCTTGTTTTTAGAATTGTTTAAAGAGTACTGGCACATTTATTCTAAGCACGCCTTATCTACAATACAATCGAGGAAAGATAAGACGCCTGAACTTTTGCCCTTGACTGCAGATGTCCATCAACTTCGAGATTATCTGCTCGATCAATTTGCAGTTCTAACAGCTTCTGATGTACACGATCGTGGAATGACATTGCATGAATGGAGTTGGCTTCAAAAGATTATCGTAGTTAGAATTATTACATTTAATGCAAGGCGTGGCGGAGAATCGACAAAAATATTGGTATCTGACTGGAACAGGTGTGAGCAGTGGAAAAGACAGGAGGATATTGAATTAATTCAAGATCCTGTGGAAAAGGTCTTGGCAAAGAGGTTGGAGGTTTTGTATGTCAAGGGCAAGAGAAAGAGGCGTGTGCCAGTAATATTTACTGAGGAATTGCAGAAAGGTATCCGCATTTTGTTGGAAACAAGGGACAAAATGGGAGTCAGTTCTGAAAACCCTTTCCTGTTTCCAAGACCAAGTCGAGGGTCAATGAACCCAATTCGTGGATGGGACGCTGTACATGAAGTAGCATTAAAGGCTAACCTGAAAAAGCCTGAATTGATTACCTCAACTAAAATTAGAAAGCATATGGCGACGGTACTCCAATTACTTGATATGACAAAAGGAGAGTTGAACTGGGTAAGCGATCATTTA
Organism: Hydractinia echinata; assembly: GCA_030067915.1. NCBI lineage: Eukaryota > Metazoa > Cnidaria > Hydrozoa > Anthoathecata > Hydractiniidae > Hydractinia > Hydractinia echinata. The sequence continues at coordinate 510,201 of JASGCC010000135.1, forward strand.
GGCCACTCAGTGGACGTGCATAAAGCTTGGTATCGGCAAGAAGAATCAACAATTGAGCTAACCAAAGTCGCCAAGTTACTTATGGCCAAAGATAGGGGCGAAGTCCTTCAAAACAAGAAAATCACAGATCTGTGTGGTAAGTTTTATGTTTCTTTACAGAAAAAATAATACGCAGATCAAAAGTATGCAATTATTTTGCGCACTATTTAGCACCATCAAGCAACTTGCCGTCAATAATTAAGGATAGTCAGGGAATGGTTGAGGACAAGAGGGGGAGTTTGACTCGCCGTAATGTGAGTGCTTTCTTTTCATACTTTTATTTTTATGCTTTTATTTCTTTCATTTTTATTTTGAACTAATTTTAGATATGAGTTAATTAATTTAATGCTCAAATTTAACACTTTTAGGACAAGAAGGGAACTCAAGAAAGTACCATACATGATGGTGATGTCGATTTTCAAGGTATGTTTTGGTAAAACATTTTTGATAACACAGCTATTAAAGGCTACTTTCCACTTCATAACGTTATAACGTACATAACAATATAGTTTACTTGCATTGCCTTTAGCCGTAACAAGAAAAACTTCTTCAGTAATAACACATTCAGACAACGTGGAAAAGGTAAATCGTTGTTTTAGATAATCTTTTTTACGGCTACCCCAACCTATCCCAGTAAGATAAAAAGCATATGGGTCGTCACTTTCACCTACAAAAGACCCACGGATGCAATTAATTTAAATTTATTTAACAATATGTGTTGCTCTGAGACCAATAGGTAAAGTTCAAATAAAATTCGGGAAGTTAGGTCTTTTAAAAACTAGTGCCCGTCACGTATTCTTAGTTGCTGATGATATATATCAATGCATATGTTAAATGTGCAGAATAACTACTATTTTAGAATATCACGACTTCAAAAGAAAAAACTACCATTGACACCAATGAAGGTAAGTATGTTTCCATAAGGTGTATTATATGCGCAGTGCATAATTTATGCGTCATCAATGCATTTTATTTTAGGTGAGATGAAGAGAAGAATTGCATACAGCACCGAAGAAATGACTGCAATTAAAACATTTTTTGCATCACAAATTACGAACAAGAATGTTCCAGGGGTGTTGATTGTCGAAGCGGCAAGAAAAAAATATTCTATATTGCAGCGGAGAAGTATTTCATCAATCAGATCAAAAGTACATTCTATTATCAAACAAAGCAAAGAGTGAACAGAAAGTTTAAGAGAACATTACTATTACGCAGGTTTTTTTCAGAAATATTTTTAAATTCAGTGGTTTTTACATTTATTGTATACTAGCATTTTCAGTCAATTACAAACACTTCCTGCCCTCTTGTTATAGGGAACTAGTATTGTTGCTATGAATGATTGGTAGGAAACATACATTTTTCATGTTTACGCTACAGTATTTATTTGTTTACGTTTCTGATTACTAACCTATTTTTGTTCCATTCTTACGGTGATAGCGTATTGTGAGCAAAAATTTCAATTTTCTTCTAATTCCCTTCGCTGAATTATTAGTCTAATGCATGGCAGAAAAGAAAATATATAATAAAAAATTGAAAAGATAAGTTCTTGTTTATTCTAACACAGGAAAACTACTCTGAGAGCGAAGGACCTTAAACAGTTAAAATGTTGGCAAATAAGATAAGATAAGATGTTTATGTCAATAATACTAATCTATTTTTACATTTATGGATTTTCTTCTCAACAAATATAAATTCTTTTTGCATTTGTTTTGTAGTTGTTTTTTTTCATTAAAAATATCGAAAAGGATTTCAATGAGGAACAAATGACAAATACCAAATAGAATGCTGTTCGCTAAAATATATCACATATATATCCACCCCCTCACCCTAAATCGAGTTAAACTTAAAGACTTTCTTTGGAAGAAACGATTGTTGACAACAGATAAAAAGTAGCTAAAAAGGGTAAAATTATTGACTTGTAACACAGGCCAGTTCTGTATTGTGATAAGAAACATCAATAAAATACACAAAAAATCTCTTACCTAGAAGTGGCAATAATGCAATAATCTTCTAGAAGAATAGGCTTATGTTAGGAATGTTAAGTTAAAAACAATAGATCTATTGTTTAGAACAATAGGAAAATAGAAGTGAAATTACCAGCCTAGTTATAATTTTGATGTTCTTATATAAAAAGCATGTATGCGTTTTAGTTCGTAGGTGTGCGTTGAAGGATATTTTTACTTGAGATATTTAAGAACCCAATTGACTTGAGACTTCCTAGATCTCCTTAACTGATCAAAGAAGCCTTGTTTTTAAGAAACTTATTTTCAGAAGATAAGTAACAAAATAACACATTTTCACTTTCGTATTTTCGTTTAAATTTGTCCACTCAAAATTTCATTGGGGAAAGTGTACGTCACCTCCTAAAAATCTCATCAGTTTTCACAGATGAAATTGGTTGAGATATTCACACAGTACATTCTATGTATTGTCCCGCACTTGCAAACTAAAGAGACTTTTAGGACAAGAATTGATATTGCGATTTTGATTTGGAGAAAGCTCCGGCCCATATCGTAATATGTTTTATAAATACAAACCATTCTTCTTAAGTTAATAAAGGTGGCAATAGGCCTAGATTGCTTGGAAATAATTAAATTCAATATGAAATATTGCAGCTATTAATCTACTAGTTCAAATGTAAATAATAAATTTTGTGTCCCGCTAAGTGCTTTTATGACGAAGTGCATAAGATGTCCCGATATGTGCTCGATATACCGGGGTTTGTTGTAAACTATTTAAAGCTGTTTTAACAAATGTTGCTACAATACAAATGTTACTTTTACCAATGACAACCATTCCATACCAGATATAACATATTTTGATTAACATATTTGATTTTAAGGCGACTTACTTCGTGTCCCGCTAAGTGCCTCAAATTACAAAGTCTGTTGTAGCGAAATTTGCTACATAGCGGGACATCGTCTAAGCTATGAAAACGTGTTAATTAGCCTAAACTGAGCTGTTTCAGCCTAAAACATTTAGCGGGACAAAAAATGTCCCGCTAAATGAACGTGTCCCGCTAAGTGTTCCAAAATACACATGCATGTCCCGCTAAGTGCTCAGGTGTGAAAACAACAACAACAACAACAACAACAACAACAACAACAACAACATTATATGCTGCAACAGAGAGATAAACTAAGGTTCAGTAAACGTATCCTTTCAAAGACTTTGTAGCCTTACCGTAGCAGTAGAGAGAGTTGAGAGTTAAAACTGCTTTCCTGTTTAGTTCTGGTTGAACAACAGTTGTAGAATTTAAACAACAACGTGTTCTTGAAATAAAACATGTAAAATAAAGAAATTATAATATAATATGAAATAAATATAAGATAAAAGATATAAGAAATACACTTTAATTTTAAGACTTCTTATTTGAAACTATTACTATCTCCCTCTCTCATCCATCATCGCATGTATTTGTGATCAAAAATATTTTGTTACTGTATATATTAGCTAAGCTGTTCATCAAAAAGGGCTTTAAAGACAACAATCTAATCAAGTAAACTTAATTTGGACTTTGTTTTCATCGTAAAACAAAACATAACAGATCTTATCTATACAACTATGAGAAACATGTTTATTTGAAACAATATAAAGTAAAAAATAATTATAGTTTTATTAAAATAAAAAGAAACAATCGAAGCAAGATAGCATGACCAAATAAATTCTAAAAAAATGCAATAAAACGGATTTTGTTGATTAAAAACTTCACCAACATAACAGCCACACACAATAATTGTTTTGAAATGTGTTCCTGACAATGTTAACAATAATATAAAAGCGTAGAATTAAATTTATAAAAAGATACATCTCCATAAAGTCACTCAAGGCCTGAAAAGTGATATTCTCAAACTTCCCAAAAAAATCAAATTAACGAGTAAATAATTGTATTTTTTTAATCACTTTAAATTCATTTACCAAATCAGATATCATAAAAACAGACCACCATGGATATTGATATCCTTAGGGATAAACCCTGCAAAAAGTATAACGAGCCAATGCATATGTATAAAAGACCAAAATATATAACAGCATTGCATGTATTAGTTGTGATTCAATCGCTTTTGTTAACAGTCCCTGGTAACTAGAGTAGTCATTTTAAACCTTAACTTACATATGTGCTATTTATTAAATTATCTTTTGAAAGAGTTTTTAAATCTGGTTACAATTAATACGTTAAAATCATGAAACAACTTCATAAGAACTGAAAAGAGAAACTGAAAAGTATTTATGCGAAAGTTTATAACATGCTATCGAATAGCAGTACATACAAGGGGTCATATATAAATGACATCCCAAGATATGGGGAGAGGGGGGACCAAATTATAAATCACTATGGGTGTTTCCCTCAATTTTTCAGTAGCTAGTTGGGAGTTTTCTCTTCGCTTGTGTATAACAAACTGTGCACGTACACAACAAAAATAAAATACATAATTTGAATTCATACATGCAGAATGATTTATTGAGGGTATTTTTTGCAACAGTTTAACACTGGGGATGGGGAAAGATCACTTGTTAAATATGTCCTAGGGGGTTGGTGTCAACTTTTTAAGAAAGATGGGAGGGGGGGAGGGGGAGTTCATAGACATTTTAGGAGGATGTCATTTATGTATGACCCCAATCTCTAAGAACAGCAATTTGGTCAGGAGCTAAGAATTATGTTGGAGATCAAACGACTTGTCAAAGAAAGATGAGTTGACCAATAGAAGGACATTGTCTGTAACAAAGATGGCTGGTGAAAATGTGGTTTGGAAGTATGACCTCCAATGTCTGTCAATAATTTGGATTGTTTCACTTATTGTAACAGTGCACACAATTGAAACATATTGTAGACTTCTATTTTCGTTTATTTTTTGAAATGGTCAATACAGTATACTTGATTTAGCCACTTTCTTTGAAAAGCCCTAGGAATAATTGTTACCAAAAAGTCCCCACCTTCAAATAAAGATGGATTACCTGAATTTAGTACCATACTTGCTTTAGAAAAAAAAACTATATGTTAACGCTTATCTTTTTATGCAAATAACTGTCTCAACTAATGACCGACAAGCATTGACAAACATTTTGTCCAGCAATATATAGGTTTAAAAATTGTGCCAAGAAATTATTGTTTTGTGATATTGAAAATTTATCAAGCCCTCTCCTTCTAATGAGCTCAAAATCATCTCTGAGAAATAAGCCCCAGAAGGCATAATTAAGTAAAGGAAAGCTAAAAAAACTTCTTTTGAATGAAGTATAAGTACTTTGAATGCTTGAAACATTTAACATTTGCTGTGGTTATAAAATATTCTCTGGATGGAATCTAATAACTTTCAGGTGATAACAAACATAAATATTTTTAAGTCCAACTTTAAATCGACAATAACTAACGTAAAATCTTAGTGATCAAAAAGTTAAAAATAATTATTTTTATTTTAAATACTAAAGAAATTAATATTCCTTGGGATTAATTTCAAGGTACCTGTCTTGTAATCTGATTTTTAAAATATACTTACTGAAATAGGAACACAACACTTATAATATTCTGTACGTTTCATCTTCAACATGACAAACACCCTTCCAAAATCCCTGTTTGTTGCAAAGATATCTTTAAAAGTTTTTGTGTTGTGTAAAGCTTAACTTTTACACAAACTTCTACAAAACTGGTTGATACTAAAACATCTACTGGTGAAATAGGATGTCTTTGTGTGTTCTTATTGTGAAAGAAAAAACTATAAACAAAACAGTCCAGATGATGTTGTTATCATTCCTCCTAATAAATGTAGAAAGGTTAGAAAATCTAAATAAATTTGTTTCCACTTCTATCAATATAAACAACTTCATACCCCCTGAGATGTTTACTTTGAAATAATAAGCAAATGAGAAAAATATTTTGATAGCAGGGGGGTGGTTGCATGATGTCATTAAACTCTGACTTGGACAGAAACATGTGACAACAGGAAAATAAAAACATTACATTGGACTGGTAAAATTCCCTGTTTTCTGGTTTACAGATTGTCAGTAAATTAACCTTTTCTAAAAACATCCAGTGATTGATTATTGGAACATTCTAAATGATAATGCTTAGAATTATCCAGATAAAACTAGTAAAACTGGCCAGAATAAAAAGGTCAAAATAAAAAGTAATGTATAAACTTACAGATTTAGATTCGTGTCTTCCCAATTCACACGACCTACTTGGAGCAGAGGTAAATGTAACAGCATCACTATGATGACTTTTATTACTTTCAAAATTTTCTTGCTCACTTCTTGAATACCTCGTCTCTGGATTTTTGTCTCTTGGCAATGTATGCTCTGTTCTTCTAGGCTCTTCAGGTTTTCCAGGGTACTCATAAGTGGCACGATTGTTGACATTAGAGTCTCCGGAATCAATACTTTGTGAATTGATCAACTTATATTTCTGAGTTTCATGACAGACAGTTTTGCTTTCAGGGGGTTTCCCTGTATGTAGTAAAGGCTCTAGGTTTTCCCTCATAGAGTTACCACTGTCACTGTATTGAGAATGATTTAAATCAGACATATCTCGTTCTGTCAACCTACTAGAAGGGGCTCGTTGATGAGACAAGTTTTCATACTTTGTTATGGATGTGTCTTTTTGTCGAATAAAAGTTGGTTCCACAGTAAAATATGTTCTGTTACCATCATTATTATCGTAAGTGAAGTCAGATGTTTTCGTCAGTTTTTCGTTGGTGTAAGCAGGTGAATTTTCCTGGTTAAGAGGTACCAAAATATTTTGCATGCTCGTCGGTTGCATTGCAACAAAATACTAAATGTTCAGATGTATCTAGACAACAAAAAATGAAATGGGTATTGAATTTTTCCACATTTTAAACATATGCAATAAGCTCAGTGGGTTGTAATATTGTATCCCTGGAAACAAAAGATGAGGGTGGATGAGGGTTTGGGTGGCGCATGGCCTTGTGGTTATGGAGTTCGCTTCGTAATCACAAGGTCCGTGATTCGGTCCACAGCGCAGGCATGTTTAGCAAGTGTCTTTACCACAGCTACGGGTCAACCCATGCCATGTGAGGGAAATTGGGTAGGTAATGCCGGTGTATACTTAATGTATACATTCCGAACACAGGACCCACATTGATAACAGTGTTTCCAACACTGAAGTGGCTATATCCTGTATAAATATTCGGAATAATAATAATAATAATAATAATAATAATAGGATTTTTTTTAAATCAGTAAAAATTCAACTATTCAATTATTTCAACTAGCTGTGGCAACTGTATTTAAATGGTTACAGAGTTAAATAGCTTCATATTTGCAAACATATGAAATAAAGAAGTGTATAAAGACAGACTCTTCACCTTAAAAATGCATGAACATAAATTGACACCCATTTTAAACATTACAGAAACCATATTTAACAATTGTTGTTTTCAATTTTACTACTATATAACTTTTTTCGGTGAAATTTCAACAAATTATTTTGTTTATTTCAGGCTTTGTTTGTTGCTTATGTGGAGCTTAAACGGATTGGAACATGATAATAATGCTAAAATGTTGTAGACCTTAAAAAGTTGTTTAGAAAGTCTTTTTTAAAAGTGAGTCTTTTTCTTTTCAAGATATTTATATATTTTCAGATATAATTGATAAATTACAATCACATTTAGGCACTGTATAGCAAATTTTAATACTTTCTGCCATCAGTAATTTTGGACCTGTCACTAAGGATACTGTCAGGTTTTGAGTATAATCACAAAAATATTTTTATGAAAATAAAAGAACATATATATACCATTTAGAAGTGAGTTTGTAGGTAAAAATGGTATATAATTTTTTACCCTTTAAAACAAAAGGACAAAACCCCAAAATAGCTGTTCCAGTCCCAAAAATACTGGGACCTAAGTTATTGAACAAATGGCCTTTTGTTTAGCATAGTCTTCCCTAAAAAACGCTACCATGTTGGATCGCCTTTGTTAAAATGTTTTGTTGAATTGGATCTTCCTGACATCTTATTTAAGGTAATAAAATAAACAATAAAAAACAAGCGTTTTTAGCCCCGGGCGTCAAGAACAGAATGTTGTATAAAACTCTCTCACACAGAGTTGGATGCCTCTAATATAATTTGGTTGGGTAAAGGGTAAAGAACTACCAATGCCATCTTAATCTTGTGGCAGCTGTAACACAGAAAGCGTAAGGACATTTACTTTATATTTGTTGCCTTGTATAAAGTTTTTGATTGAGTCCCTAAAAAGTGACGAGCCACGTGAAAACTAGGAGTGAGGATGGTCAAGGTCAAAGTAAATGGGAACTAAGTTCTGTCTTTAGTGCTAAAGGAGTTGTGCAGATGCCACTACAGCTAGAACTAGGATTAAAATAAGTTTATCAGGTCCCTCTGCTTACTAAATGTTCCATTAAAAGGCCATAATCCCAAATACGTTTGGTTTAGGTCACCAGAGCTGGTGATTTTCCCAACTTTTTAACACCCCAACTTTCTCAATGCCCAACTTTCAAAATAAAAAAAACGTGAAAAAAAAGTGAGCAACATCAAATTGAATTTTCTCTGCTAATTGTTCCTATTCCATAAATTATTTGCTGTTTTTTTAATGACCTAACTCAAGTCAGCATCATCGCGCCACCACACATCCTGGCTACAACTAGTTCAGTAGCGCACTGTTGCCCCGTAGCTTAGTGGTAATAACTATTGCACTTTGTGTGGGAGACCAAGGTTCTAATCCCCCTGTGGGCAACTCAATATGGGTGAGTGAATGTACCTAAAGTCCTGGAAATGAGAGGGAAATGGGGGAGATTGCACACTATGTGGGCCGTTGGATGTTACAGGGAATTGTCTGGCAGAGCGAGGACCCTAATTTGGTTTGAATAGCTCGAAATAAGGATTAAATACTCTAGGACTCCCCATCTAAGCTATGGCCCCTCCTGGAAACAATAGACAGGGTATATCCCTCTATATTTTTTAGGTTAACTATGTAAAATATGCACATCTATATCTATCAGTTAGGCTAAACCTACAAATCAGGGATCCCAAGAGCCAGGGGTCAGACACCCTGATTTAGGCATCAGATGCCCTGAACCAGGGATATTGTGGTTTTCCCTCTTGTCAGAACATGTGTTTTTTAATTAAAGGTAGTTTGCTGTATAGTTCGGATTAGCTAAAGTATGTTCAAAGATTAAACCCTACCAAATCAGATGTTTTTTAGTCAAATTAGCTGAAACTGGCATGTACTTTGGTCAGCGTATATTTAAAATAATCAACTAAAATATTAAGCTTGACAAACATTATGAAACACGAATTTCGTTGTTTTGTGAGTTATATATACGTCGATTATTTATTGTAACCAATGCTAACACCATATATACATTTCGAATACAAAAACTAGAACATATTTATGACAGCCAAGCTTGGTGTTTGAACTGGTATATTATAGCACAAGCATTACTCGATTGCTGTAGACAAATATGGTAGAACAAAAATCGTTATAACACATGATCCCTGGTTTGTAGATCAAAGATAAACAGGATTGGTCTTTTAACGTCTGTCACAACCAGTCCAAAATTAATGACAGTACAAAAATTTGATATTATATATTCAAATAATAATCAAATATAACATCCCAGTTTATGCAGCATAATTATATCTTACAATATTTAGCTACAAGCTATAGCTAGCTAGCATAGACAAATTTAGGACCTATCATAATAGACCACTTTCCGCATGACATGTTTAGCTAGTCCTAGTTGTTTTGATTTCATTTAGAGAACAATTAGGCATGCACCCACCACACGTAGGTATCTACTAATTTTTAGCGAATTAAATATTTCTATTTTTGGATTAGATTTCTTTGGTTACTGTGGTCCGTTGTTTATATTTTCTAGCTACAGAAACGCTTTTCCATGATGTACAAAAAAACCGCAAACTTTTTTAACTTTTATAAACATTGGCAAGTCATCGAAAAGAGATATCTTGAGAATAAATCAACAAAAGATGTTTTAAAAAGTCAAGCACTAAGTTGAACCTATAGCTATCGAGCTAGCTAGCTAGGTCTCCAAAACAGCACGGGTAAAAATAGTAATTGATCACCTTTAACGAGAAGCAGTTTCATCCTTCCCTTCAGCACAACAAACGAAAATTTGACATAAATGGGTAAAATGGAACTGTGGTTCATAAAGCTGCAATATTTCGTTTTGTTTTTTTGTATTTGGATGACGTCATAAAACCCGGTCAGTCTCGCATCCCCAGCAAGAAAACACTACAGCGGCCCTCTATAATCGCATCCCCAGGGCTTTTTTAATTGACAAGACCTGACAAAAAGTTTGTGTCGTTATCAGTTAGGGTACAAAGAAACAAAAAAGGGCCATCAGATCCAAGTTGAAGCACTTTAACTACCCAAAATGAACTATGTTTACTAAGGTGAAACCTATTTATAGCGCACATCTTTTATAGCTGACACATCATTCTACCACGGACATCTATCAAGAATGGATGAAACAACAATCAAAACTTTTCTCTATGTAGCGAAATGTTTATTTTAGACATTTTTCTAGAGTGGACTTGTTATGCATTACCCTCTAAAATGACGTCTCCATAAAGCGCCCAACACTGGGTAGCATCAAAATATCAAAGTTTTTTTGTGAAGTCTTGAGTCTTTTATGTTTTAAAGAAAGATAGCATTCTTACAATATATTGTCTTTAGGTTTTAACCTCTAGACAAATCTTACGATGACTTTCACCATACACCCTAACATCACAGAGCAGGTTTTTGAAGCACTATAATCCATATTGGAAAGAACATCTATGTTGTAGGCGGATATCTCTCTATATCACATTTTTTAGTCTTAATGATATCTGCGGTGGAGAGGTTTCCAGAATTGAGCCATTATGGAAAGGCTGAAAAATTTCCCGCCTTCCCGAACGATAACCCTTCGCTTCGTCGGTATGCTTTCAGTAATTTGTCTGTCTTTGTCTCGTTTTGCTTTGTTGTTTTTTGGTCTCGTATTAGATTAACAATAATTTGGTTATTTATTTCAGGTTATACATATCGTTTGTAATAATTTTGTACCACATCAACACACTGCAATAATACTATAACTTGATTGGTTAACTCTATGTTAATTAGAACTGTTGTTTTATTTTATCTCTGTTCTAATTCTAGGAAAAAGTTAACCACACAGAGGACTAGAGCATTGAACTCAACTTATCGACCAATCGAATTTTAAAAGTCACAATTTGTAACGATGAGATCGGCCTCCTCCTGAAGGTCAAAAATATTTGATAAGCGAGTTTAATCAGTAGCTCCTTGGTAGAAACGAATAAAAAGTTGGTTTTTATGGAATAAAGTTGCATTTATTTAAAGCTTTTATGACGCAGATCCCGCGCTTGGCTCAATTGCCACTATATTAAAGATGGCTGCGTTTTAAAATTTTTTATTGGTTGTTAAAAAGTTGTCCGTCTGTGAGAACTTTTAATTTCTAAAGATGACAACATACAGACGTCGAGGGGGGGGGGAGAAAAGTTCTAGCTGCAGCCAAAAATCACATCAATAGAAATTGGCCGTCCGAAAGAGAAAAAGAGCCACACTTTTAATCATGTACCTAAAATCAACTGCGCGTGACGTAAATGAGATTATTCTGTTCTGAAAATTGCGGATTTTATTGTGACGAACAATACATTCTGAAAATTCAAGTTATTCTATCAGAGTAGTAATACTTTTTCAACCGAACGAAAAAGGCCTGGGAACGAAGGTGTAAAAAATATGACACGCAACATGCACAATATAAAAAAGCATAAATGTTGCTATATTTTGTTTCAATAACTAATTGCGGCCGATGAAATCATAAATATAACACGACATAGAAATTGTCACGACATCAATGTTTTGGTAGCAACATCGTCCCCAGGCTTTTACAGAAAAGCATATCTGATAACGATGGACCTTCGTTAATTTTAGTTTATTCCCTTAACAGCGTAAGAAGTAAAATCGTTGCCAGGGGGATGGGGAAGAGAGGGCACGTCTGAGTGTCTCCCCTTAGTGCTATCATGGTTAGCTCCAATAGTTAGAACATTTCACAAATTTACAAATTTAGATATGATGTAAATTTTACTCGTTAGATCGTTAATGCTAATAAAAAATATTTAATGGGGGGGGGGGGGGGGGGGGGAGGGGGATTGCACACCTCTGCTCCCCGCCCGGTTGCTATGTGCTCTGCTCCCAGCGAGGTTGCTTAGCACCCAACGGTACAGATACTGGGATCAAGTAGCTTAGAACTCCTAACGCTGATGCGATCCTTTGTCTCACAGGTAAAATAGTCTCTAATTACATGCATTAGAGTGTATAAGAAGACACATGCATATCTATAGAGAAGAGAAATCTTTACAAAGAATCTTCATTTAACTTTTTGTGTTAAAAAAAAACGACGTTCATAAACGCCCAAGTATTAGTACTCGTGGTTTTACTATTTTTGTCGTATTAGCATATCGTAATGCTCCGAATAAACGCCCCTCTTCTACGTCTGTCTATCACGCAAAATGGTACCGCAAGTAGCGAGACGCACACAATGTGGTATCAAAAAGAACGGGCCAAACTGTGGATTTTTCCACGGGCTATCAACTAGTTGTAGTTATGAAAAAATTTATGCTTTCAACGATCCATCCGAAATATCGGAATATACAATCGATGCTACATCACCTTTTATATAACTGACGATGACGATATTTGTGAAGAATGTGTGTTCGTTTGACAAGAGAATAGAAAAAAAACACAAAATCTTATTAACGCCCTTTGGAACAGACGCCCAGGCGTTTATTTGAAGCATTACGATACGCATTTTATGCTCATAACAGCAACACACATTAAACTGAATTTCTTTACTAGAACGGAACAATCTGACTGGTTGACATAACATTTTCATTTCCGGTTCGTTTCAATTCAAACCAGAAATTGAAATTATTTTAACTTTGCATGCGGATAAGAATATAAAAGTATTATAAGAACAAAAAAAATTAACAGAATATCCAATCACATTAAAATATTTTTCTTGTTCCGACCCGTTCCATTTTGTTTGTAAGTAGAAATTCAGCTTTTTCAATTTTTTTGAGAAATTCTAATATTTAAGAAGATACTGTTGCAAATGTATATACCAAGATACCTTATTTCCCTTCAGACTTTCTGCTTCTTTTATTCTATTACTATTTTTACTTCCAATAAAAACTTAAAAATTCTTCTGATAAAAATACAATCGCATAAAACAGAACACCAACAACGAGAAGAACACCATTTATCCAACAAAAATTTTCTCATACAAAACAGCGAGGTAAACAAAAACATAGTGTTTGCATTCCGAATTGCGTAAACAAAACCATGTGAATAAACAAGACAAAAAAAACATAAAATAAATAATTAATCGAGCAACACAAAAAAGCGCTGGCAACCAAAACACGAAGCACAACAATAACAAAGTCAAAACAATAACAAGAAACGAATCGAGGTAAATAAATTATTTAGAAAATAAAACACGTTAATAAACCTGGTCACGAGATGATGTACAATAAAAAGAGGATTATAAGAAACAACAGCAAATAATAACAACAACAAACAACAAAAACAAATAAAATCAACAATAACAACAAGACCAATGACAACACCAACAAACAATAACAACAACTACAACAACAACAACAACAACAACAACAACAACAACGACAAACATAACCAACCGCTACAGCATTAACAACGAGCAAAATAACAACATAAAAGCAACATTGACGTCGGTAGTTGCTATAGCAACAACAGCACAATAGCAATAAAAATAACAACAACAAAAAAACAACAACAACAAAGACCTCCCATTGGCAGCAGCTGAAAAAAATATATGAACAACGCGTCTCTGTCTGTTTCGTAAATAAAAATAAATTAATGAAATAAACGCTGAAGATAAATATCACTATCGATAAAAAAAAAGTTAAAATAAACAAAATCAAAATCAACATTTTGCAACAACATTTTGTTTTCACCTATCATAATATACTGGTCGTGTCGCTTTTTTTTCGACGTCGTAATTTCGACTCGTGTAAATTACAACTTATATTAAAAGCGAGTGCAGTTTCAGGGTCGTAGTAGCCCAGGGAACTCTCTCGATCATAGTTCATATGGGACAGACATAATCCAAAGGAACAACCTCATCTCCAGGACTTTTAAGTTGTATGTATTGAAACAGGTTCCGTCAGGTATAAAAACCAGGGTACGAGTTTCACAGAGTGTGTGTTTAGCCTATCTGGTAAGGTTAAAAACAGAATTAGGGTGCCTACCACGACCCTGAGGTTGGTTTCTTCATAGCGAGGACGGAATTGATCAATGTAAACAAAATTATGTAAACAAAATTATTAAAAAGTTTTTTAGATTGCATAATCCTAATTTCTAGATAAACACTGAAAATAAAAATGCTTTTACCACACCAGTTAGTCCAATAAAAATCGTGCAAGGCATCGGTTGCTAGGTAACAAAGAATTCCAAGAAGAGTCCATGAAACTTACTGTTCCTGTCCTCAATGGTGGTTTACAGAATCAGCGCTTTTATAAATTATATTTAATGGTATGTATAAATAGAAAAAAAAAATACCTTGAAATGTATTTGCACTCTCTCTGTCTTCTTTAAATTCTAAGTTTCATACACTAAAATATAAATATAAATAACATATACTTTGTATAACATTGTAACGTCCCTAATTGGTCTCAGCTAAAGTTTTTATTGTTAAAAAATTGTTTATTCTCCATTTATTCTTTATGCTTGAATAGATTGCTTTGTTTATATTATTGATAGCAACAATATAATGTTAAATAATTTTTTTAACGTCTACCATTTTGAATATTATCCTTATTTGTCACCTGGGTACAAGCTTGATATTTTAAGCCATAAATTGATTTTTTTGTTGGTTTAATGTGCGAAATTTAATAAAGTGGGTTAGTTTGTCTTTTCGACAAAATCTTTTGTAAACAATCTGTATAAAGTTTATTAAGTATTATTGTCAGAATATTAAAAGACACTCTTAGGTGTCACGTGGTCGCATAACAGCTCTTTACCAGACCTCTAAAACGCTTTTTTCCATGGAACGAATTGATTTTTCTTCGATTTTGTAAACATGGTTTTCTATCAAGGCTTATTTATGATACTATTAAAACAATTATAATAATAATAAATTATTTTCAAGTCTTTAAATTTTTCTACAAAAATCAGGTTTAGGATGGTGAACTGTACGTTTGTGATTTCGTCAAATGAGATATTCATCAGACTTTCATGTTATTCAAAAATCAAAAATGTAAATGTGAAATTGATGAGTTTCTTCTGTCGTGGGGAATTTAAAAAAAAAGAGAATCGGTAAATATCAAACATCAACAAATATATTCAGTGAGATGTCTAAAAATATATGTAGTGAGAAGTCAAAAAATATATTCAGTGAAACGTCAGCAAATATATTCAGTGAGACGTCAAAAAAAATATTCAGTGTGACGTCAAAAAATATCTTCAGTGTGACGTCAAAAAATATTCAGTGTGACGTCAAAAAATATCTTCAGTGTGACGTCAAAAAATATATTCAGTGAGACGTCAGCAAATATATTCAGTGTGACGTCAGCAAATATATTCAGTGAGACGTCAAAAAATATCTTCAGTGTGACGTCAAAAAATATATTCAGTGTGACGTCAAAAAATATCTTCAGTGAGACGTCAACAAATATGTTCAGTGAGACGTCAAAAAATATCTTCAGTGTGACGTCAAAAAATATATTCAGTGTGACGTCAAAAAATATATTCAGTGTGACGTCAGCAAATATATTCAGTGAGACGTCAAAAAATATCTTCAGTGTGACGTCAAAAAATATATTCAGTGACACGATTTTATTGATTTAGAAAACTAACAGCAATATACCAAAAGAGGAAAATTTTCTTCTTCCCGTTCTTCTTTTTATTTTCTTCTTCTTCTTTTCAACAGTTTTATTATATTCATGTTTGTACTTCACATTATTAAAAAACAAATACATGTTTCCTTTTATTGTTCGTGGTTTTCGCTTTTATCGGTGTGAAGTAACATTTTGATTTTTATGGAAGTCGCTGTTTAAATTATTCTTTTTTCTAAAATCCTATTTTCGTTGATGAGGCAATTATCAAAATTTATTTATTTATTTTTGCATCTAAAAGCTCTTTCTTTTTTGTTTTGTTTTTTCACTTTAATGTATTGACACCAGCAACATAGAAAACACAATGAACTCAGTACCATCTTTTTATAAGAACATGAAATCACGTGAACAGCCAATTACGTAATATGTCAGTTAAAAGCGTAGTAGATGATAACCCTACAAAGATTTCAAAAGGCATTTTATCTCATTCAATTGTCTCGCTGTCCCGAAAAAAGCAAGACAAAGAACCTTGATAATTTCTTGCATATGGCTTTATAACATAGCAGCCTAATTTGAACTTTTTGGACCAAAAAATAGTTTTTAAGTTCTGATGCAAAAAAAACCCGAATCGGTAGCTGACATTTTTAAACGTTATTTCGTCACCAAAGACTTAACAACAACGACGTTGTAAAACTTAACGCCGTTAATTAAGAATTTTACAAAATACGTCGTTAAAAAAAGGTAAAATATTTGCTAGCTGTAGAAGCCCTGGGGATAAGGTTAAGCTTTAACGAAAATATAAACGAATATTTTTTTAATCGCTGTTCTCTGTTCGTTTTCACTTTTAAAATCAGTAAAATTAATAATGGCGGAAAATCGCGGTAAAAGTTTCAACAGTCTCACAAGTAGTAAATTATAGATTAAAAAACAAATGAATAAAAAACAGCGCTGAATACACACTCGTATTTCTTATTCCAAACCATATTCGCTTGCCGTTATACGGAAATATAGTCGATGTTTTGTTTGCATATAATAGATTTCAGATACCATATTGGTTTGCGGTGCGATATTGCATAGGCAAACCGCTGATCGCTGTTTAACTATCCACCTCTCTTTTCTTCTCTTTTATTTGTGATAGAGTTTTTTGTAAGCGAACAATTAGATAATATATATACCCATCATTCTTGAGTTTTTACCTAGGCAGCACGTAAACTGTAGCGTTTAAAATACGGTACGTGATAAAATGTCCTGGAATTGTTTTGTTTGTTTCATCTGTATTGAGACAACAACCTTGAACTACACCACGTATCAACACAATATGTAAAATTTAATCTGATCAGGGATTGTGGAATATTTTCATTGACAATTTAAAAACTCGTCATTCCTTAGGAGAGGAGTCTTAGACCAACCTTCTCCTCCACAGGGCATTAAGTCCAAACAAACAAACAAAACCTTGGAGACGAGGTTGATCTGAAACAAAACTCCATTGGGGTATAACAAATTGGCACAAGTTAGATGTAGTAAGCGACGCGAAAATGTTGACAGTCACTGACTGGTACTCAGATAATTTACTAATTCAGTGAAAAAACAAAGTTAATTATAACCCGCAGAAATATTGTTTAACATGAACGAAAAATTGCATAAATTTTTCTTGCTGTTATAAGATCGTGAAGCATGACAGGACACTTCTCTTCTTTTTCATGTCAAGACGTAGAGTTTGAAATTGATAAGACACATTAAAAATTATATTAAATTTTAGACTTGGTGCTCTTTAACTACTGCATAAGATTTATGACGTGACTTTAGATCCCCAATTTGTTTTTTTGTGCAAATTCTTGATCATCAGAAGTAAAAAGAAATGGTTGATGTTAATTCTTAGCAAGATTTTCTCTCAAACTGATGAAAATTAAAAAAAAGTTGAGCTTCCTACCAAGATGTCTTTGCAGTGCCAAGTTACTTGGTGACTTCTCTCTCTCTCTAGTTTTTGTCAGAACAGTATTCTTATATTTTTATATTTGTTACTATTTTATAGATGTATTTTTTTTAATGTTAGATTTAATCTCGAAGCAAAATGAAATGGAAACTCTGACCCAGCTAGTGCAGAATTCACTTATATGATAAACGCTACCCATGATGCATTTCGTTGTTTAACCATGCGAGAATATTTACCAGGTTTTCTTTCTACGATTGTACATAAATGATCAATCCATGAACGCCAAGAAAATCCAAAGTCCAAAAAAGACGATGACGACAACGATGACGACGACGACGACCGAAACAACGACAACAACAACAACAACAAAAACAACAACAACGAACGCAATAACAACAAAAAACAACAAGAAGAAGAAGATAATAACGAAAATAACGAGTTTCTACAAAAACTTTTAATATTCAACTTACCGCGATAAAGTTGTTTACTTCAATATTTTTATTTACGCACGAACAACAACATGCAACTTAACGAATCTCCTTCGGGGAGGATTCTCTAATCTCAAGGTGCCATTTAACAACACCTATTTATTGAACAAATGATGAGCCTTACAAAGTTTGATTCAGAATAAATAAAAAAAACGTCGTCACATCAAAAGATTTCTTTGCCACAAAACATACACGCATTAAACCAGAAAAAGCAGAAAATTAAGTGTGTAAATTTCTGAGTGGGAGAGCGGTTATATTTTTTTTGACAATCCTCGTTATAGCATTTTTACAACTTCCTCTTTATTTATAGTTTTAAAAAAACATTTTTGTCTCTACGATGGAGTGTAACGTAAATAAAAACATCATCCATTCCAATTAGAGCTCACTGAATAAGTTATTATAATACTATTTATTAAAAGACTCAAAAATAAAATAAACAAAATCGTTTCCGGCCAATCACGTTTTTCCTATTCAAAACAACAACAACAACACGCGGTACCATGGTAACAAGACATCATAAAAGCCTTTAAAAATATTTTTATTTTGTCAAATTCTATACGAATCATTTAATTCGACAACTTTGTACATAACCTCTCTTTTCTTTTCAATGACACATCTTCGAACCATTTTTATAAGAACCTGAGCAAGGGGAATATTTTTCTTCAGTTTATTTTAACAGAAAAAAATGATTTCTTATTTGACAATAGACTTTCAATCTCTGCCTGGAACCGTGCAGAAAGGACTCCTTCACTTCTTCTTTTTTTCTGAAAATAAATTTGTGACACAAAAGATAACTGTTTTGTGGTTCCAAAAGCTTCGTAATTGTTAAAGTATATTCCTTTTTAAATTTACTCAAAACTTGTTAAGACTCTGATACCGGGGTTGGGGCTGGGTTCTATATAGCCTCTCTACTACTGTTTTGCTAAGTTTAAGCAATATGTTGAAAACTAATGACCAAAATGGCGCATATGGAGGATTCAGCTCTCTCACTTTGCAAACAGTGCCGTAGAGCCTATATTAACGCATGGAGTGGAAAAATTGTGTCGTGCGATCAAAACATTTTTTTCGTTGTTGGAGGGAAATATTGCAAGGGATAGAAAATTAGAGTATTTGTAATTGAGAACCGGTAACTACTTTAATATAAAAAGTCTGGACATACATCTACTTTTTTATCACTAAGAAACTCCTTCTCTACTGTTGGTCTAGCGATAGTCTAGCGATAGTCTAGCGATAGTCTAGCGATAGTCTAGCGATAGTCTAGCGATAGTCTAGCGATAGTCTAGCGATAGTCTAGCGATAGTCTAGCGATAGTCTAGCGATAGTCTAGCGATAGTCTAGCGATAGTCTAGCGATAGTCTAGCGATAGTCTAGCGATAGTCTAGCGATAGTCTAGCGATAGTCTAGCGATAATCTAGCGATAGTCTAGCGATAGTCTAGCGATAGTCTAGCGAGTTTTTGTTTTTAGTACTGAAGGTTTCAAACGCTGATCGAGTCATAGTAGCGACTATGAATTAATTGGATCCTTTCTACCCTGTAAGGAAATGGAATTGATGTCTTGAGTGGCTGTGTATTTGGGCGGTTACTGTATTCCCATCACCCCTGTAGCTCAAATAGGAGCTATATTGCATGTCGGTTACATCGAAAAAACTTTAGCTATTGTCATATGTTTTGTACTTTGATCATGTTCTAACCATGTTTAACAGAGAATTTATTATTATTTATTTATTTATCACCAGAAACTGACTTTGTTGCTATTTATGGAAACAAGTGTCAATTTTTACTTTGACTGAATTTGTTGTGGCGTGATTTACCTTCTTGTAAAGACTATCACAAAATACAGCGGATATCCAAAAAAATGAAGTATTGATTAGGCCTAGATTAGACGCCTCATTTTTGCCGCGCGAAACTTAATTAAATTAAAATCGTCAAAAGAGCGACATTGGTATTTAGTTCGACACGGCGTGGAATTATACGCTGAGTTAAACTAAATGCCATGTATTTAAAATATCCGTGGTTTATTGTTCCACTCCATTTCACAATAAAAGTAAAATTAAAGGGTCGGTGTGACCATGACTAACATTGACCTTTATTCAGAAACAATAATAGATCTTTCTCTACAGTGATGGCCACGCTTCGATGATGACACTGTTTTTTTAAAAATAAAACACAAGTTAAAGATCAAAATAGCAAATATGCTATTAGTTGAATAACACGACGAAAATATTTTTTTTTTTATTACTAAACTTAGTAAACTAATTCATGAGAAAAGATAAAGAAAATAAAGATTAGTAAACACAGCTAAAACCGCCATATTGCACGTTCGATTTGTTGTTGAAAGTTTCCGGTCTGTGTATTTATCAAATTTGGCGCCATCTCATCACAACAAACTTCATCGTTCGAGTTTTTTGTTCGCCTCTCCTTTTTGTTTACGTTCATACAGTATGCTCTCCTCGTGCTTCAAACAAATTTGCGCAGGACGTTTAAAATCGAGTGATATTACTGCGCATGCGTAGTTTTCACTCGAAAAATAAAAACCCGATTTTTTTTAGTTTAGCTCGACAAAAACTAGCCATCTAATCCTGTGCCTCACTTTTGCCGATTGAATCGGCAAATTCTGCTGTACTTTTTGAATAACGTCGACCTAATTATTTACGTTGAATTAGACGTCGTCCTTTTGTCGAACTAAATAGACATAGATTTTTTTACGCTATTTTAATTAAGTTTTGCACGGCAAAAATGAGGCGTCTAATCTAGGCCTTAGTAAATAAAATTACCCAATGCTTTTATGTACAAGACTTAGTAAAGTATTTGACACCAAAATTATTGATTTTGTGTAAAAAAACCCAGGAAATTACCCTAAACTGTTCTTATATTTTCACATGTTTAGCCTAAAATTGTTCTTATTTTGTTCTCATATTTTGAGTATTTTTTACTTTTTCATTTTTTTTATTTTTTTACAAAACATTGCAAAATTTGTGAAGAAAAATTTAAGTTTCATAAAGTTGCAACAACTAGCTTTTTGCGAAAACCCCTTTCTTTCCCCTTGTTTGTTGTCTTTGGGGAAAAAAAGGGGAAATCAGGAAAATTTCAACCTTGCTATTGTTATGATTTTGTTCTAATTTTTCTTCGGTCACTCCTAACCTTTTTTTAAACAAAACTGTTATATGTAATATGATACAAAAGAAATATATTCTGCGAAGAACACTATAAGAACATAGAAGGCTAGATTTTAGTACAACAAGAATAAGAAAAAAACCTTAGCACGAAACTTTAGACTTTATAACTTTATATTTTTTAGATTATGTATAGACGAATGAATAAGCATATATCTATCTTAACTTACATCATTCACATCCTGTTTTTGTCATTGTTGTTATTTTTGTAAGCTGCACCTTGTGCTTCCTCT
Organism: Hydractinia echinata; assembly: GCA_030067915.1. Taxonomy (NCBI): domain Eukaryota; kingdom Metazoa; phylum Cnidaria; class Hydrozoa; order Anthoathecata; family Hydractiniidae; genus Hydractinia; species Hydractinia echinata. The sequence goes on from JASGCC010000135.1 coordinate 531,929, forward strand.
TCTATTGCCGAATGTTACACAAGATAGACACGTTTACTTGCATTTTTATTTGATTTGTTTACTTCACTTGAGGTATAGTTTAATACGGAATGTAAAAAGATTGAAAAAAAAAAAAAATCACTAGCTGGCTATATCATCACAGTATATATGTAAATATATACCAATACAGCATATATGGATATATATACATATACCGTCACAGCATATATGGAGATGTATATTTAAATTTATCCATATTATGACTTTGTCATTATTGTAGATGGTTGAAAAAAAATTAAAAACTTTTTTTTCAAAAATTATACCCAAAAATCCTTGATTTGTTTTGTTTTTTGCAAATGCGCATAAACAAATATTTTGACGCAAGCCAATAAAAATGTGTCGTAAATATTTCGCACCAACATCACGTCCGCTGTTGTGTTGCGCAACAGTCTCTTTAGTGAACGAAAAAACAATAGTTTTTAATAGTTTAACAAAGGACGGATTTAACTTAGCAAAATATACTCCTGACTTGTTCTTTCGACATACTAAATGTTTCAGATTTAAACATTGACCGCGCCCCTACTGCTTCACTTCACCCCTAACTCTTTATAGACTAAAGTAGGGAAATTTTTCAAATTTTTGAAGTCAGTGGTGCAGACAGTAAAATTATAAACTTTTATAGACGAATTACGTGAAAGAAATGAATGAAATGTCTTGGATCATAGACAGGCACGTATTCGTAAATTTGAAGTACCAAGCTCAATCTCGGCATTATTTGCCTGAACTATCAAAATTCGCAGCGCTATTGGGAAGCAAATAGTCCTAGGGACAAGGTTGTTGAAGTATCCGACTCGTTACTGCATAGTCATTTTTTATTTTGTTATCTTAGCTAAAAATCACGTCAAAAACACTGGTCAGTATGTGATATATTTTGACATTCCAGGCATAAAGTATTTCATTTTTCGTTAGCATGAAAAGAAACCGCTAAAACGGAGCCCTGGGAACGAAATTTTAAAAAACGGAGGGGGGGGGGGTATGTATGAATAAGTGATAATTTAGCGCAGCTTTTATCCAAATGTTTTATTATTATACCCAGGCAAATATTTCCACTGTGGTGAACACAGTTCATGAACCCATTAAATCATAAACTTGTAGAACTCAGAAGGAAGTTACAATATATTTGGAAATAAAATATTGACCGGAATTCTTATAGGAGAAAAAACATAATATAATAAAGGAAATACCTATAACAAAATGAGCCAATTTCTCTTACAGCAAAGGGAATTAATTTTCGCGAATTTCCCAATTTCGATTAAATTTTTTCTCGCGAAAATTAATTGATTAAAGGTCAATCCGTACTATATTACATTTGATCAGGGCTGATCCAGTTGTTTTTAACATGTTTCAACAACTAAGATACTTAGGGTATCGCCTTAAGTTTTCCATCCACAGTGGGTGCAAAGGAGAATCATGAAAACAATAAATTATTTGCAACTGCAAATTTCTCTAACCATATTTATTCTTGATTTCAAGAAAAATTAGAACTTGGATAGGTTTCGCATAAAAATGTATTAAATGTCAGTATTTCACGCTCCCATCATTTGAAACAACTTATCTGATAACAGTGGTTCGTACGTATACGCTAGAGTCACAACAAAAAGTCTTATGACTACGGCATACGTTAGTCGTGATTATTTCTGCCTCTCAATTCCAAAATCAATTTTATTCATTCATACGAACATGAAGGCGATTTTCTACTTTTATGGTATGCGCATGTTTGTAATTCACCCGGTAGTATACCTCGGTTGTCTAACCTTCGATTACTCTGTGCCTAGTTACTAAAAATAACTCTAATATTTATATTCTGTATGACAATGGCAGATATTTTTATTTTTTTGAAGTTTTATTATCCAGTAAAGTGAACGCTATTTATTAGCTCGCTTTCAATGAAGTTCTGTGAAACTTATTGACGCTACCTGGAATATTGTACCTTAAGGGAATTAATTTTTGCGAGAAATAAATTTCGCGAGAAATAATTTTAATTAAAATTGTAATAAATAGTTCTAGGTAAATCAGAAGAAAAAAATTGTATATCATTTTTTGAAAAAAAAAAAATTAAATTTCTTAGGAATTGATTTCTAGTGAATTTCGCGAAAAGCGAGTTTTCCAATAATTTTCGCAGAAACTAATTTTCGCGAAATTACCAAAAACTCGCGAAAATTAATTCCTGTAAAAATTAATTCTCTTAAAGTACCATTGAGATTCCTCCAAGCTCCACTTGTTATCGTAAAAACAGGTTTATAAGAAATTATATAAAACTTTATAATTATTATATAAAATTTCAGAAACTTCAGTACTCCCAAAAAACCACTTTGCTGAAACAAACCTGCTGGAAGATTGAAAGTCGTCACACAAGTTAGTCTTTAAATACACCCCTAGGATCCAGTCTTTCTCAATGCAAAATTAATTTTAGGAAAGCAATGAAAATTTTTCGCAGTTTTCTTAAAGGAGAAGTGTAAGAGAGGCATAGGGACGAGTTTACTGTTAATGCATGCAACATGCTGAAAGTGATTGGTGATTTCTAAAAAGTTTATTGATCCGATAAAAATCTGTCTGCATATCTTCTGTTTTTAAGCACGTTCTTAAATACGAAATCAGACTTCTAACCAACTTTGTTTCCAGGACTTCTTCTAAAGTCGTTCAAAATTGCCAGGCAAGGCTGAGTTCTGGACTATTTAAAATTTACATTTGATTATTACTTTATTTTAGAAGGATAAAACACCCTTTCCTTTTGCTTGAACTAGGAAAATAGGGGACTCATATGAACAAAAGGAGCATTCTTCAACCTCTTATGTTACAAGTATAAAGTAACGTCTCAGAAATAAAAATTTAGCGTTCTCTCTTTAATATCTGCCATTATCATAAGTTTCCCACATTAGGAATTGATAGAAAAAAATAATTCTATTGTCTACATTATACTTCCTACTTCCAATTTAACTTACCGTAACATCACACGTGGTTCCCAGGGCTCTATGTCTCATTTCTATCGGATGGCGCGACGAAATTGTAAAACAAAATATTCAATACAGCAAAAGATAGCGCACTTATATTACACATACTTTTTAAATAAGAAACCACTTTATAAGAAACCACTTTATAAGAAATCACTTTATAAGAAACTAGCTAGTTAGCCTAGTTAACTAAGCTTTCTTCTTCGAGTTGATAAAATGAGTTTCTCTCAAACAAAAGCTTAGACGCGAACGAATGACTCAGCGGAAACCCCGAGTTTAAATTGGACAATGTGACTAATCGCTTCAGAGGCCATTTTAATTTATCTGTAAGTTGTTTAGCAAGCTTGGCCACATCTTACTCTGGTAAAAACTTTATAGTTTACTAATGTTTGTTAGGGTGAGTGAAACCTGGAATATTCGGATGAAAAGGGCTTTCCCCAACATGGACCACGTGAGCAAAGAACAATAGAATTCGCCAATCAAAAAGCGCGACCAGATTTTGGCCGCAGAAAAATCGTTTGAGACCCAGCGTAATTTTTCCCACCTTAACTACTCCGATTTCCCGGTGGTAAGAAAAATTACGCTGGGTCTCCTGGCTACTAGCTAGTCGCCTTCTAAAAAATTAAGAAATTTCTACTAGGTCTAAAAAGGTAAAAAAAAATTCTATGTAAGACACTTTTTAACACACGCCTTCTATTGTTACTATGGTAACACTATCACTATGGTAACAACTAAACTTGCACTACAGGTTTTGGGAACAGACATAGATGATGAATAAAAGCCTAAAAAGGCATTATTCCATCTCTCTTGTGTGTATGTTGATGAAAGTCTCTTGTGTTAAAAAAATTGAATGCTCATCTTATAGAACCCGCCAAAATTAAGAAGCTTCTTCTGGTAAAATGATATTAGAAATTAAGAAATCGTTACTAGTAGTTTGTTTACATAAAAAGAACGTGCACAAGTTTTCTTAATGACAACTGCAAGAAAGACTAAAGGGCATCAATGAACCTGAATCGTTTATAGAAAGAACAAAATAAGCGATTTGGTTTGATGTATGCTTTATCACACCCTCCATGTATAATTAGCGGACTTTTGGAGGTATTAAACATCTTCTAGAAGGCGCGGATTTAATCAACTTAGGTAACTTTAGAATGCCGTAAGCTCTACCGATGAAAGTAGGCCGGAATATTTTTAACGATTTTAATATGACGTCATCATTTTTCTGAAAATTTGTACTCATACAGGATATGATTCAACTTTGTCCTCAGGACAACTTGTATCTTTCCTGCCGTCGAGATGTTGCTATGGGAAACTAGTTTAGGGAATTATTATGAATCAATAATGAATTGTTTCGTGCGTAAATCTTGTTTGCTGAATGAATCTACTTATCCTTCTACAACTTAAATTTTCTCCCATCGTTATTATTTTTTAAATAAAAATATTATAAATACCTATCTATAATATTTTAAATAATAATATAACGTTTATTTATTAAATACGTGGACAGTTTTATTTCCGTTACTAAAACAAAAGCAGTATTTTTGTAGACACCTTTTATACAACAAAATATTTTGCCTGAAGCTCGATGTCTAGGTATTTTACAGATTGCTCGCTTCTTGCGTGTTGAATATCTATTGAAAGAGATCATATTTAGTTTGTCACATACTGGAAAGAGTGTCCACTCTCTGTTTTCTTCGGATTTCTACACTTCAACTTTAATAGAATATCATCTCATCGACCGATTTTTTGTAATCGTTATCCAAAGTACCAAATTTGGTACAAATAGTCTGGGTTCAAATCTCTAGGACGAAAACGAAACTGCTCAAGCTTTTTTTGGTCCAATTGACAGATAATTGAAAGCTAAGCAAAGTTTAATTTGAAACATGGACCTATCTAAATTATAAGCTAATAAAGATACACAACAGACGTCATCAATTTTTTTCATTAAAAATCAAACTGTTATTTCTCCAGAACTATTCATTCATATGGCAAGATCTATACATCTGAAATGGTTAGAATCTAATTTCTGATTGATTGATAGCAATTGTGATTAAAAATTGTGATGTCACTTTGAATGACGTCACAAAATGACGTCCAATTGACGTAATTACAATTACTCTGCTTATACAGGTTTTTATCCCAAGTTCCATATATACCTAATGCATTAAAAGTAATTTTGATTAAAAATTATGACGTCATTGTTGATGCTACCAGAAAATGACGTCAAGTAAGGTCAATAAATTTATAGTTAAGGAAGATATTTCTTAAATTGCCTTGTTATTGTAGAACACCTGAAAATGAAATATTTATAAGATTGATAATTGCCTTATGGCAGAAGTACATATTTATACACATTTCTTGCTTATCATTACGATGATGTTGAACGAGTCTAAAAAAACATTTCTTCACAACGAACTGCTTGAGGACGATTAGCAACAAAATGACTACTTGAGTACTTTCTATGCCATGAATGGGTCCTGAAGTTCTCGTAACATTTCTTATGATATGCCACACTGTGTATCTTTTATTATGGAAAATTATGTTTTAGTTTTGCGAAATCGATCGCTAGACTTTCTGCCTCGTGTTTTTCTTCTTCATTCTATTTGTAAGTCATACGTAAAAGTGGTATAATTCTTCCCGTACACCATTTTACTCGATTGCAAAAGATACAAACTTTGTCACCTGTGTTAATGAGCTGTTTAAACAAGACTTGCGCGTACTTTTCGTCACAATGCTTCGAACTCTCCATTGTGAATATTTGAGTTCAGATTTACTACGTTTATAGTGTATTTTTGAGGTAGCTAATCTTCAAAATATATTGAGCAGATAACTTTTCCAGAATTCGTTGAAGGTCGTGACTTGAACACTGGCTTTCGAAGAACTTCCTCTTCGTCTTCTTGCGACTTTAAAAATTACTTTCATAAAAATTTAAAATCTTTAAAGTTATACAGCAAAAATAAAAAAATAACTAAACCAAGTGAATGTAACATTTGAAAATGAAAATATAAAATGGTGGCAGTTTTTCTAAGATCGCTAATTCTCACAATGTGTATAAAAATTCTGACTAGACGACCGCCAGTGTATGTAAAAAAATTGATCAAAACGTCTAGACAAAATTGAGACGTGCCTACATATTTCTTCGCGATAAAAGCTTTTAGAATATTTGGACCCTTGGAAAAACCATTTTTAAAGGGATTCCTGCATTGAAAATGATATTTTTATATTTTGTAGAGAATAAAAAGTTGTTTATCAAGTCCTTTGGAATTTTTAAAAAATATTTTTTCGTTCTGAAGTTATTCAAGATTTAAATTTTCAAAATCTGGGAACTTATGATGTCATAAGTGCTTTTCGAAAAATGTTGACCTTACATTTATGCCTATAATTAAAGATGAGGTCACTCTTAAACTACAAAACTTAGCGTATGTTAAGATATCATCGAGAGCATCAGTCCAAACTGCTAAAAAGTTTGGATATTATGTAAGTTTGCAAGATATTTCAAGTATTAATTTATGCTATCTTACTACATCATCAATGATGATGTCATAAGGTCAGATGGAAATCTGTGAAGCTAAATATCTTGAGAACTAAATTCCAAAAAACTTGATAAACAACTTTTTATATATCACTTTGAATGCAACAATCCCTTTAACATTAAAAAAAATTTATAGCTAATATTAAATGGAATTATTATTAAATTAAATGGACATGGTAGGAGTTTTTGTTGACGTAATCACTGTTTTTAACTGAACAGAAATTTGATTCTGACCATTTTAGAGAGGTATAAATTTTGTGATGAAAATCACCACAGGGAAGGAAATGGTCATTACGTCGATTTGACGTTCTTTTGTAACGTCACATTTTATAATCGAAATTGCTATCAATCCATCAGAAATTTGATTCTAACCATTTTAGAAGTATAAAATAAATTTGATGACGGCATCAGGTGTATGTTTTGATCGAAAATTTTTTAGGTCCATGTTTCCATTTAAATTTTCTTAGTTTTTCGATTACCTGTAGATGGGACCGAAAAAAATGATTTTGAACAGTTTCGTTTTCGTCTTTCCTAGAGATTTGGACTCCGACTATTTGTACAAAATGTCGGTCGATGAGGTGAATGTCGGTCGATGAGGTGAATGTCGGTCGATGAGGTGAATGTCGGTCGATGAGGTGAATGTCGGTCGATGAGGTGAGATTCTATAAAGGTTGAACTGTAGAAATCCGAAGAAAACAGAGAGTGGACATTGCTTGTATCATTTTGGTTAGCACCTGAGGTTTTAGGTTTTAAAGTCATAGCACCCTAAATTCACAACCGTCTCCTCTAAAGAGGAACTGAAAAGAGAAATTTTGTGTTTGAAAATTGTTGAGAATTGTACAACGTACTTGTGCTTTAAGCTTTACGCAAAAGTACCATTGCAATTTAAAAGCAAGGTGGAAAAAGCTGTTCAAAGATCAATTTCGGAAAGGACTGATTTCTTGCGTCGTGTATAAATGCAACTGCGCTGGCTGCAACACTACCAACTTTAGCGACACGCAGAATCTAAAAGACTTTTCTATCAAGTTTGTCCACGGGTTGTTTAGTTGTCATAAAAAAAATTAAAAATGAATGTTTTTGGGGATACATTTTTTTATTTCCAAAAAACAATGACACACAAATTTACAATATCTGATTGTTTGATTCTCCCCGTCTAAACTAATTTGACCGCTTCACATCGTACTATAGTTAGTATTTGAGATTGTTGTTACGAGATGAAAGTTAATTTCCGAGTTTGATGGCTTACATGAATTTTGAGTAAAGTGACAAAAGTTAATCGGCTGTACTATAGGAGGATGGAAAAAAGTCCTCGTATTTGTAATCTAGATTATTCTGGCAGTTTGTAAAGAAATGATTTATCGTGGTCCGTTTGTATAAGCATATGAGGCTACAATATAGCAGCTTAAAAACCGGTTATCAATTATTTTACGTAATCATTTTTATTGTATTCTGCAATATCCAACCGCATAATCAAAATTGTGAAGATCACCTTTCTGACGCTATCTATTTCATTATGTGGTTAAACTGACGAAACTAAAAATACACTATCTAATAAAACAACAAAGAGGAAACAGTTAATGATGTCCTCCGGTGATTGGATTTTATAAAATTTCGCAACAGTGCTAACCGAACTGACATTTTTTTGTAGCCATTACGTTTTGAAACAGTCGCTTACAACAAAAGATCAACAAAGGAGTGAGTACTAAATTGCTGCGTGATTAACAATTTTAAAAATTTTCTGAGTACTATAACAAAATCATGAAGACTTATAGAGTTGCTTAAAACTACAGAATGTATTTGCAAAAAGATGCTGAGAGGGGTGTGGCTAGGAGGTATGAGGAGGTATGAGGAGAATATGGGGACACTTTCGGGAGACCAAATACTTTTCTCCCAAATAAAAAAGCCATAATGCTTAGCAAGAAAAGAAAACTGTACGTTGCAGATTTTAAAACTCAATGTTGACTTAGGTTTTTATATTGTTTTAACAAATCTACAACACATTGTTCATCGTTTTTATGTATCACTGATTTCAAAGTGAAGCAGTATTTCAAATATGTGAAATGGGTACCTTGTTTTCGTCGTCGTAATTGTCATTGCTGTTGCTGTTGTTGTTGTTATTGCTGTTGCTGTTGTTTGTTGTTGCTGTTGTTGTTATTGTTGTTGTTTAGATATTGTCTTACTAAACAATTCATCTACAATGCGTTTATACATACTTCTTAAATTACATAACTAAACAATCTGTAGTAAAATAAACAATGCTTTAAATGACTCATCAACATTTAATTAATTAAAGGAATAAAAAATGATTCATTGTTGACACAAGCTGAAAGAGTTGTAAATTACGTCATTTTTTCCGGAAAATGTTTTTCGCTTGGATTACTTTATTAATTCCAGGTTCACAAGAAATTTGAGGTTTTCATAACCATATACCATTTCAAATGGTAAAAACAGTGGGCGATGCTTTAGATTGGCTAATGTTTATACAGCTCAATGTCCTCTTAAGTTAAAAATGTTGTTGCAATAACCATGATGAAAAATGCATAGCGGCAGCGGATCCGTTATTTTGTGATTCTACTTCCCACAACTGCTATAAAAATGGTCAATACAAAAAGTGGTGTCGCTCATCATCTAGACCATAGCCACCATCGATGTGATGGTGGCTATGGTCATTATTTTGTGATTCTAAATCGATGGTGGCTTTGGTCTAGATGATGGAGTTAGGTGAAAAAACTGTGTGTTAATTTAATACTTGCGTTGGATTTCATATTGATTCATGAAAGTGCGACTCTTACTTAGAAGGAAGGCAGCAACCTTTAAATGTCTGTGGATTATCAACCTTAAACGTTCCTCCCCCCGAACTATTTGGTAGTCTTACACCAAACTGCAAACCTGTTGCAAATAACAAGGTCTGATTTATTACAAAACATACGCAAAGTAACTCTAAAGCCGGAAGTTCACTTTAATCGCAAAGATAATTGAAATAGGACTAATAAGCACTCGCAACTCAATAGCGCTCTAGCAGGCAATGTCTACTAAAAAAAGCTTAATTGAGCAAAAAAAAATATTTAGAAATGGCGGCTGTGGTGTACGTCGAAAACTCGTATTGTTGATTACCCTACGAAAAAAGTTGCAGCAAAGAGAAGACGAGAAAGGGAATATAGACACAAAAAATCAGGGTACGCACAATTTTTCAGAAGAACAGAAAGGTGCTTACCATGCATGGTAAAAGAAACAATGCATGTTTCCTTCTAAAATTCGACATTTGTTGAAATTGTTAAAGGTAGAACATAAGGTAGAACATAATGACCATAGGAAAGAAGCAATAAAATTAGCAGAAAGACTTTGCGTGATCTTGCGTTACCTGGCATCTGGAAATTGGCTTATGTCAATCGGCAGTAAATATCAGTTTCCATTAGTCGCCGTTACGACTGTATTGGAAACACATGTTGTACAAAAAACCACCTCAAGAGACGTTGAACAACAAATGTTTGAGCGTGGGTGAAATAATAATGACATGTCCTCCTAAAGATGGCTGCCAGTATGGACGACTAAACGATGATATTTCGCGCATACAATTTGGGTGTTGTTATTAACAAGAACCTCCTTAATATCTACCTGAACCACACAAATTCTCAGAGAATTGCAAAGTGATGAAACAGACGCTAAATTTACCCGGTGTAATAACTATTCTAGAGACGCTACAACAGTCCAAGTTGATAAAGTGTTGAAGGTCGGAGTTGAACTTCTGTTATCTATTGACGTGTGTGTCTGTTGTCCATCATCGACTTGTGCTACCTTCGAAACGTTAACTAAATTTTCGAACAGAGTGAGATTTCATACCCACGCATTTTATACTTCCCTGTTTTTAGTAAAAGCTTAACGTTTTGAAGGTAAAAAAGGTCGATAGACACTTTTATGGGAAACACTTTCATAAGGAACAATTTTAGAAGGATTATAAACCATTAATTTCAAAAACTTCAAAAGTGTTGTTTATAAAAATGTTGTTTATAAAAGTATTACTTAAAAACGTGTTATTTATAAAACTGTTGCTGATATAATGTTTCTTTCCACTAAAGCGTTCATAACTGCAGTTTCCAGAATTTAAATGTCAGCGATCAATATGTTCAATTCCATTACATAAAAAATGGCTTATTGGTTGTTAAAATAGTTTCCACCTGCAAACGCATGGAAGTTCGCTTGTCTTAACTTCTAAAGCTACCAAAGTATAGGCGTTGCAGCCAAAAAAAAAGGGTCTTTAAGATACTGAACGATGGGAGTACTTTCAGGCGCTAATTACAAAACTTTCCCTTATAAAGCGTGTTGCCTACAAAGGTTTTTGCTTATAAAATTACTGTTTATAAAAGTTTTGCTTATAAAATTACTGTTTATAAAAGGTTTTTGCTTATAAAATTACTGTTTATAAAAGTTTTGCTTATAAAGTTACTGTTTATAAAAGTTTTGCTTATAAAATTACTGTTTATAAAAGTTTTGCTTATAAAATTACTGTTTATAAAAATTTTGCTTATAAAACACTTATACAAGCACCAATTTTTCAGGAACATTATTTGTAGATAACACTTTTATAAGAATTATTTTTAAAAGCAATGCTTTTATAAGCCACATTTTGTAGGTATCCTGGGAGGTGCATAAATTAGCAAATACATCGTGCTATGCCGGGTTTTATCTGAAAGCACGTATAGGTAGTCTCAAAGTATAAAAGAGCTCAAATACCCAAGTTTCATTGGTTTTATCACTGTTAAAAAATTCATTGCTGATTTCCATCAAGAATAGGTTCTGTTGATAGCACCAAGATTGCCTACAAGGGCAATGAATACACTTTAAGAAAGATTATACAAGCTGTCTCAGAGTTAACTTATAGTTAGTAACTACTGACGAGAGTTAAATTGACTCCAGTTCATCATCGATCTTTTATTTAAAATCTATAAACTACATTTAATACCTAATTTGCCTTTTTATTGCCTGTCAGGATGTAGGCGCATATACAGAAATTTGTAAACATTTACAACTCATCTACAGAGACCTTAGCCGTGGACCCGAATGATGACTTTAACAATTATTACCAGGAAGAAGTAGTAAGTATAAGAAAGAAAGTGGTCGAAGAAAACAAATTAGATGTCTGGGCATGGAGAAGAAAGCCATTGAAACACCGCCAAATATACCAGGAGCAAGGAAAAAACTTGGACGAATATTCTGTTTAGTGTCGAATTGGTTAAGTATCAGTCATTTATCGAGAGACAGTGTTCTAGCGACAAAACATTTATTTACATTGGCATAGAGGCGAATAACATAGTAACTTTAACAAGCGGCTACATTTTATAAACATAAAAAGAATATTAAAAATTTAGAGAAAACGCATCTTTTATTTTGCAATTCTTTTTATGGGAAGAAAAATTGTTTATTTTTATAAAACCTTCAAATATATAACTTTTAAATACCGCAGAAATACCGCAGAAATACCGCAGAAATACCGCAGAAATACCGCAATAATACCGCCGAAGTAGTTATATACTGAGTCGAGTCTCACTATTCTGCTCAGCATATGTCTATTTTTGTTAGTAAATCCGAGACTGAAGACACTTGCGAAGTTATGCTTCTCAAAATACAAGTACTGTCAAAGAAATGGAGATTAGTGTAATGTGTGTTTACGACAGTCAAAAAAATGCTGGCCTGAAATGCCATTTGCCTCCTTTACTTCAACAAACTCGTGTTTTACATCAGCAATTTATATTTTGTATACAAATATCTTCCTTCTCGGCTAACGCACGGGCCGATTATCGTTATCGTCAACAGATCGGGAATCCAAATTATTCGAAAAATTGTTCTGCGACATCTACGTATCAATTTTCCATCACTTTAAAAACTTTTAAACAACGATTTTGCAAAGTTTGGTTATATACAACATAGGGAAATATAATTTCAGAAATACTCCGAAAGAACGTAAATGTTACGATTCCCTTCCTTTTATTTGTCCCCGCGCCATAAATGTGCGCAGGATTCTTTTTAATGAAGTTTACTGTTTGTAACAGATCTGGTAATATTTTTTTCTAACTATATTTTGGCTTTTTTTTCAGTTGCCCCAGACTGACCAATTGAAAATTGAAATATTTCATAGATCACACAATTATTATCAACATCAACTAGAAATACAAATATATTGAAATCTATCATAAGTACAGTAGCTACAACAGTATAAACTGGGAAGGTTCCATTATTAGTTTTTAGCTAGGTACTTAATAGTTCGAAAGAGTAGTATACTTTCGTGATATTTGTTATACTTTTTTTTTGGTTTATTTTAAACTCTTTTTCTTGTGGTAGAGCATTCGCTTTCAGTGCGGGAGGTCTTGGGTTCAAACCCCGGCCGAGTCATGCCAAGTTTGAAATTTAAAATGATCACATTGAAAGCATACAGGGTTAACATTGGTGTTTTTTATAGTGCATTCTCTGGAAAACCTTGCAGAAAAAGTAACAAGATATTTGGTACATCAATGATCAATGAACATTGTATTCAATGCATGCTATATGTCTTTTAGGCATAGCCATACTCCTTATAATTTTATCATGTAATTTGAATATAGCAACTGTCCAACTCCTTTTACTCACTCAAGCAGGAGATATTGACAGTAACCCTGGCCCTGGAACATATGGTATTTAGAAATCTGTCAAAGCATCTTGCTATCAAGGAGACACGAAGTTTAGAAATTCTGCTGGATCATAGTGCTGATGTAATTGTCTGTTTGCAATATCTTACAGCATATATAGGCGTGTTGCTTTGTGTTCCTCAGCTGATTTAGATTCTATACTAAAAAAAGGTGATGAAATTTATTGTGAACAAAATGTTGTGGGGTTACTTTCTATTCCTAATTTTCCGACTCGTCAATTTTGATGACAATGACTTTGATATACAAATGTTACATAATGAAACAGGTTTTTTCCATAATTGCAATGAACGGTTTTTAACTCCATTATTTAGAACTGATAATGATGTGGGTGATTGATTCTTAATTATTGTATGTGGATTCACAGTAGGTGTAGTATGGACCGAAAAACATTATTTTCTTTTTGCTCCACATTTTCCTGATTCAAATGGATGCATATCAGATGATGGTACAGGATCTTGTGTTTTACTCAAATTTTATTCCTTATTCCAGGTTGAAAAATGTATATGTGCAATATATGTACAACTGTCCCAATGAAAATCACCACAATATGAATGTCAATTTATTAGGGTTTTTATGTTGGCCTCTCAGTCAGCAGATTCATTAAAACGAAAATCACCTTTTCTTCAGACAAATCATGAAACCAAGAGAAAAGCATTGTATCGTGAAAAAATTTAAAGAAACATTAAATAAAACAAGATGAAATAAATAAGTCAAAACGTATTGCTAATACAACAAAATACGATGAAAAAAAAGTGTATTGCTTCCAAAATTGTATATAAAACAAAAATAAAAACAGCAGTACTGCATGAGCAATTGAAACAATCAAAGTGTATTGCCAATGCAGTCTACAGGTACAAACTCAAAACCAGAAGAAAACATGAGCATAAGAAGAAGCGCAAAGCCAGTGCGGATGGGATTTGTAAAATTAAAACGTAAAATATCTGATTTTATATATATTTATTCATTTTATATATGTGTATGCTGTAAAAGACTACCTCCTGTGGTTTTGTATGATGCAAGCCGTTATTCAATTGATGTAGAATCCTACTCTATGCTAGTATAGAGTTATGATTCAAATTACTATGTCTGTAAACATGCCATAAAAAACCTATAAAGAGGGAAACCGCCTGCCAGGCATCATGGAATAAATTGACATATGGTATACAACCTACACAGTTGTCATCATTGGATAAATTAGAGAGACTACTTATTGCGAAACAAATGCTTTTCACGAAAGTTATTATTATGTCGAAAGGTCAAATGCCAAAGATTAAAGGGCTGTGTGCAATGTCCCAATGACTGTTAGTGATTCTGTCCAAGTATTGCCTAGAGGAGCTCACAGTAATGGCGTAATAACTGTTACATTAAAACAAAAATTATGTTATAGTGGCCATGCACATTTTCAAGCAGTCAGACCAGAGTATATCCAAACAGCATTAGAGTTTCTCAAGTCAAATAATCCCCTATATAATGATGTGATTATTTCACTTCATAATATACCAACAGGTCTAAGCAATGTATCAAGTGCTACAAGTGATGGAGAATCTTATGATAAAAAAAATAAAAATAGAACTATTGATGAAGGATACCCACTAAATGAAATGCAAGCTGGTTCACCAGATACCATGTTTGTCCAATATACCTCATGTAATCCTTGATGGAAGTGCTGCGACAGCTCCTGGAGAAGGAATATAACCTTTAGAAATTTTAGCTGATAAACAGTGTGAGGCATTATCCTTCCCATATCTCTTTCCTAATGGTGGACAAATTGGTTACAATATAGACAGAGATGTACCTCTGAGTGCAAGTAAATATTTTAATCAACGTCTATTAAAATATAAAAGACGATTTGTCTCCGATGTAGATTACACATTCAGCAAATGCAACTTTCTAGTCAAATAAATATAGTCTTAAAGGAAGTAAAGGGAGATGAGTTTACTGCTCGAATGTTGTTCCCCAATTTCAAAGAAAATGTTAATTCATTCATTGCAGTGGACGAAGGATTTCACTTCATGCATTCGATCAAGGGAACATCAGCTTATTGGAAAAGATTTCTTCTGGAAATTTTAGCTATGGTTAGGATTGCCAATATTTTTTATGCCTCTTTCTTTTCGTGATTTACATTGGAATGAGTTAGTAAAAATAATTTTGAAATTGAGTGGAGGTTTGATCACGGAAGAGGACTTAGAAAATTTGACCTATCCTGAACGACGCGATTCTTGAATATGGACCTAGTGTTTATGGCAAAACATTTCCAATATCATGTTAAGGTGTTTTTCAAAGAGATCATTACAAATGCTCCTTTAAGTAAAGTGAAAATTTAATCTTTTTAACCCTTTTAAACAACTTATTAAATTGCCTTTGAATACATCAACTGCTTTTACATCAACTAACACATATCAAAACACAGAGGAAAAATATAATTTAAATATGCCTTTTTTGTTTGTATGAACTTGAGGATTTGAAAACATTTCTTACTAATTTAGAAAACATACCACTGTCACTGAACTTGACAGGCGGGAATTCCTACCAAGTATTCGCATATGTATTTTGTAAAAAGAGATGGGTAAAGAAGAATGTAGAATGAGACAGAACATCTTATCTTAATCAAAAAATATCTTTTCCATAAATTAACCATCGCGTAGAGTCTAAAGTCATATTTGTTTTCATTTAATACTATGTTCATTTCAAATCTTTTGATTAATAGCAGCTTTTACTGCGCATGTGTGCAGTCATTAAATTTTTTTTTTCCAAAAGCTACAAATTTTTTTTCTCTAATTGCAAAGTTCATGGTTCTGCAATCTAATGTTTTTAGCACATTTTCAAAAATGTTCTTCTAATTAAAAATTTATGTAGTTTGTTTGCAAGTACGTTTATATGCACTCCAATGTTGTTCTTCACCATACTCGCAAGTTTCAACTTTTTCAACATAGCCTTGACACTTAACTCAGACGCAGCTGAACACGAATTGGATAGCTAGTGAGTAGAAATCTAGAAAAAAAATATTTATTAAATATAAAATTTTGTGAAAATGGGTTATGATAGTGAGTGATAGTGAGTTATGATAGAAAGTTTATTTTTTCTACTTTTTTGGAAAAAGAGAGAAGAGAAGAAGAAAGCGACAGAATAAAGGTTATTGGGTACGAAAAATATTCAGTCAAAAAGCAATTCATGGATCATTCCATAACTTGTTTCCAGAGTTAGTGTATAACAGGAGCTTGTTTTGTTACCGTCAAATGACCCCTGATCGTTTTGAGCATCTTCTTTCACTTGTCCGAGACTGTATAATGAAAAAAACAACAAGGTTCCGAAAAATAATATCTGCGCGTGAAAGACTTTCCGTTACCATGCGTTTCTTGCTACTGGGAAAAGTCATCAAACTATTTCATTTTCCTACAAAACAGGACGTGCAATTGTATCAAACATCCCTAAAGAAAAAAAGATTCCAATTCTTTGGCAATTTCGTCTTAAGCATTATTAATAACTACCTTCTATTTGTGTCTTTATGGGACTGATCTTACAGTGCCATATCCTTTGTTCGTTAGACGCGAGGAACGGAGTTGTTAGTTCCATGCGTCTAGCAACAATAGCGCGTCTACGAGGGTTTGGTCAAGTCTAGTAGCATCTATTAATCAAACTTATTGGGAATCTAGTCGCGTGTAGACCATTCTAGACGCAACTAGGCGTAAAACTGTGGTTTTTAAACGCCCGCATTGTTATTCTTCTTGTAGAGCAAGAAGAATGACACTCCTGGGATGCAACACGTGTTTCACGCAAAAAATATTTTCAGGGACATAGTACATATTATATTGAGAATTAAATATTCTGCAATATCCTTTAATATCTTTTTATCGGTATCACTGTTAACAGGCTCTAGTCTAGCTTCAGAATTGGTAAAACCAAAGCATCTAGTAAGTAAGTAGGTAAGTAAGTAAGTAAAGTTGCCCAAACCTCTCTTCTTAAGAACTGAAACTGGTCTAGCTAACACAAAAAACAATTTGAAAAAGCGAAGAAAAAAATAACAACTAAATCTTGACAGCGAAAAACACAAACATATCTAGCTCACAGAGCATTGCAGAATTATTAGGAGAGAAAAGAACTCGAACTGCCTTATATACAGAACACACCCATACATACATATTTACCGGGGTCTATTTTATATGAATAAGTTGCATATGGATAAACAAGGCTAGCTGAGGGGGCTAGTCAAATATACATAGACTGACGGATAAGTGTGGCATCTCAGCCGTGTCACCATACTTGAAAATTAAAATTATTACATGAAGAACAAGCTTGCGAGCATCTAATCGTTATCCTTGATTTTTATTGTTTTCAAAATTCAAATTTTCGTTAGCCAGCATATTCAAAATTGCAGAATGGCGATACGAAATTATAAAAACTTTAAAGTCTTTTGGAATATTTTCTAAGACAGTTTAGTGCTACTTTTTTCCGTTTATATTTACATTTCTTTGACTTTAAGAATGCTATAAATAATTTTCTAGAAGTTACAAAAAATACCAAAAAAAATTTTTCGTTTGTGGTCTCTCGATGTAATGTTTTGAGGACATTTTGCGAATGCATTCTTCTAATTAAAAATTGATATGGTCTGTTTGCAAGTAAGTTTATGCACTCCAATGTTGTTCTACATCACTCACAGTTTCCAACTCTTCCACAAAAGTACGCAAAAGTATTAAATAGACTTTGATTTCCTTTTAAGCAGATTTTCTCCTACCATAAACCATAAAGAAAGTGAAGTGAAAACAGAGCCGCTATATGTTAGATTTTTTTTCGACTCTCCTAAAGGCTGTTTTCCACTTCCAAAAATTTTTCCGCGGGACCGAACGGACAAGAACAAAATTTTTATTTCCCGCTGGTTTTTAGGGCCAAAATATCTTTTATGGGAGATCAAATTCGAAAAAAACAAACATTTGCCTTCCATTTTTTTAAATTAGTTAGATTCCACTTGGGAGAAGTGGTTTCTTGTTTATTTTTTGCTATCATTGCAAGAGAAAAGTAATTATAACTTTTATTTCACAATGGATTCTAAGCCGTTGATGTGTAAGGAAAAAAATACTGCCTGATTACAATTAGGACGATAGGAATTTCTACCCTCCTAGCTTATAAGGAGTATGGTCTAGAAGATTTCTTACAAAGAAAGTTCGGATTTTTTTTTAGATTGCTTTAAAATCACCATTTTGGATATTTGACTACGCCGGCAGACGAATTTATTATTTATTTTTTGTTCAATGTCGAAAAAAATTTAAAGGGCAATGTTGTTACATTCGAATATGGGATCATTCTACTAAAATAAACGCGAACTTGCAAATGGTTAAATATCTTGGCCTAATTTATATAAATCCTGTAAAGTATTATGAATTCGATGTGCATTAGAGTAAGATTTCTTTACGTGGTTTGATATACCAAAATGCAATGTTTCACATTTAATTGTTACCGAACACACTTTCGCCAGCTAGACAAATAAAATTTAACCCTAACTTGAGCTCGCATAATGTTTAATGTATCTTAAAAAGGAAGAATGATGTATTTTTAAATTGAGAATAATTTTTTAACGCAGAAATATTTTTCTTGATTTTGATGAGAACCAGAAAAAAGACACGCCATTTTTATGGTATCAAACATTCCACACAATCGACGCAGCTCAATTTCTTTTTACAACAACCAAAAGTCGCTAACATGGTTGCTACCGGGCCTTGCGAACCTTGATTAGCCTGAAGTTAGAGAAAGACCATGAAAACCTTAAAAATAAAAAAAAAATATTGAAATTCCCCGAGTAAAATTTTTTTTAATGGAAATTAGGTAAAAACAAGAAGCCCAGGGGCTTGAAGATTTCGGCCATTAGCCTAAAAGATTTTAAAATTTGAAGTTGATCTTGAAAACGGAGAATTATGGGGTAAACAAATCATTGAGTATTCTCAATTATTATTGTAACTAACCTGCAATGTTAAAATACAACTCAATAAATAAAAAATAAAATTCATGAATAATTAATTAATTAGTTCTGCTGAATATAGCTTTAGTCTACGTGCTTGAAAAATTGTACAGAAAGAAATGACGTAACATCAAAGATGGCGCATTATAAGACGATCTTCATTATGCTACACTGCACGAGCTTTAACTTTCGATAGCATATAAACTTTAAAATAAAGTATTGTTCATTGGATAATAAAACAATCTGTTGCACTGTTAGGATTCTTATTGGCTTAAAACTCATTTTAGCCTCGTTCTCAGAAAAAAATCTTTAGCCTGGATAAGTTTCGGGCGTCCAGCCTAGCTGCGCTGTCTCTATCTATCTATCTCTCTATCTCTGTATCTCCTCAGGCGATTTTAAAGATTCCGCCTTCGCTGGCGGAAATCAATGACTCACAAAAAGCTAATAATGTAATGAACAAGTATTGTAATGGATAGACCTACTAGTTTAGATTATTTTTGATGACAATTTGAAAAAACTTAATCGTTTACAATTATTGTCTCAGTTCGTTAGTAAAAAAGCCTCTTTTTGGGAAAAAATTCCCTTTGTTTATATTTAGTATCCTTTGCTCGAGGATCTTGGAAAATATGGCGGAATCTTTAAATTTCTTTTATATACACCTGGAACTCTATTAAATATGCCCGGCAAAGCCTTGATCTTTTAATAAAAAAATTGTGGCACTCTTTTGTCTTACTAAAATTAGTCTCACTGAGTCAGGACAAGATTGCCCAGGCGTCGCCCGGCCATGTGTATCTCCATGGATATGCTTACATTCTAATGTATTTTGAGCCTCTATATTATTGCTTATCAGTTTAAATCTCTCCTGCAACGAACCTTTCATGTTTTTCCTTGAATATTGTCACGTGGAGCATGGTACTACATGGTTTTGAAAATACCACCAGTCGATTATCCAAACCAGTGTTTCCTATGACGTCGGCCGTGCTCATGGCGTACAAAAAATTATAACGCTGTGTAGTGTAAACTCTTGATATCTGGTAGTGTGTTAGAACAAAGAAATGAAAGAGATTCGTTTATAAATGTTGTGAAGTTTAAACCCTTGTCTTCTAAACGTTCTTATAATATGGCTGAGTTAAAGGTTGTCAGTAGAATGCCTGTGATAACAAGTCTATGTGTTTTAGCAATATACAAAATATCGAAAACGAGGTTTGGCAGTATTTTTATAACTGCGCATGCGGAAACTAATGAATTATGGGTATCACGTGATTTAGAAAATTGAACCAATCAGAAGAGAAAAAATAAAAACAAATTCAAAACTCATCTACGGATATTTTCGATGCGCATGGAAGCTGGACGGGCTGATAAACCTATACTCAAGTAATTTATTACGTACTTTTTTGTCTATATTCTTTGTGTATGCACAGAATTTCATTTTATTTGCGTCCTTGTTCTTGTCTCTCGTATACCCTATTAGGAAAAACGCGCGAAATTTCATGTGTGAAAACAATAAAATAAATGGCGCACTACGCGGCTGCAGTTTCTGGTCGACGCTCCAGCGGAAACGCATTTTGACGTTTTATTTATGATAGAATTAAATCTACCTAAAGCAATATAATATAATGTGCTTACCTTTTGGTGTTTTTATAAGATAAGAAACAAAGCAAGATCTAACAGTTTTCACAATAGCTAGGTAGCTAAAATCCTCAAGCATTTCAACTTCCAGTAGCTAAAACCCTCAAACATTTCAACTGTAGCTAGCTATAGTAATTGTCATTTGGCTATAAACTTTTATAAAATGCCTAGGCCGTTTATAAAATGCCTAGGGCGTTTATTTAAAAATGTTTTCAGGACAAGATTTGTATCCCACTTTAAACTTTGTTAAAACAAGTTGATTTCACTAACTAGCTAGCAAGTTTTTTTATGCTATTATCAAGCAAGCCGAACGGCTATCTCTATAAAACTTTAGTGGCTTTAGTTTTTTATCATCCAGTATGTAGTTCTTAGAAAGTGGTTGCACAGAAAAAAAAACATTTTATTTTAATAAATTAGTGATCAAATGACCCAGAAAAACTGTTGTTTTCACCTGCAAACAAAATTTGATTAAAACCTGCAAACCCGAGCCTACCTACTAATGAAATCCTTTTTTGCAAGCAAATTTGTTTAAAATGCTTGCCTTTGTTGTGTTTCAATGAAGGTCAAGAGATATTATGGAGCATCCATAAAGTATGTATGCACGAAATGGCGCATTCATACTTTGTTTTTCAATTCCACCCATCCCGTACAAGTGTGTATGTAATTGCCCTGATACCCTCATAGTCACTAAAATTAACAATTTTCCCCAGACTTTAAAAAAAATTTTTAACCCTTTTCAAGCTGGACTTTGCAGGGGCTCTTAGAAAGCCAGGGGCTAACCTCTCCCCTTCCAAAAGTGATAAAGCAGACTTAAACCTTTAGCAATTATTTGCCGATGTTATACTTCATTGCATGCTTTGTTTGAACGTTGGCATTTGCGTCATCAGTTGTCAAGTGCCGACATGAATTACAGAGGCTCAGACTTTGTACTATAACATCATCATCATCATCATCATTCTCGGCTTAACGTCCGTTTTCCATGCTAGCATGGGTTGGACGGGGTATATTAATGACCCTCTTCCAATCTGATCTAGACTGTGTTAGATCTAAACTCAACTTCCTCTGTATCAAGTCTGTCCTTATAACCTCCTGCCAAGTCTTTCTCGGTCTGCCTCTGGGCTTTGCCCCAGGAACTATCAAGTCTCTACACTTTCTTACCCAATTATCCTCCTCCATTCTTTCCAAGTGCCCCAGCCAATTCAATCTTCTTATCTGGATAACATCTTTAATTCTACAGATACTTAGCCTGCTTCTTAGCTTATCTGAACTCTTTCTGCCTCTCAGACTGGCGTTACACATCCACCTAACCATTCTCATATCATTCCTTTCTAAACGGCCAAGATCTTCCTGCTTCACTGTCCATGTCTCACTACCGTACAACATAACACTTCTTACACAGACCTCATACAACCTACCTTTTACCTCAATTGACAAGACTCTGCTAGTCAACAAAGGCAGTAACTCTCTGAACTTTTTCCAAGCAGAACCTATCCTGCAAGTAACACTTCTTCCAACACCCCCTTCACTGCCCAACATATCACCTAAGTAACAGAAGTTCTCAACTATCTCTTACGAGCCACTGTTGTACATCATTAAAGCTGGAAATACTTCATTCTCTATAATCTCACCTTTGCAACGCTTGCATACAAACTGAATGTCAGCTCTTAACCTTCCACCAATACTACTGCACTTCTTATGTACCCAATGCTTGCAAGTCTGAAAAAAAATTGAGTTACTACCAACCCCTTTCCTGCAAACTCCACAAGGCCACTTTCCAACTACAAGGTCACACTTGGCTGCAATGCTACTAATCATGACTTTAGACTTTGCTGTAATACTTCGTATTATAACAAAATCAAAAATAATGTCATATTTATATTTTGAAGCCAGAAAACAGGCCAAATGGGTGATTATAAACTTTGGAATAATATTATATTAATTCCCAAAAATATCATAAAAGCATAAGCCTAAAATATGATTTGGAAGTGTTGACAAGGATATTTGAAGAAAATAAGATTTTTGGTCAATTTTTTCCAACCACCTGTAAGACGATAAGTCAGACGCCAGACCAAAAATTGTTATACTATCTGGATGTATCCAAAAATGATGAAAAGTCACCAAATTTCAACCCCTAATGCTTTATAAGTTATTGCAAACAAATTAGACGCCCCTTATCCCTAATAAGGTTAAAGCTTACCTGCAAAAACAAGTTTGCTTCATATGAAAGAGTTGGAGAGTTGTTGATAAATCTTTGTATTTTTAAAAAAACTGGATCAGTTCTCAAAATTTTTGACGTTTAAAATGTGGATAATTATGCTAAATGATGCCATGTATATATTAGAGAAAATGAGGTGCTGTTTTTAGGGTTTATCAAGGTATATTGTGATGTAAATATATTTTTACCTATCCAGTTTGATGTTGTGAACATATTTACATGAGTTTTAATATATACTTAGTTATTCTGATTATCATTCACACCAGCAATTTTTTCTGATCATCTAATCGATGATGTCATAATTTTGCATAATTGGATAAACTTTTAAGACTTTCTCTCTGAAACCAATAAAAGATCCCCCTGAAAAAAAAGATTCATAGAAAACGTTTCAAGTTTTTTCATATAAAATCACCTATTGCTTTTTCCTTAAAAAGGTCTGAAAAGTAAGAAACAAATGTTTTTCATCAAGAAGGAACTTCGTTTTGGACTTGATTAGTCTATAGGCCATTGGAAAAAACCACTTTATTAACAAGAAAAACAGCTATAAAAAATATTTTTGGATGCTGTCATCAATTCTAAAATTAGAACCATTGCATCCTGTTTAACACTTCATACACAAAACCTTTTAATTAATGCACTTGTCATGCCATATTTCAACTACTGCTCCTCTGCATGGGCTTGTGCCACCCAAGGTAGATTGGGAAAACTAGAAAACGATTAAAATGTGTCCGTACCTTTCTTGGGAAAGAGAGGGAATGTTCACTGAATAATTTACTCATCAAAAACGATGCCATATTAGTTTTCAAAGCCATGAATCACATTGCTCCTGATTACATGTGCTCAAAATTCCTTTTGGCAAAAAAATGTCATAATCATCAAACAAGAGGAGCTTCAAAAAACAGGTTCACCAGGCCTATCAATAAGAAAATAACACCAGAGCAATAAATCGCTCCCCCAAGGTTACAATAATTTAAACTGGGCGAGCAATCTGAATAAATAGAATAAGATTATAAACGCATATTTTATCACAAAGTCTTTTTTATTTATTTTATTTTATCTTGTTACAGTAATATATTTTTGTTCTTTTTACTGTAAATAATAAGAAAGAGAACATTGATTTCCATGTGAGATGAATTGATATTGCTCAGCCAGAAAAACTTTTTTTGGAATTGGGGGAGCAATTAATGGCTCAGCTAGTTTCACATTTCTCAGAATTGGGCGAGCCTTTGCGTAAGCAAGAGCAATTGCTCTCCCCTTATTGATAGGCCTGGTTCACACTTCCCTTGGTCAACACAGAATTTGGCAAAAAAGCCTTCCCATTTAGAGCTGCAAAAGTGTGGAATAATCTTCCAGACCAAGTGACCTGTAATGGAAGTCTGCTTTCGTTTAAGACTTCCATCTCTAATGTATTTGGCAAATTCTAATGGAGATCACTTTTTAACTTTTTAACTTTTGTTTTTTATTCTTTTTCTTTTCAATTTTCACAGATTATAAATGTTACTATGTTTGATTGAGCTGAGGCAGTCTAAGGTTTATCATTTTTTGTTTCTTTTTTGTTCTAGTGGCCCCCAGTGGAAACAATCCACTAACTAGGTTTTTGTGATTTTCTGGGCTAGCCACTTTAAATATTTATTATTATTATTATTATTATTAATAACTTGTACATATACAAAGATTTGATAACAGGTTGCTTTTATGATGTAGATATTGACACATTTTTTAATACGCTTAGTATATGTGTGTAATACTTACAAAGAGGATATTTTTGCGTCTAGTTTGTTAAACAGCAAAATTACTATTTAAACATTATGTAATTATGTAAACAATGCATATAGAAATACAATAAAAGAAGATTAGCGGTTGCATTGCGTTTATAACTTTGAAGCTAAATAACTTGGCAATGGGTGTTTCCACCTGACTTCATCTTAACTGACTTCTTCTTCTGCTTTGGTAACGAGGGATCACCTAGGATCAATATCTCTTCAACCATTCGTCCAAAGCATATGATCCCATACATTTTTTGATCCACGTTCAAGTTCTATGCAAAGGAAGTAACTTTAAAAAAAATTTGTGCCTTGGTGGGCCTTTTTAACCCCTCCCCCAAATTCAAATGATTGACTATTCCATTGTTCTTCTGCCTTTTTTCACGGGCTTATCGACTAGTAAATACTTTAAGGGAAAAGTTAAGTTTTTTTAAATTCATAGAAAGTGAGTGCACAACTTCAAAATTTGTAGTTTCATTTCACACAGGAAAAGTAACTCACCCTAATCTCCAATAATTGTTCTTGGTGCCTAATTTAACTTCTCTGGAGTTAGTTCATATTTTTATCTGTTGTGTATGTATATGTAGGCCTATTTATCTCATTGCAATGTTTTCTTTTTATGTTTGATTGACGCTTTAAATATGACCCAGTTATCTTTATTTCTTTTGCTTCACCTTGTAGCCAAGTGTTTTAAATATTGTTAGTTGCATTCTTCTTAACAAATATGTTGAAAATACCTACCTGCATTTTGTCTGTGTGTTAACATGAACAGACAGACAGAAATACTGCTATTATTAAATAGACTAGTTGTTAACCTGTGGAAAAGTCCACATGGTCGCCCGTCTTTTTAATATCGCCTATCGTGTTTCTGTAGCACAACGTTTTTCTTGCAACTGACAGACAGGTGTGTATTCCGAATGTGCGCCAAGTCTGATCAAGCAAGAATAAGCTTTCTTGTTGTAGCAACCATCTTGAATTTTAAACTGGATACGATACTTTGAAGAAGTAATAAATATGTCAACAGAAATTTATTGTAACTTTAGCTTTTCACCTGTACAGAAGCTTCAAATGTTTGTTTTTGAATACATTTATGTCATTGTTGTTCAGTCCAGGACAACCAGTACAAAATGTGTTCAGGTACAATTTTCAAGGCAAAGCAACAGCCAGTTTACAACATTCAGAAACTAATTTTAATTTTTTCACGATGTTATGTACAAATTGGAATCAATATACTTTTGGGCTAACTTTCCCTCTATTTACTTTAGTCAGCTTTCCTTAGTGTTGGCAAAAAAATGTAAAAAAAATTAGATAGCATTGGTATCTGTTTTAATAAGCTTCGATTTCTTTGTTTAAGTTCAATACTTTGTTGTTGCTTCTTAAAATGTTTTTGCTGTTGTTTTGTAGGTTTCCTTGGCATATAATGATCGCATTATAGGTTACTAATTATGGATAACAAACTGCAAACGTCAAGTCAATTTTGTGATATGCACCAGTTTAAATAAATGAAAGGTATGTTATGTCTTAAAATTTTATTTTTAGTAGTGTTTTTTTAAAATATACCATCAATGGGTTCGTCCGTGGCTATTACTTCTGGGGACCGTGGATTAAATTCTGTTAACTGGCAGACGGTATGTTACTCATGTGCAAAGTACCTCTACTTCAATTGCAGTGATTATAATTCATTTTATTCTTACAACCTGTTGCCAGTCTTGTTATTCTACGATGTGAGTGCCACATGTAGATCTACCCATTTTTGTGTCATTTTTCACTGGTCATAAATTATCCTATCTTCTTTTTCTCAAGTTGTTATCGCGCTGCTATAGATTTTATGATTTTTTTGCGCGACTTGAACATTCTTTAAAGCTCCCAACTTGTGACAAAAAAAGTTTATCTAAATCGACACAAAGTTTAATCGAATTAAGCAATATTTGTGCTTAAAATGACGACCAAAATTTGACATTTGACTGCTAAGGTAAAAAACTAATGGTCAAATTGCCTAGCAGCTAATTATGCTTCAGAAATAAGCAACAACAAAAACAAAAATTTCGTATTTAAGAGAAGGTAATTTGCGTATCACTAACATACTGCCTGGCAGCGGCAGGATTCGATCCGCGGTCCTCGGAACTGGGAGCCGCAGACCAACTCACTAAACTACGTGCAGCAATATGTTAGTAATGCACTTAGATAGTTTAACGGGGTGGTGTATGTATAGGTGATTTTTTTATCATTGCACATTTGTTTGTTCATTCCCAATAGAGAATGCTTCACCCCGATCGGACCTCTGATCATGACGGGCAAATATAATCTGTGTATATCATATTGAAGAGAAGCTACTTTGCGCATCACTAGAACTGGGAGCTGCAGACGAACCCACAAAAAAATTTGTTTATTAAACTTTTGGGAGGTAAACAATCAATATTTACATCAAGTTTCAACTGAAAAACAATTTTATTAAGTTTATCTTCAATTTAATAAAAAAGGGGAAAATAATAATCAAAATCATGGCAAATAAGTGTTGTAACTAGATATTTTACACCTTAAAAAATCAAAGCTGCCAACATTTAACAAATTATCTATGTTGTATTATTGGCAAAGTGCATGTTTTCACATGGAATTTCATACTTTAATAACATTTGTACCACTAGTTAATTAAAGACTCCTGCTTTTATGTTACATTCATATTTAAAACTTTATTTTGATTTTGCTTTACCACTGAAAATTGAGCAACCACTTTTTAAGATATTTTGGCAGTCAATGTGACCACCAGGAATAAAATATTTATTTTAAGCACTGCAACAATCTCTTTATTACAAATGCACTATTATGAAACATCAACAATAGTGAACTACCAAATTCTAAAATTTCTGTTACCAGGAAATATAAACCTATCAGGCTGGACTTAAAAATATATATGTTTGCCGTCACCTGGGTGAGGGTTTAAGCACTGACCCGGTTGGTCGGTCGATCAGTCGGGATTTTATTTTATTTTTATTATCAAAGAATGTCTATCTACGATATATTTTTCTTATATTTTAAGAGAATGTATATGTACTAAATAAGCGCCACTAAAAACACAAATTTTATGAAACCTGCGATCAAAAACGGTCGGTGGTATTACGAAGAACGTAAGGTATAGAGAACATTAAAGTCAGCTCCTTTCCTTCATGCTGACACTCTTATGCTCGGCTGGTGCATTACACTGAGACTCGAACAAAAGACATTTGGAACCATGCCACAAGTCAGTCCGACCTTCATCGTCACAGAGAATACTCCGAGAAGAGTGCGCACCCATGCAAGTTAAATACAATCACAAAAATAGTTATGTGGTTAAACAGAAGTTTAAATTTTTATGTAATTTATAACAAAAATTAGCTACTTTCGCTAAAATAGTTATAATACAAGTGAAGACAAAGACAGATCATTATTGTCGTAACACCCTCCTTCGTTATGATTATTATATATGTTTATAATTACACTAGCTAAAATGTAATACTGCAAGACTTCGTCGATACCATTTAATAAAAATAATAAAAACAAGGTAGAATACGTTTGTCGTAACACCCTCCTCTGTTATGAATTTTAGATAATTAATTTTAATGCCGCGAAAGACTTGAAATATTGTCAAATAAACTATAGTCCGTATATATAGACTGTGCAAAAAACGTTAAAAGAACACTAAAATTTTTTATCAAAATAACTTTTCTTTTTTTTTTTTATCATTTTAAGTGGGAGAAGAATAACTTGCCGTATAACTTTCAAAACAACACAAGAATAATTCTTGCTGCATAACTTTTAAAAACTAGTAAAACAAGGTATTTTTTTCTTTTCACCTTGAGAACTAGTTACATTTTCTAAAGTGAAACAAATTATTATTATTTTTCCTTCGCAACTAAAAAATATAAACTGCGTGCGTTATGCGAAAATACATAGAAAAAATGGTTGTCGTAACACCCTCCTCCGTTGCTATTTTTGTTGTTGTTGTTGTTCCCACCATACATTCTAGATAAAATTATTTGTATTTTGCCGACCGACCGTAAGCTACTATCGACTTCGCCCGTAGAACAACTAATTAAGTTGGAGTCGCCTAAGAAGGTAAATACAGAAAGAAAATTTTTTTTTGTAACTGTGACTCCAAAAATTTATTGACCCGGTCGGGCGACGGCAAACACAAATATCTTTAAGTCCAGCCTCATTCAAAGTGTGAAGTCAGACTATTGAAAAGATCTGCTTTTTTCTATTCTACTTTCATTTGACATAAGAATAATTTTTTGAGGAAAATTTAATTTAGAGAACCCAACGTTAGCCCAAAACTGAGTTAATAAGAAAATGAGTCTTAAAAAAAGGCACAATGTTTAAACAAAATCACGAAGGCTCAAGTATCTGAACATTTAGTCAGTTTTTGCTGTTTTATCTTTTCTAATGACAACTCTGTTCTACAAGTTGATATTAACTTGTTCCAAAATAATCTTGTTTCTGGGTTAATTTAGGAAAATCAAGGCTAAGCAAAAAGGTAGTTTTGTTATAAAAAATACGCATGATAACCAACAAAGCCCCAATGACAGTTATAACAAAACACTGATATCTAACTGTCATGTAGCAACTTCTACAGGAATGACGTTTTAGCATATCAATTTATTTAATATTATTGCTTGTGGTGTAGCTAGCGATATCCATTGATGGCTTTTTACCTTTAAAACATAAATATAAATTACTTCCAGAAGATGTAAGTAAGCTTTTGTTTTATGTTTACTGATATTACTAATAATTTTCTCCACTGGCGAATGACTAGTGCCAAAATTTTGGAGCGGAATTAGTGCCATAATAAATTCAGTTGATAAGTTTCTTGAATCAGTTTTTAGATTCAAAGAGGAAGATCACAAGTCGTCTAGTCGGTTTAACAAGTAAAGGAATCACAGTTGTTCCGGATCCTTGAATCGATCAACTAATTAAACTAATTTTCTCGTTCTATTACTTAATAATCAAAAAGTTGTAACAGAATATTAAAATTCCAATTTATTAAGTTGTGTTGATAGCCAAAGTTACATGTGCCAAATTGAAGTAACACTACTTTGTGCAGTCCTAACGACTGTTCCCCCCTTCCCCACCAGGTGTAATACAGTTTAAAATCCAGTTGTGTATAATACAGAAATTTTTTAATTAATTTGTTTCCCACACCATGTGGTGCACAAGAAAAAAAAGTTAAATTTTGTCATCTGATGCTGTGATCAGAGTTATACATAAATATCTTAGTATAAAATAGCAAGTTTTATAGTGCTTAGTATGCAAGGAATGATGAAATTTAGGCCGATTAGAGTCATCCATTTGAAGTAAAGTCACATGACTTGCTCATGGAGACTGTGATAAACTACCTAACAAGCGATTCTTTCTGACCTTGCTTTGTGGGAGATAGGTAGACATTTTAGTTGGAATGTTTTGTCTGCACCTAAGTAAGTTCATTTTAATAATGCGTCAATTAAGCACCCTCCTGATTAAGCATACTTCCATTCTAGGTAAATTCCTAGTTTTAAAAATCGAAACCAAACATAATTTCATATTAGTGTGAAAAATCTTTATTTAGAACATAAGTTAACAAAAACGCTTGACTGGAATTATGAAAACAAGGTTTCAAGAATCCAGCCCCCAGAATCCAGGTTAGGGGGAAGGGGTTCCCCCCAGAAAAATAACCACCCTCCCTCCCTGATTACTAGCCCATCCCCTCCTGGTTCCATAGGGTTAAGAGGATTAATACTGTACAAGTTTGACTTATTTTTGTAATCAATGTTTTGCAAGATTAATTTTTGTGAATAATGTCCACAAAATTAAATTTTTAGTAGAAACTACCACTAGGAATACAGAAATTTTGTAAGATTATTAAGTTGTGTTCATAGCCAAAGTTACCTGAGCCAAATTGAAGTAGCCTTACTTTGTGCAGTCCTAGCGACTGTCCCCCCTCCCCCACCAGGTGTAATACGGTTAAAATTCCAGAATGCGAAAATCTTTAATTAATTTATGTTTCACACACGATGTGGTGCACAAGGAAAATAAGTTAAATTTTTTCATCTGATTCTGTTATAAGAGCTATACATAAATATCTCAGTTATAAAATAGCGAGTTTTATAATTCTACGTATGCAAGGAATGATGAAATTTAGGCCGATTAGAGTCATCCATTTGAAGTAAAGTCACATGACTTGCTCATGGAGACTGTGATAAACTACCTAACAAGCGATTCTTTCTGACCTTGCTTTGCGGTAGATAGCCACCTGTTTAATGCATTTTGGTTGATATGTTTTGTCTGCAGCTAAGTAAGTTCATTAATAATGCATAAATTAAGCACCCTCCTGATTAAGCATACCTTTTAGTTCTAAAAATCAAAACCGGACATATAATTCCAAATTAGTGTGAAAAATCTTTATTTAGAACATATGTTAAAATATTGTGTGTTTTTTTAATTGCGCTTTTTGGTGACTAGCCTTTTTTTCGAAAAGCACCTAATGAAAAACCTAACAAGCACTCAGGTCATTTAATTCTAGGTACTTACATGGTATTTACACAAACTGTAGTAAGTCCTTGGTATCTGAAAATTTTAACCACAGTCTCTGGTGATCTCTTCAATGATGTGGGCTGTTTATCACCAGGCCGGCAATATGGATGCTTAAAATAGCCCCACCATCCAAAACCAGGGTCTGGAAGTCACCCCCCCCCCCCCCCCTCCTACTTCAAAATTGATGGAGGAAACAAACTCAGCGCAAATGTTTGTTAGCATATTGTAAGGCAATTGGGATAAAATAATGTGAATGAAGTCATTCAGTCCTAGTTGACATCATCATACTTTCAAACCAGCAAAAAAGACTTAATTGATAGTACAAGGCTAAAAGCTCAAATATATACAAGTTTGGAACAGATATTTGAGAAAGAAGTTTGTCTGATTTTTTCCTAGCAACATGTTAAGTAATAAGTCACCAGAGCAACAGAATAAAATTATGAAAACATGGTTTCAAGAATCCCCGTACCCCCAGAAAAATAACTAGCCCTTTCCCTTTTAATACTTTACAAGTTTGTTTATTTTTGTAATTCAATGTTTTGCAAGATTTATTTTTGTGATTAATGTCCACAAAATTAAATTTTTAGTAGAAACTACCACGAGGAATACAGAAATTTTGTAAGATTATTTTTGCATATTGGGTCCAAAAAATTTTGAAGACATATTTTTGCGATTATTGGGTAAATTTGCAAAAATACGACAAAGATTAATCCTGCAAGGATTAAGAATATAGCATTGATCCTCTTAAGGTACAATGTAATATATTACATACTGGTATGTTTTAATACTATATTATTTTCAGGTATGGACGACAACGATACAATACCTAAGATTGTCAATGTGTTTTCATTAGCCAAAACCAAACCAAACCTGTATCCCACTACTGTTCCTGTGGTCAGTGTGCTTAGTCCAACTTGCTTTCCTGCTGTTTCGAAAAATGTAGTGAAATATCATCCGATTTTGTGTAAAAGTAGTACAACACAACAAAATTTTGCCAATTCTGCCAATAACTTAAAACTACAGTCATCTACTCAAGTTTCGTTACTCCCAGTACATGGCAATAAGGTGATTCCATCTGTTTCTCAACATTCAATGTTGTTTTCGTCAGGACAGTTACAAAAAGGCAATAACATAACCACTGGCAACACTCACATTGTTACTACAACTGTTCCAAATTCTACTCCGGAAAAATTTGTTAGAATTTTACCAAAGACTACAAATCAAACGCATGGGTCTTACTCTTCTTCATTATCAAACACTGCAAAAAATTGTCAGCAGAATCGGAATGTTAAATTAAATGAAAAAAAATTAAATCCTTTATCCAATCCTTTTGTTAATATAACCGATGACATACTAAGGAAACTGGTACAAGATGTTACAACCAAGCCACTATTACCACCACAAAAAGCAAGTAGCATATCCAAACACAATCACAATTTTGTGACCACTGTTCCAATTTCTAATGCTAAAATTCAATCACTGAATAATAAAGCTACCATACCAGTAACCAATACCACTGCAACTACAGTAGATGTAACCAGTTCTACCTTTAGACTACCAACAATTCTTAGACATTCATGTACCACGCGTAAATCAAACATAGGGAATTTAGCTAAAGACGGTGGTCCACTGAATATTGAAACTGATATGTCTGTGACAAATACAACTGTTGTTGCCACTACAATAGATCTATCCGGTTCGAGTTTAAAAAATGCTGCAATTCTTACACCTTCTTGTAGCACATATAAATCAAATATAAAGACTTCTGTGGGAGACAGTGTTTTGCTGAATAATGATGTTGCTATGACAGTAACCAATACCACTGCAGTTACCTCTAAAATAGATGACACCAGTTCTATATTTAGAAGATCAACAATTCCTACACCTTCCTGTACCACATATAAATCAAATGTAGGGAGTTTGACTAAGGACAGCGTTTCACTGAATAGTAAAACAATTATGTCATTAACAAATACAACTGCAGTTGACTCTAGTTCAAAAAATGTTACAATTCTTACGCCTTCCTGTACCACATATAAACCAAATGTGAAAGCTTTTGTTGAAGATAATGTTTCACTGAATAATGCAACTGCTGTGCCCGTAACGAATACAACAGCTGCTATTACTATGATAGATCTAACGGATTCCAGTTCAAAAAATGCTGGAATTCTTACACATTCCTGTACCACATATAAATCAAACGTACAGATTTTAGGTAACGATGTTACATCAGATGTTTCTAGTCTTACTGTTAAAGAACCAACAATTTTAACACCTTCCAGTACCACACATAAATCGAATGTAGAGACAGTAGTTAAAAATAGTGTCCCAAAAGTCTGTGTTTTATCTCAAAATGCTCATGTGGCCTCAAATGTGTTTCCTAAATTATTACCAAATACAGAATGCAGCATTGTTGAAGCAGATAATACTGAAATGGTGAATAACCAAACGGATGTTGCTGATGATAATATTGCAGAAGATGAAGCAATGCAAATTGCAGCTTCACTTTTCATTGATGGGAACTCAGAAAACATAAATGACCATGAAAAGTTATTAAGTCCTGAAAAAGTTCTGTCTCCAACACCAACTGAGGATAAAATAGATAACATTAAGATCCAGGATAGTGAAGAAAAAAGCATTAAGGAAGAGGACAACAAGGAAGTCAATGAAGACTCAGATACGTACACAGTTTCGTCAAGTTCAGAAGATGAAGAAGAACATGAAAGTTCAGAGGAATCAGAGTACGAACCCAGTGATGATAATAGTGAAGAGAGTGATGAAAGTAGCGAAGTTAGTGATGAAAATCTTCCAATCAAGAGAGGCCATACCAGAAAAAAGGCTAAAATTGATTTGCATGAATCAAACGCCCTGAAGATAACATCGCCATTTCGTAACAGTAGTCAAATTGTGAGGTGTGTCAATACTATGATTCAGTCAGTAAAAATCAAACAAATTTGTACTGATGCTAAACATTCGAGAAAACGTATTCATTTTTCTATTGAAGATAAGAATAGGATCCATGCCGAAAACTGTGCTTCTTTATCGTCTGTTTCCAGTAACAGCATAACTACGATGCACCCCAGTGGTAGCGATTTAACCAGAACATTTGAAAAGATAAATCGTTTAAAATTACTAAAGCAACAACAACAAGAAGCGATAGAGAAACTACGTAAGAATAAAAATGATTTAAAAACAACAGGTTCCGAAAACGAAATGAACAGCAGTGGGTCTAAAAAAATAAAATTTGAAGTTAATGAGAAAGCACAGGATGAATGTTTACCATCGAAAACTTACCCCTTACGAGAAAGAAAACTTAAAACAAAAGAATTTAACGAAAGTTCAGATGACATTATCTTAAAAGAAATTGACGTTGTTACAACCAATAGTGCTGATGTTATTAAGCCATATGTGATCAGTGGTGGTGCAGATGGTTTACTCGTTACTAAAAAGCAAGACAATGGTAAGTATTCTTTGATGTGTAAATATTTTTATATTTTAACTTAAAATCGCAAAACAGATTTGCGTACTTTTCGATTTATAGGTTGTCGCCATTTTTGTGGTGAAATTTTTCATTCTTTTTTTCAACAATATTATATTTAGCAAAAATGTTTGCTTTTTTTGTTAACGTGTGTATTTTCTTCTTCTGTTTATGCAGAGAAGCAGACTCCGATAGAAACAGATAGGCTGCCAGAATTAAAGCTTATCTCACCCACTACCATGATACTTCCGACAGGTTATTTAAATAAACCACCATATATTATCGCACTAAACGCCAAAGATTCGAAAAACATTGCACCAGCCTTGAAACAAACTGTGTTTTCTACTGTTACTTCCAGCGTTGCACGAAACCAGTATATTATTCAAAGTGCAGAGAGTAGTAAGAGTATTCACAAGCTGTCATCCAAGTCTTCTAGCAGTATCACATGTACACAACCGCTTTATGCTGTTTGTAAGACTTTCTCCAACACAACAGATAGCAGTTCTATTGTAGCAAGTACAGTTCAGGCAAGCAGTGTTGCTTTGAAAACTGATAATCTGATCAAGGTTGCTACACAAGCAGGTATACATATTTTTTGTCTAACTAATGCATTCTAAGGAAATATATTTCGCAATTGAACATCAGCACTCTAAGTCACTCTGAGTATGATTGTAAACACAGTTTGATCCATTTTCCCTTTCTTGATATTTTGTTGGTGTTTGCTGAGAAAAATTAGGCCTGTTTTATCACAAGTAGTAAAAAGTCTTTCAATAAGCAAAGATCGCCAGGGAGGTAGAATTTCTGCAATGGATTTGGCATTGCTACGTCTTGTATAACCATAGGCAGTTGATTTATAGTTTTACTCATGAAGTGCAGGGTTTTTTTTTAAAGCAACTCCATTTTTCATTTCAGCCTGTCAGCTTGCTATTTTTCAACTCTAATTTTATTACATTCTCTTTTATACTGAATTGATTTTTGCACTTTGCTCCAAAATATTGTTTAGCTAGTTAGGGAAAAAAACGACCCCAACACTTGCGTAGCCATTGTTTACTTGGAGTAAGGTCATATCGGCAAATTGTTTATATTCAACATATTTATTTCATTTACACCATTATTTATCATTTGTTCGCCCCCACACAAATTGTTCAGTATTGTGTTAAATATTTCAGAGATTTAAATTTAGGATTTTGTAAAAAAAAGTGTATATGAAACAAAGTTCATTCTTTTTAAAAATAACTTGTTTTTTCGCTCGACTGTTTAATTAGATTTAGGCTGCAGTAAAAGTTAATAACTTTACAAATTTTCAGCCTAGTTAGTTACTTAGCAGTTGCATGACTTTTGACCCAAATCTTAACATTTTAGTTACTTATGAAGAAAACTGGCATTCCTTACTAACAAACACAGTTATTTTTATATTTTATTTCAGGTCTTCAAGGGAAACAGATCGTGCCACCTGTGACAGCAAACTCCACCTTACAAAAACAAACTGCACCAACTGCGACGGCTGTTACAAATGGTCATCTAATATTGACATCAAGTGGGCACATTTTCCTCTCTGGTCCAGTCAATCAAAATATTCAAACAACACAGAAAGGCTTTAATAATGTATCTATCAACAGCTCTCATCCTATTTTGTCTTCAAAAATATCTTCTCCCATAAACCCACCAAGGTTACATTCACCGAAAACTGGAGTAATCCCTGCAGGAAATATTTATATAAACAGCAATGTGAAGGACCAGTCACTTCAGAATAAAGTTGCAAACATTCTTGTAAATTCATACCAGTATGTATTGAACACGGCATCTCAAAATAGTGTGATGGTTGGTAACACTTGTGTTCCAAAACCAGTCATTTTAGGTAATCCTATAAAGCTGGCACAGCCAGTTGTCTCTTTGGGTAACGTCAAAAGCATTAGGCCAAAAAAAGTTGTACAATCATCACCCCTAACCAAACCGGTAAAGATAAATAATCTGTCATCATTTGTGGTCGCGGCGAATAAAATTTTGTATGTGGATGGCAACCCTTTTTTAATTCAAGGTAAAAAATTAGTACCAATAAATGATTTTTTGGTAGTTCCCTACAAAAACAAAACTGTCGATACAACAAAATCTTCAGGCAACTTACCAACGTCAAGTTTAGTTCAATTGATACATAAATCTGAAAGTGTACCAATATCTTCATCAACCTCTGTCAACTGGGCACAGAAAACTCCTCCAACCACAATTATTCAGCTCCCACCAAGGACGCAAATGACCGTTGCGCAGTTGTTACAAAAGTCTTTGTCGTCTACCGTGCATCTCACACAAAAATCTTCCTCAACAGTTCCAATTAAAACAGGGTCGCAATCAGCTGTGCCGTCACCACTTTTATCTCCATCATCTAATGCATTTTTGGCACAGAAATCTCCAACAGTTATTCAGTTACCACCAAGAGCACAAACGACTGTTGCACAGTTGCTGCAGAATTCTTCGTCATCTACTACGTACCTCACACAGCGATCTCCCTTAACAGTTACTCAGTTGGCACAGAAATCTCCAAATAATCATCTGTTGTCACAAAAATCTCCGCCGATTACAATTCCTCAGTTGCTTCAAAAATCGTACTCGACAATTGTTTCACCGTCATCCAATCCTTCATTTTCGAATACTAACTTGACTCACAAATCACAATCACCAGTAGCTCAGTTGGCACAAAAAGCACAAATTATAAACTTTAATGGTCAAAATGTACTGTGTTTCGTGCCAAACGAAAGTAATTCTCTAAGCAAAGCTGGCTCTTTATCCAACGTGTCGTTTGATCCATCACCAAGAACGACAGTAAATACCCCAATTCAGAACCTTCAACCAAAACAAACTAAAATTGATAAAACTACAAAACCTGTAAGAAAAGCTGGCAGTGTTGTCTTATCTGGTAAACAATTTCAACTTGGAATGACAGAAAAACTGTTTCGAATGCCTGATAAAAAGCATAAAAAATGGACATTTCTTCCGAATATGTACGATCACAGGTTTCCAGCACTGCTTGGATTGGAGTTATGTATAGACGAGTTAGCTGGTGATTATTTTAACATAAAACATGCAGCTCCTAATATCGATGTGGCTGACTACTTCAAAAACATTGTAGAGCGGAAAAAAAGAAAAGGATTCAAAACACAACCAAGAGGTTCACGCTCGAAAAAGGTTGTTGTAAATCAAGATCACTCGAAAAGGTCTACCAACAAATCAAATGTTTACACAGAGATAGTAGGAACATCTGTGCAAGAAATTCCATTAAAAAGAAAACACGATACAAACACGTGTCCACAAACGGGTAAACGCCAAAAAACACGGAACAACGAAGACACAAATGATAGTTATGATGACGACCGAGCTTTGCTTGAGATAGCTGACCATAACACAGATGTGTCACTTGTAAATTGGACAGATGACGACTTATTAAAAGACGGTGCTAATGAACCTGATGATCCGAAACAAGTAAATACTGCAAGTATAGTTAAAAACATCACTAAAGAATTGAACAAGACTGTGTCGAGTATTTCAAAACAGTATAATCAGAACGACGAGAAAGAAACTTCAGAAAAACAAAATAATTCTACTTCTTCAAATGAATCCTTTTCAATTATATCAAAAACAGTACAATCATTAGAACTACTGGCTGAAAGTTTTGCTCCGCCTGAAAGAGGACACGATGAGAGTGATATTTCCACTGAATCTTGCGACAGTGATGTTATCGATCCATATTCGTTATCTCCATCAAAACTCAATCCAATAGTTGTGGTGAAAAGAATGGATATAAGGTAAATCTTGATGCATGCTTTATCCAAACGTTACAAAGGTTCTCAAGAGTATCTTAATTTAGCGCATATATTTCTTGCAACTAAAATTATAAATTTGCGCGTATTCGTTCAAGGTTAGCAGCCTTTTTATATTTTATTTTTAAAAAATGAAAAGAGATCATCAAGGCTGTGATAAGCTGTTTCACATTTTTCAGATTTTTTTAAAAAATAATAACAAAAATAAGTGGTCTACTTTCATATCCAGTTTATAAGCAACTAAAATCTGTAAAATGTTCAATCAATTTCAGTATAATCAACATTTGTGACTTTAAAACGACACATTTTGTAACATTGTTCAGCCACTTTTTATATCTCCTAAGGATACCGTTTCAACCCATTTGTATGGAACAGCACTTTTTTCCTGGGTCTGAAGCAAGTGATTACCTAAGGAAATTAATTTTTCCGGGAATTAATTTTCGCGTATTTCGCAAAGGCATGAATTTTTATGTATTTCTTTTATTCGTATTAATTCTTCATCGTAAACTTTTTTTTGGAAAATAAGCGCTCACTTCCATTAAACACCCCTCTTGGTTAGACACCCATGTAGCTCCCAGGGCGCTAATTTGAATAAAGGTAAAGTATTTTGGGTAGAATTGGCTTCAGCCTCTTGTATGCTTATAATATGCTCAATTTTTAAGCGCTTCCTGCCCTTTGCTTATAACTTGTAAACTTGTAAAAAAAGTGTTATAAAAAATTAAACAGGTATTTTTTAAAAGTTTATAAAAATGTTGCTAGGTGATCATTTATCACGACACATCCGTTTGTCCATTCTCAACAGATAATGTTTTACCCCGATCGGACCTCTGATCATGGCGGGCGAGTATAATGCGTGTAAGTCATATTGAAGAAGAACTACTTTGTTCATCACTAACATACTGCCTGGCAGTCAGCGGGATTCGATCCGCGGTCACCAGAACTGGGAGCCGCAGACGAACCCACTACACTGACAATGTCGCAATATGTTAGACAGCTTTTTATGAGAGTTTACTAGAAAACAGCTAGTGAAAAAAATATTGTCCTCTAATAAGGGTGTGGATAGAATATGTAGTCTGTATTCTTGGCAGCCTGGGGCAGAACCCTTATAGAAAACTAATTTACTTATCTATTTTCTTTAGTAGCTTGCTCACATGAGTGAAACGAAGCTGCCGACACGAAAAAATTATTTATCGAGTTTCGATAAAAATATATTTTGGAAATTACAAAGCTTTTTCAGACGAAATATTTTTTTACTATGTGAGGATGTGGAAATAAACTTGCTTGTAAGACTGAATTCTTGCGTTTGAAGGCCTCGCGACCATTTCACCAACAAGACTTTTGTTTTGCTGACTCATCATTTTTATATGGTAGCATATTTCACAAATAACCTAGTTCTATTATGTTGGTGGTTTTATCATATTACTTCTCATTTTTCAGAAGATTATTTCGGCGACGGAGTGTTTATTTTGCTGACTCATCATTTGTTGTTGCATATTTGTTTATAAAGTTGAATGAAAACTGTTGTATATATTGTTGGTTTTACAAACAAAATAAATTATCGTTTTTATATTTATTCGTTCTTTTAAACTGACTTGTAGGGAAAAAACAGATAACGTTAATTATACGTAGCTTTCTCTAACCGAGTAAAAAATCAGCGGTTCTGGAATCAAGCGCTAGTGCTCAGAAAACCTGCGGTCGTAGGACCTTTTTTCTGTTGGGGACATTAACCAACTTGATCCCACAACTTCGCTTCTAAAGACCCAAATTAAATAAAGAAGCCCCGTTTGAAATTGAAGATGACTTTCAAATTCGATTCGAATTTCATTTTATCATTCAACTTTAGCCTGGTTCACATTTGCAAACCGAGTTCCATGCGCATTGTTAATTTTAAAAATCCGACGCAAGACGTTCACACCTAACCATGGAAACAAAAGAAAACGTGAACAAACGTAATGCATAAAGAAGACGTTAAAAAAGTTTTTTTGACTTATCAAAGAAATATAATAAAAAATATAAAATATATAGATATTTTGTATGCCCCCCGTCCCTCCGAAAAATTCAGGCTTGAGGGGAATTTCCCACACTATAGTGGGACGATGGTAAATGAATCGGCATAAGCCGCTCTAAAAATTCGTTCATTTTTTTTATCATACTTTTTATCATCACAAAACGAATATTTCGAAAGGAACTTTTCTTAATTAGTACAATAATAGCCGTTGTTTTTCGGTCGGCCAAAACACAACAGATGGTGTGTTAAACTACGTGTGAATTCTTCAAGTTACAAATAACAGATGCGATATATTTTTACTGACTTTGCTGCGACTTGCAAATTTCCGTGGTTGTTTTACTGCCTGACGACTAGTTTCTGACTACACATTTATCACAGTTTTCTTATTTTTATTCTTGAGAATATACTTGCGTTTATTGTTGCGTTTACTTGCGTTTTCTGGTTCACACTACAAAAATTGTGCTTCAAACGCAAGAATATAAAAACTTTTGATATCTTTATGTTTTGATTCTTGTGTGTTGACGACACGTTTATTCTTGCATTGAAGGTGTTCACACGCACAGTATTTTTCTTGTGTTTTCGTACGTTTGCGCTCTCGTTTGTGTTTGCGTCACAAGTGTTAACCAGCCCTTTAGAGCAATCGTGTAAAATATTAACATCTTTTCTTAAGCACCTTACTTTGGAAAGTTAGAGAATTTGTCAACCCAGAAAAATTGAGTATTGGTTGGCCTACTTAGAATGTGAAGATATCCAAATTTATTCCCTAATCTATTTTCAAATCTCGATTTTTATTGTTAAAATCGCAAACGTCAAAAATTTGCTCCCAAAAGGCATTAGGAAACACTCGGGTCGCGAAAGTTTATTTCCGCGAAAATTTCTCGAAGACGAAAGTTTCTTCCCTGATCTATTATTATATTGAGATTGACGGAAGGGAAAAAAATATAAAAAAAGATCCGCTGTTTTTTTTAAGTAAATAAAAAATCTAAAAATGTTGTGAAAATTACTTCTCGCGGATTTCGCGAATAGCGAAATACAGTTTGACTCTCCTAATCCGAATTCCCGCGGGAAAAAAATGTTGTTCGAATTATAGAGAGATTCGAATTATAGAAAGTCTCTTTAATTCGAACTTTCAGCTTCAGAGAGTGAAAATTCGAATTAATTACATTAATTTCAAAATCGAGAAAAATAATTCAGCTTTTTCTCGACGTGTTGTCTCTTGGCCATTTTCAATCAAGAAATGAAAAAATGTAGAAAGACCAACGTTTTAAAAAATAACGTTCGAATTAGGGAGAGAATCGTGCTGAAGGGGGCGGGAATGTAAAACTGTTCGAATTGTAGAAAGTTTCGAATTAGAGAAATTCGAATTGTAGAAAGTTTTTTATATAAGTTTTTTTTATAAGGAAAATTGACGGTGACTTAGCACGCGTTCGAATTATAGAAATATTCGAATTATAGAGATTCTAATTAGAGGGAGTAAACTGTGGTTATTAAAAAGTTTTTGCAGGAACTAATTCTCGCGAAGTCGACAAAACGTTTCTTTTATCAATAATAATTTTTTTTGAATTTTTTCACGTGTATAAATCTTTGTGAATTTGTAGCTATATGTTCAGGGCTTCAAGTCACAGGTTTTGAGAAAAATATGCAAGTCTTATATGAAAGATTCAAATAAGGAAAATTAAGACAAATCAAAACTGAATCAATGAAATGCTTAGGTTTCATAAAGAACGCGTGTATCCGACAAATTTCGCGTATACGTTTGAGTCTAAAAGAAGCTTCAATTGTTCTTTTTGTTATAGGCGAAACATTTCGTAAACATTTGTTTCCTTAGATGCGGAGAAAGAGGAACGCTTTGGACGCTGTTGTTGTTTTCGATGTTTTGTTTTCGTTCACACTGTAATATTTACATTCAGATAGACGCACTTTGTAATAGAGATAATATTCTCCGTTATTTTATTATTATCTCCCTAATAGGGGACACTAATTTATTGTTAAGAGTCTAATAATAGAAACCAAAGCAAGTCAACTATGGCGGCGAACAATAATTTGGTAAGGGAAGAATAATGTTTATTTATTTTGTTAAAATAAGAATGTAAATGGTATTCCGTTTTAAAAATAATGTTTGTAAACATCTGGTTTGTAAATTATTCTATATAATAGTGTGTTAGATGCGAATTTTTAAATAATTAATGACTAAAATGCTATAGCTGGCTGGCTGAGTAACCACATATAGCCTAGCTAGCTAGCTAGCTACCTATAGCAACTTGTTTTTCATAAGAAATTTATTAGGAACATATAAATCAATCTGTAGCACGTGTATTTGATTTTAAAGAAAAGAGCAACAGTGATTTTAATGCATTTGGTGGCCACTTTTTGGTTTTGTTTGCACTAGCAGCTAAAGCATTTATGAAAATAATAAATTAAACCTTAGCTATAGCTAAATGACTTAGCCAATGTTTACAAGGTTTCCAAATTTGTGTATTTTTGCATGTGCATGCATTTTGATAGGCAAAAAATCAGGACCATATAGGGTAAAACAGAAGCACAAAATCCAAAAAAGGCACTGGGATTATTTTTTTAATTAGTAGCTAGCTAGCTATTATATCTTCTCTCATAAGATCCAAAGGCACTTGGATTTTTAATTTAACTATATATAGCTAGCTATATTTTCTCTTTTTAAAACAAGTGTTACCAATTTTAAGCAAATATTTCATATTTGAATGATTCTGTGATTACCATATCGTCTGTTGTTTATACTGTCTACTTACCAGAATGCTTGCGCATTGTTGTCTATAATCTGTACTGTCACTTGTGAACACATACAGTTGTTAGCACACCATGTACAAATGGCATAGCTGGCATTTAGCTACCTGTGCGTTTAACACATTGTTATTGGGTTTTATAGTTTGACTTATATATACATGTCACGGCATGTTCCATTCTTACATCATGGTTGTTGTCTAGCTAGTTGGGCAGAAATTTTAAAGATCCCTTCTGAAAACAACCATATAAAATATAAATCACTAATTATTCTGCTCTGTCTGGCTATGAATTTGCAAAGTTACAAAACATTGACCTAAGAGATCTAGAAAAAAATTGCCAGGTCAGTATCAAACAAAGTCAATTTTAGAGATTACAGTTGCTTAAAGGAGTTTTTAGACATTCTATAAATATCTTTGTAATTCCTTCTAGAAAGGATATATACATGGGGTATGCCTTAACATCTCAAAATCAATGAGGTCAACCACATAAATACCACAACTTGTTAATTAGAACCTAGCAAAATAAAACTAATTTTTTTAACATTCACTTTATTGGCTTAGGTTATGTTGATATCTGAACACCAATCTTAATCCATAACAGGAAGTATGTTGAAGTTCTTATAAAGGTCACAGGATGTACAACTTTATAGAAATATTTCAGACACTGTTTAACAATTGTTTACTTTGAGAGTATTTCCTGTTCTTACAGTGAAATTGTTGAGACTTGGTTTCGAACCTCTTCAAAGGCTTAACAAATCTTTTTTTAAATTTGTGAGAAGGCTAAGTATTATTATCGTTGTTAAAATATGTATATTTTTCTACCATAATAAAAGTGTATACATATATAGAATTAATACATATAATGCTCACAAAATGTTTAACAAGAAAAT
Organism: Hydractinia echinata; assembly: GCA_030067915.1. Classification (NCBI taxonomy): domain Eukaryota; kingdom Metazoa; phylum Cnidaria; class Hydrozoa; order Anthoathecata; family Hydractiniidae; genus Hydractinia; species Hydractinia echinata. The sequence continues at coordinate 576,178 of JASGCC010000135.1, forward strand.
AGTAAAGTTGTAGGAAGGTATATTTGTAAACAGTTGTGTTTGGTGAGGTTAATATGTTATATACAAGGTTTATATATATGTATATACATAATAATTATCTTATCAGATATATAATACACTACAATTAAACTGAAAACTAAATCAGAAATTAAATTTACACAGCTAATTTTTTGTCATATAAAATAAAAAAGAGAAAACCAGGATGCTTTCTTCCTGACATAATTCTTATGCTGATAAACACTAAGACAAACATTCAGTGAAATATAGTCAAATTTGTATAAGTAAGAAATTAGGGTATATACCAATGATACAAAGGTTTGACAAATTATTTTTTTTATTTTTTCCCACATAGTTTTATTTGTTGTATATATATGTCTTTTTATTGTGCATGTAATTTTTGGGATCCCAGGTGAAAATGTAAATGAAACCTTAAAAAGTTGTTTAAGAAGTCTTTTTATGTTTTTTAAATTTGAACCTTTCTAATTCTCACTGACACTTGACAATTGATGATGCACATGCACATGCTAACATGAAACAGGCAAGGAAATAACATAATTTTTTGCTGGGGCAGAGGTGCGGGACAATAAAGTTGAATTAAAAAGGCTGCATTTGAAGATAATATCAAATTTTCATAATTTTCAGTCATCAGTAAAGTCTCAAGTTTATAAGCAATGGCTAACAAATTTCTAAAGAATTTCTAATCACACATAATCACTTTCCATATTGTAAGGTTTTAGAAACAATTTCCACACACTATTGTTTTCAAAAGTATTTTCTGGGCTATGGCAGGTATTTTTTAGCTAATATTGCAATGTATTTCACAACCTAGTGTCAAGGACTTTTTATTTTTAATTATAAATTACTGTTTATTTTAAAAAATTGCATTTAAATATTAATGATACAGTACCATAATTGTTTTTAAGGGTTTGTAAAGAGTGATATTTCAGCTTTAGCCAAAAGGCATTTCCATACAAAAATTCTTCAAAAAAGATTAAATATTTTTTTTTACAGCTCTTATATAAAAAATACTTGAGGGTGTCGAAGGGTACAACCAAAAGTAATAGGTTATTCCAGAATGTTTTGTTACGATACAGCATCCACAACTTAGTATCTCTAAAATATCTCCTTTTAAAAATTTTGAATGCACTCTGGGAAATCAAATTTTCAGTTTTTTATTCCACAAACAAATACGACAAACCAATACACTCCTCTGTAAATAAATAGAGTGTAATAATGTAATAATTATGAAAGTATTTAATCTTTTCAAAGAATACTTTCGAAAGCCAAAAAATCTCCCACTCTAGCCAGACAACAAATTTTATCATAAAAATGTCATTAAATATTGGTTCCCTACCTATTTAACTTCTATAAAAGATAAGATTATTGACAAATTGGTTTACAGAGTTATGTTAACTGATCCAATTGTCATGCTGTACTTGCACTTTTCATTGAAATTAGTTTGTACAAAGTAAGATGTCAGCATCTTTTCACATTTAACTGAAAATACTGACATTTAAAGAAGAAAAAATCAGTAAATCATTATATGTTAAAACAAAATTATGTTGTAAAGACAAAATCATGTAGTACAGACAAAAATAATCTAGGGAAGTAAAACATCAGTAATGTCAAAATTTAATTTATTTCAATTCTGTTGGGAAACGAGTTTTTTTTTTCAACATCAAAAGGTTGAAGTGTTTGTATATACTTAGTGTTTCCATGCAACTTACTTAATAAGTTTGTGGAAGTAATCTGCTTGCTGATGATACTTAACAAGTCGTGCTTTAAATTTAAAAACAAGGACAGAGGATTTTGTATGTAACATATTGTCAGGGCTTCAGAAATTCAAAATCTTGGTACAGGTCTTTTTGTGTACCTTGTAGGTTGATTAAGTGCACAAGCGTGTACCTCATATTTTCGTGAATATGTGTGTACGTAAGAGGAAAAAGGCCAGTGGGTCAATGTAACAACAACAGCGATTGGTAATCTAAGACTCTATTTTGAATGCCCCCCCCCTTATTCATAATAAATTATATGAGCATGAAATATGCAAACAGTTTGACAACATTTTTGTCTGGGGTAAATTCACGTTTTTTATGTTATGGACTTTTTCATGACAGGGTGCAGAGTCTGATGCCTGCCCCTCGTTTCACATGTTGTTGTTTACAGTCCCTTTTGAAAATGTGAGTCTCGCGTACCGAAATTTAACTGTTCTTGTATGATTTAATTCGTCTCAAGTCGCTTACTCAAGACAAATTCTTTTAATTTAGCTTGAATATGAATCTTTTTTAACCAAGTTTTTATAGCAAATGATATCGACTCATATGAAATTAAACAGACAAATGTCATTAAACTTCGAAGACGTTTTTTGACGAGTCGAATTGGCACATAATTTTTAGATCATCCCTTATCAACGATGAGAAGACAATCCTTTTCTTCTCATCGTTGATAAGGGATGCATAAATATAGATGCATAAATAGAAATCTGATTTAACCATTAAACCTTGTAAGATTCACTTCCATTTTGAAAGTTGCATGAAATATAATCACGTCGATTTTTATGTGCATGGTTTTTCGTGCACGTTGAGCTTAGGTGCACGTTTATGAGTGTGTATCTAATTTTTGAGGCACTGATTAATCTTTGTCATGGACCGAGGTTCGAATTTGAGTGTCAATGAAATAATGCAAGTCTGCAGATTTTTATGTTTGATTTTAGCATAATATATGTTTTGTGCTTTTGTTTAGACCATCTGCACTAAATACATGGTTATCCATTCCAGATGATGATAGCAGAACGAAAGGATGCCTCCCAGCAAAAAGAGGTAAATTGTTTTTATTTTCTCTTATTTTTTTAAAAAAAATACAAATCAAATTAGATACTTTTTATTGCAACATTCAACTATTTTTTTATCATCAAAAATAACTAAATTTATCAAAAGGCCTAAGGCCTAACTTTTTGGAAAAAAATGATGTTTTGTGTAAAAGAGCTTGAGAAGTTGTATATGAGTCTTTTTCTTGCTAATTATGATAATTATGTATAGCGTGTATTGATATAAATGGGTTGCTGTATATGATAGTTATTCAAGGCATATGATGATGTAAATAGGGTTTAGGCCATTAAGTTTGATATTTAGAACACATTTACATAAACTAAGTTGCCCTATGTATGAATTATTCTTCAAACTTTCGAGTTCTATATCTCAAAAAGCACAATTTTTTTCACAGAAGGTAAGCTGTGAAGTTTAGTATGCATTGTCATAGAAACTGTTGTAGAATGTCACCAATAAATACAATACATCTCATGTGTGAATACATGGGAATAGGGATATTTTTTAAAACTAAGAAGTAAGGATGCAACGCAACGATCTATCTATTCAACAATATGTTGGCACTTTGACAATAGTGCATGTCCTCTTCGTTGTTGTCGAACAAGCTACACAATGTTCTTAAAAATGATGTGCTTGATAGGTTTAAGGGCTATCAATTACATTTGGGATACTTTACTCATGATATCCAGTGGTGGATTACCCATTATATTGAGAAACAATTAGAATTCAGACAAATTGCACAATCTTTTGGTTAGAGAGATTTCCTCAGACACTCCATATGAAGTAAACAGTGTTTATAATGAAGTCTTGGTTGTGTTTGACAAACTGCTTAACCAATAGCTAAGTTGTTCAACAACCGTATTATTAATTTCAACATCTATTTTGTGGGAAAATCTTTAAAGGGACCCATACTAACAGCATTGCTAACATACCACCAATTCTGAGTCTAAGTAAATGGAATTTTTGTGTATTGCAGGTGCGATCTTAAAAAAATAAAATTTTACAAAAAAAATTCTTTGTACACTGCACAGGGGCTGCTATTTTGGCGTAAGGAACAAACAAAGTGCAAGTTCCAACAATGTACGGCAGGAAATTTCAAGAAGTCGTAAGCAGACTCATTAATTAAACTTTGTTATTACTTGTTGTGGAAACAGATATTTAAATTAAATTAAATTACGGAAAGTCAAACAGCCGCTAATAATGATATTTAATAAACCTTATGTTTGATAAATCATGAAAATTATTACCTAAAAAAATATTTCGTTATTGACAAAGTTTTTTTTTTCTATTAGTTATATTATCTTTTAGTTATTTAAGGTGTGAGTAAGGGAAAGAAGTGCTATGTATTAAAAATCGTGAAACTAAAATTGAATGTTGGTCAATGCATTGACATAGTTATATTCCAAAAGCATATAAAATTATCTAGACAACGATCTAAATATTTTTTGAAAAAAAATATCTTAGATTGTAAAAAAACGCTTTAAAAAAATGACCCCTTGTTTAGAAAATTTGTTCCATTTACAAAACTAGAAGATTTTTATACATTTTGTTTGCAATTTTGTATTCGTTATACATTTATCTCGGAAGCATTTTTGAATTATGCTTTGAATGTTTTTATTTTTAGAGATATTTCCCATCAAAGTTTAGTGCGAAATTATTCACGGCCTTTCATCACAAAAAGCATCATAACTCGAGTTAGGTTTACATTCACACCTTAATTCAAAAAAGCACCCGAGATGTATCACTCCTTTACAAAAAATCACCCTTCTCCTCAAAGCTTTTATTGTTTTGTAAATGGAGTTTAAAACGTATATGCTATACTCTCTGAAAAAATGAACTCTGTGAATAAGAGTTTTAAAGATTTTTTAAAGTTCCATTATTTCCTGTATAATTCATTCGTTGCCATAGTAACGAATGTATCTTTAACACTTTTCTGTATGATGTGCACATGTCTACTTATTTCCACAATTTGATCATTATGAAACAACATGGGTGAGATAACAAATAATAAATAAAGGAAAAAGAAATAAAAAAAAATATAACAAAGTTCCACATAAAAATAACGATTGCTTTTTTTATAACCTTTTGTGACTGTAATTACATTATCATAAAAGTTCGCTCGTATGAAAGTGAGTAAAAATTATTCCCAAGATGATGAATTTATGAACATTCAGAAATGTGTTTTTGTGAGTATAATAAGTTATGTGTGCTATGAATGTAAAGTAGGTTTTTTAGAATAAAGACATTCTTTCATATTGTTTTATAATTTTTTATCTTTTCTATCAAAAAGCTCGTATTCGATACTATACGAATGTGTAGAAAATTTTTTTTGGAAAAAAATGAGAAGATTTTTTCCCTTACTCACACCTTAAGCTTAAATAATGCTGTATTTCTTTCAAATTCTCCAAAAGGCGACCATACAAAGATTAAAATATTGTTGCATTTTTTTATAAAATCATTAAAATAAAACTCGCAAAGCCTAAATATAGCCTTGTGCGTAATAAGGACTTGTTCTGCTGCTTTTTATTACTATTTCAGAAACATTTGGGAAGAGACAAGGGACAAATAGACATCGTAAAGTAAAGTTGCATGCCGTGTCAAAATATTTACAGAAAGGTTGATTTACCGTTTTCATGTCCTAAAATAAAGAACAGTTTTTTAAAGTTTTGAAAGATAAATGTTTAACAATTCAACCTGGTTTAAAAAAATATTTTAAGAACAGGATAAAAGGATCTGAAAACGAAATTGAAAAATTCACGCTAAGGACGAAAGCAAAACAACAAGGGTTTAAATTACCAATCATTCGCTATCCCAAAAATTATATACACTTCGAATGTACCTTCGATTAATCTGACTCCATTTTGTTTTTGAACTTTAACTAAAGTTTTAAATTGAGCCATGGGTAAAGTCGGATTCATCGCCAATTCATAGGTTGTTCGAAACAACTTTCTGTAACCTTCTCTTGTATTAGTTTCGCACATGTTTACTATATTTTTTTGGGTTGATGTTCCCAATGAAGAGTCCTTTATTGCTATACGATCTTTTGCTGGTTTATTTTGTTCTATTTCGATAGCAATTTTGTGTCCGCTGCCTTAATCGATATGCTGAGTGACCTGAAATTAAAATATTAGAAAAAATACTCGTAAAATCTCTCACCTGGTATTTTGTTACCACATTTGTACTGTTTATAAATGCTAATGTAGCTGTTTTCGCATTTCCTTTTAATCGTGAAGTAATTTCCGTTTTATACCTCGCACAAACTTTACACCAAACATAGTTCACCAATACCTTTCCATCTTTTTCCTCTGTCTTCCAACGAAGAATATCCGATTTACCCCAACTTTCAAAAGTTTTTAATTCAACTTTATTTCCTTTCGTTCTTTTTTCAGACATATTTAAAAAAATTTATAGCGCTGATACAATCTCCACATTAACCCAAACTGAACAAACAAAATAGAATATTGACGATCCCACCATTAACTCAATGTTTTCATTGATTCGCAAAATTTGAAATGAAAAACAAAACAAAATTGTTCAAAAGATAGCGGCCACACACTAGGTTGTAAGCGACCTATATCTGTTCTGCACAATACCCCATAGTTGGCAAAAGAAAGCAAATGGTAGCAATTAAATTCACATTATCAACATTTGTGAAAGACCGCTCACGTGCGATCTATTGTGAGTTTAATAAAAGAATGATCGTTTATTATCAAGGTTTATTTAATACATTTTCTTTGTTATAAATACAATAATTTTTAATTAAAGCAACGTTTTGAGCGTGCGATGGATCACACACCTAAACAAATCTGCACATGTGTGGGGGCGCGTGCGATCGCACGCCTGTCACGAAATGGTCTATATTGTATTTGAAATGAATAAGGTGCCTTGTGGGGACTTACCGGGGTGCATAATCATGGTATTTTGCAAATGCCAAATGTAATTTCTAATATCAACTAAAAATTCATTTAAGGTATAAAATAAAAACATACATATATAAAACCTAGAATGCTATTTTATGATGTTAAATTTAAAGCGGCAACAAATCTTGACATTTTCTGTCATCAGTAATTATGGACCTGTCAAGAAAATTGCATTGGCACTTTATCAATTAGTTACTATGGAGTTAAATTGATATGGCATATTTGTAATTTAAAGTAACTAATTTTAGTGATGCTACTAAAAATGTTGTGATTTTTTGCAACTATAATTTGTGCTGAAATTTTGAATTTTGCTAAATGTCTTAAATAGGAAAATAAGATTGTTATTTTTAACATCTAAAGGAGCTATCCGATTAGAGTACTGGCATTAGCCTTAAAATGTTATTCATATTTTAAGGTTTAATTATGTTCTATAAATTGTGTCATTTTAATACCAACAGGAGTATGTTTTTGTTATAGTTATAAAATCGATTTCCAATAAAATTAATTTTTTGGTTTATATTGCAGTGGTATTGTACTTCTTTTACACATTAACAAATTCTTTTCAAATTCTTTTGTTTTTTATTCCAGTCGCATTATACTTCTTCCACATATGTAAAATGGTAAAAATCTGTGAAAAGACTATGCATAAAATAATGCATGTTTGTTGTTTATACACAGCAACAAAACTGAATTACTTTATTAGCCAGGAGCATAAAATTATCATAATCTTAAAAAAAATTATTTAGGAGAAAACTAATAGAGCTGTTGTTATATTTGCTGTATACTTGCTATTGTCCTGTCGAAGGGAGAACCTTTTTTTTGCTGACTTGTATTCACAAAATCCTAAAATTGTAATACACACTTAGAGTCAACAGCTTGTTATTCGGAAAAGTTTAATTAATTGGTTATAAAAAGATTTGATCCTTGAAACATAGTGTCTTGTGTTTGTTCCTAATTGGTTAATGGTTTTAAACTGTAATTTTTACTACATTCACAAAAGATCTTTACACGTTTAGAATAAAGCGATTTAAAATCACTGATCAATATTCAGAAGATAAACTTATTGGTCATCATGTTTGTTTTATGATACGGTTCAGTTTAGGTTTTTGCTGTAAATATGTTTTATTTTTTTACGTTATGACCCACTATCCTATTTTTTTTCTTTTAGTATAAACAAGAAATAATTTGAGAGAAAAATTTAATTAACTTTTAAGGGAAAAATCCTCTCAGTGAGATAAAAGACTTTATTTAATGACTTTTATCCTAGTACTTATTGGTATTTTTTAATAAGTCAACACTTATATAAAGTGTGCTTATGATGTAGTTAACATTGTCAAACATTGTGACGTAATATTTTCTATCTTTAGTTTTTTAATTCACTGTGATTTTCCTAATCTGTGCCTGTATATAACACAGAATGCATAAATGACAAACGTAATCAGTGGGTTTATTTGTATTGCTCTTTATCACAATCACGTAGTTGTGTATGGCAAACCCTTTTTAATTTATCTGTTAGATGTCTTGTGTGACGACACAACAGATTTTAATCCTCTTCAGTGAAGTTAATTCTCTATAAGTAGGATGGCATACATGTTCAAACGTCAAACGAATCACGTTTGTTTTAATCAGGCAGTTTAGCATTTCATTAGGAAATATTAATATTTATTTAATTTTGTGTGTATATGGAGAAAGATGACAGTGAGCCGTTTCCTTCAATTAATAATGGAGGTAACTCTTATACATGTGTGGTTCATGTTTTGCACTTAGTGTTTGTCTTGGCGTTTCATGTTTCTTTTGCTGAAGAATCTTAAAGGAGACTCGAGTTGCAGATTTTGTTAATTTTTTTCTTTATAATTTTTCTATTTAAATAACATTCCTTTCATTTTGTACTTTAACATTATATACAGCAACCACATATCTATCTTTATGATTTTAAAGAAAATGCACAAAGTGTGAACAGGGTGAACTGTGCAGAATGTTAGGAGAATTTTAATTTGTAGTACAAAGTGTAAATGGGCGCTAAGTTATACAACATGTAAACAGGATATTTGTACAAAGTGTAAATGGGGGCTAAGTTATACAACATGTAAACAGGATATTTGTACAAAGTGTAAATGGGGCAGCCTTCGCCAAAGGTAAAGAGAAGTTTTATTATTGTACAAAGTGTAAATAGGGGCTAACTTGTAAACAGGATATTTATGCAAAGTGTAAATGGGGGCTAACTTATAAAATGTCTGATTTGTTATGAAGATAAGAAAGAACAACATATTTTTTACACAAAGGAGTTTATTAACTAAAAATTTAAACAAAAGCATGAAATTAGTTTAAATTAACTTGACAGATAAAATATATGCTGATAAATTATAAACTATGTTTTTTTGCCATTTGCCATTTCTTTGTTTCAATAATAATTAGCAAGACCAAACAGTTTTCATGGTGAGGTAATTAATCCATACCGGAACCTCACCGGATGTACTATGAAAACCACTTTACATTTGAATTAAGTTACTGATGGTTTATTCAAAGAAAGCTGTTTATTTTGTGTGTTTTCATAAATTTTTTCTCTTTTCTTTGCATGTTATGTTAACTGTTAATAATGACACTGTTTGTCTTGGGATTATTTGTTATTTTTAATGTTTTTTGTTATATATATTCTCAATAGAATCTTTTTTATATGTAAGAATAAATGAGTTGAAGGATGGAATGTGTACAAATTTGAAAAAAAGATAATTTAATATTTTTCATTTAAGAATTTGTTTTTTTTTAAATAGGTTTACGTAAAAACAAGTAGTGTAGTGTGTTATATAAAGTGATAAAAATATTTTTTCATACTCAAGAGAACAACGTCACCAAAATATTTTTTCATACTCAAGAGAATACGTCACCATACTTCGTATTTATTGTTTTTAAAGTAGCCATTTAGGTTTTTAAATCTTCTGATCTAGTGGAGTTAACTTAAGTATATAATATGAAGAGTTGTGATGCGTTTGTTTGTATATAAATTGTGTTGACAATTGATTCTTTGTTATCAAGATATAATTTGTGTTGGGAAATAATTTATGTGTAGAAAATAATGATTTAAAAAAAAGCGAGAATATTGACAGTATGGTTTGTCATATGGTAAGTAGCTGATATTTCTTATTACATCTACAACTGATTTATTATGTATGCACTAAATTATAATAGGAGCAACAACCTACCAATAATTATTTTAAGAAAATAAGTTTAATAATGTTTGTGGTGCAATATAATATTATATCTTGCTTGAATGGGTTAAAGGTTTTAGATCTTTGCTCCTCAATGAGTTCAATAAGTCAACTTACACAGATAAACAAACCTGTCTGAGACACATAATCTGCTGTGTGACAAGGTTATCTTTAAACCATCCTACTTTTAAGTGGGTGTGAAAACATGGAAATAAGCAACATATGCTATCATTTTAAAACTTTTAAAAGGGAATTAAATTACCGGAATTTGCCATTTCAATGATCAGGAAATTGTATACAGAATTAATTGTCTCTTTTACGGCAAACACTGCATCAAAGTAGTTTGTGTGTAATTAAAAGTCATTTTTAAGCTAATGCCTTACTTAACAAACCAAAACAATACACTGTTTCCCACCACAAGTTATTTTTGTATATTACCTCCTCTTTTCACTCTGGTTACATCTTTCCCTTAAACGTTTTTAATTTTAGAAAAAGTTAATGAATTAAAGCACTGTAGCTTGGTATTTGAGCATTTATTTATTGGTTAAGAAACATCAATCAACTTATCATTTGCCTATGCTTTTTTATCTACAGAAAACGTTAATATAAGTTAATTTTAGTTTTAAATCTCTTTCATGTGCACACAGCACACACTAAAACAAAACAAAAATAAAATGTGCTTTATTGTGTTAGCAATAGGAAAGTTAAGAGTATTATAACTTAATAATGTATTGTGAACTAATCTGTTTTTTCTTTGTCATCTTATCAGCGTTGAATAACGCAGTTTATGCTTTAAAAAATATAATTCAAATATAACCTGACTACGTTATCCTATTAGATTTCAATTTCAATTAGAAGTAGCCATGAAGGATTAGTATATTGTAACATAGGCAACCATTGATGAAACTTGTGAATGTTCTCCTGCACTTTATAACAAATAAAGTTACATCTTTTTTGTTGAACTAACCATATGGCTGATTGCCTGTTTGATAGATTTCAGTACATTCTTTTAGGAACCTGCTATAATGATTTTCTTGCTGAATCTTTCTTCACGTTCTTATATATCTCTTGTTTTTATAGGAGGTTCAAGGTAATGATGCAAAACCTGGAAAACTTTTGCGCTGCCCACAAGAAGGTTGCGGCAAAGTATTTCGCTCTTCACCTGGATACAGATATCACTTAAAATCACATGATATAGATCCCAGACCTCATGTTTGCCAGTGTTGTCACAAAAAGTTTAAAAGTGCAAATGGACTAAAATATCACTTGCGTAAGGCTCACAATATTGAACCAGTTTTGTCAAAACAAAATCTCAGGGCTACTTCACCTAAAGGAAGAGAATCAATAAGCTCTGAGGAGGATCCATATATTTCATTGACAGATTCATACCCAAGAACATTTATGAATGGAGCATTTCGTGAAAGAACAAGTGTACCATCACCACTTATTAAAAGTCCACTTCCGCTTACATCTCCACTTCTTAAAAATTTGCCAGGTATACCCAGCCCTCTAATAAAGAGCCCCATGGACATGGGCTCATATATGTCAGGGGGATCAGCTAGTTCAGGTCTGCAAAGTCCATATACTATGAAGGATAGATTTTCTCATTATGATAAAATAAGTGATGATAGTTTAGCACGTAATGGTGAATATTCGAGAAGACCGACAACAAGTTATAATCGTCTACCAGGAAATAGTTACAGTTCTTATTGTTCGCGATCTTCACTTTCGGAATACACACAGCAATGTCAACAAGCAAATAATCAATTTCGTCAGCAGTGTCAAAGATTATCAACTGGTGATTTATCAAACCCACGATTGCCTTCCGCAGACTATGATTCTCAAAGGTCTTCATGTGAATTTTACAATTGTCATAAAGCAGACAACTATCAACATAGCACGAGTGGTAGTTTTAGTTCTGATTACCACAGCGACAGTAGGAATGAAGCTTTTAACTTTTCTTGCATAACTGATGACAAGAATTTTAGAGATAGCAAGCCATATAATGGTTTCAAAGATTTTCCACTTCCAAATGAAGGGAAAGAATATCCAAACGATTTAGTCAATCGTGATTTGCAATGTACTACGTCACATGATAAACTAAGCTATAACTCGCGAAGTAGTTTTAGTTCTTGCAATGGTGGTATAAAAGAAGAACCTGTGTTTTTAACAAAAACGCCGACCGAGTCTGTGAAATTTAAAATACCTTCCTCTGTACAAAACACAGAACAAATAGTTCCTGATATAAGTACTTCACCCTCAAACATACAGTGTGATCGGAATAATAATACAACACCAAAGAACTTACGTGGTGCATCTGAAAGCAGTACAGAGACCGAACTATCTGATTGTGTATTTCAAAATGATATTTCAAATCCACCAATTTCACCATCAGTATCTAAGTCTATTGAAATGGTTACTTTATCTTCCACAGTTGTGAAGAAAGAAGATATAGATTTAGCCTGCACTGTATCGAAGGAGGCACTGTCAGGTATTAGTTTATATTTGTTTGATGTCTGGTATCAATTTATATTTATTTAGGTACAACATGTTTTATGTTTTCGTAAAGTGTTTTTATGTTAAAGGTATTTAGAGTTATTAGAGTGGTTCTTTACCACCATTCACTCTATCATTCTCTCTAGTTTCAAGCAACGATAGCAACACGCATCAAGATTCAAAACCATTACTAAGTCGCAGAACATCTAGATCCAAATCCATTCCACAAGTTTTGGTTATCAACCCAACTCCCATGGAAAATGAGATTAAACCCAAAGATTTGAGTAAGTTGGATCCAACAAGCAGATTGCGCCACTTGGCAGAAATAGCTACAAGTCCAAGAAGTCCTTTTCGGCATAGCCCCTTGCCATTGTCACTAACACCAAGTCTTTTGCCAGATTCCAGTCATGACTGGACATTAAAAAGTCCTTCAAGATATGCTTTTCCTGACAAAACAGTGAGTAATTGTTTATTTACAAAATTTGTATGTTTTTGATAATGATTTTGTTGAACAACAAGCCTTCATCATACACATTATTTTTTCGTGTTTTAGTTTCTTTTAACACCAACAATATCACGTTCTAATGCAGACACCTCACATTCAGACTCAATCATCACTTCTTCCAACTCTCTACCTCCTTCACCATTTCTCGACAATATACAAACACCATCTTTTTGGCCAACACAAATGTGGCCCACTCCTGTTTGGTTATGTTTCTTAAGAGGTAAGATTTGAATACGTAAAACTTGATTATAATGCTGTATTTTTGAATTCATGGTAGAAATTAATTCCACTGCTGTCTTAAATAGACACTGGTTATTTCTATGAAGTTTTACCTATAAACATTGATATAAATTTATTGATTTTAAAATTTGAACCATTTCTGCTGCTTTGTTGAAGCTGTTTAGGTACAATAATGAATGACTGCTCTTTTCTCTTGAGGAAAATCTTTCTAATGAACCTATACTTAACTAAATTTTTAAGGCTGAAAGTGTGTTTTACGGTTATCTGACGTGGTCTCTGAGTTCAAATTCTAAAAAAGAATATCTAGTCTTAATATTTCTAATCTGTATTTTAACCTAGGTTGTTCTGTCAAGTTTGAACAAGATGACAAAGAGTTCATGACTACGGAAGATGTTGCTGCATTTTGTACAACACCTGGTGGCCGTCGTCGTGATGATATGAACTTCTACACCAGTGGAATGAAAATTGTAGAAATCAGAGAAAAGCCTAGCAGAAATTCCGCACGGGTATGTAGTCAACTTTATTCACAACTTTATTGGCTGTGTGGGTATACATGTTTTTGGGTAAAATTAATTAAACGTTGTTTTCATTAGTGTAACTAATAAATTTTCCGTTTTCCCCATTCACACTGTGTTTAAACACATTCCCTTTTTTTTATTCTATTTTATCTATGCAGTCAGTAAATGTTGTTGGCTATTTTTATCATTTCCTTTGAATCATTTTGACCTAAAATTTTAAACATCTGAACTGTAGCACAAGATTTATTGTATAAAGATGATACATGTTTTTAGGAAATGATTGAATTGACTTTTGAGCAGATCATACCAGGTACGCAACGTTTGGTAGCCAAGTGTCCTATCGATCATCCCTTCTACACACGTCAAAAGGGTTGGTCTGCGTCTAATCCAACTGAAGCTATGGCTCGTTATGGAATTCCTTTTCGTGCATTGAATGTTAATGACACTGTTGTTCAGGCCCCAATGAGTAAGATGAATCAAATAACTGGGAATTCACCAGCTCTTACATCTGCGAAAGGGCCACAAGTGTAAGTATTCTTTGACTTTAGTTAGAAAATATGTCTTGCTTTGGTTTAACTGTGTACTGGAATTTTTCTAGTTGTGTTGTATGTGATTAAAAACACTTCTCCTTTCAATAATTAACAAGTTTGATTTCTCTTTCAGGTTTACGTTTAGTGTGCAAGATACATCAAAATTTTCACAAGCCAGGGTAAAAATATTGTCTTCTTAATTTAAGTAACCACTTGTAACTTTTGAATATAGAGTTATCAATATTTTTTATTATAATTAGAAAATACCGGAATCTCCTTGCAAATTCTCACCTCCTAAATTATCACCGGTTTTGAAGGAGACAACATCTTCATCATCTCCACCCAAAACACAAGAAACAATAACACTCACATATTCAGCCAAATCAACAGATGTAAGCAAATCATCAAAGCAACCTACAAGTCAGCAAAAGTTGGTAAATGAATTGAAATCAATTTCAGAAGCCATGAAAAGTCGAGCAATGTTTATGGAAGAGGTGAAGGCAGCAAGTAATAACCTACCACCACCCAATGATTCGTTGATGAGTGAGGATGTTTCTAAAAAATGTGTTGCTCCTCGAAAGAAGAGGCGAAAACCATTATTGGGTAATGAAAAAGATCGCCGACCAATGAATGGTTTTATGCTATTTGCTAAATCAATGAGAGTAGAATTGACCAAAGTATATCCAGGAAAAGATAACAGGTAATACATCTTATTGTTATCAATTTTTTTGGGCTGGAAATAATATTCTTCTGTTTGGTATAAAGTGACAGAATCTGCAATGTGCTATGTGTTTTATTTTTTACACATTTTGTATTTACATTTAAAGGTAGAGTTTGCTAAAAAATTAACTTGCATTTTGATTTTATTTCTTTGTTTTTGCTCTTTCTTAATTTTGTTAGAATATTTTCTATTATTTTTATAGTGCAGTTTGAATTTTGACATTTGAACTTAATCTAATATGTGCACAGAACATTTTGCAAACAAAATTATTTTTTGGTGAAATTTGTTTATATATTACAGAAAAAAAATCAGATGCGTTTATTTTGCAACTAGTATAGAAAGTGTTGCGGAGAGGTTGCCAAGGCAAAGGCATTAAGCACGGCAAGGAAAGGGCACGGCAAAGGCAGGCAAGGAAACAGGAAGAGGAATCAGCAAGGCAGGGGTAGGCAAGGCAGGGGTAGGCAAGGCATGGGAGGCACAGGCATGGGAGGCACCGGCATGGGAGGCACAGGCAAGGGCATAGTAGGCAGGCACCAGAAAAGGCATAGGAAGAGTAGGCAAAGGAACGGTCAGTGCTGGCAAGGCCAGGGAACGGCAAGGCAGGGGCAGGCATCTAATAGAAAATCTCCCCCCTACAACTGAAAGATTGTGTATACTCAATATGTCTAAGATATGTATCATATTATGCCAGGAGTATAGAACATATTAAGGTGCAAATATTTCAAATTCAATAGCTCATAAAAAAGGTCTCAAATTTATATCAGGTCAATATACAGTGAATCATGTTAGCAGAATTATGTGCCAATACAAGTATTTAAACAATCGGTCATAACGCCGAAAAAACTATCATATTTTGATAAATCTGAGATTAAAAATTAACTTGGTTCCAATGACAACAACATTAAAAAGTCAAGAATTAGAAATAATCAGAGAAGTCCACAAGAAAGGAAAAAAGTTTAGTAAAAAACGCCTTCTTTGGTTTCTTGTGCCTAGCAGGTTTATCAACACAAAACCTTTTACCATAAAGTGATAGATCTATTACAAAAACAAAGCATTTTTGGGCTCTATAAATGAAAGCGATGAATGTACGCAATTCCCCCCTCTACGACTCAGAGATTACCTATTATACTCAATATAGCTAATATCATATACTTATGAATACCTGCTTGTTGTAGATGCAAGATAATTATACTTTTCCTAGCCCTGTCCAGGATTTGAACCTGGATCTCTCATTTGCATGAGTGTCATAGCCATTAGACCAACAGGGCATGAATATATATATATATATGAAAAACTTTACATGTGCATCTTATATATGCTCACATAGCCTCTTTACTAACTAGACAGGGGGACCTGGCGTTGAAATGTCTGGTTTAGTCACAAGTACCTGTAACACCCGGCGTTAAACGTCTGGTGTAGTGCGATTTATACGTTTTGTAAACTGTGCCACACATTCATGTGGAGCGCTTTAGTACAAGTATGCAGTACATCATAAATTATGTGAAGCACACACAACAGTAAGATGTTTCAGGTGTAATATATTTTTCAAATAATAACTTTTCTTCAAAAATACAGTTTATATGTTGTGCCCATCTTAGCGAATTTCTCAAAATGTTTCTCGCAAAACTTAAAAAGTTAATTTCAATCCAGGGTGAGCGCTTAGTATAGGTAAACAATGTCGCACATACATATAGGTTTAATACCATTTCAAACATAAAATTAGCGCAACTTCTGTTAAATAGAAACACAGGTAACAGCTTGTTGTTAACACTGGGCTGAGTGATTTGTACAGGTATACTGTTTCGCACATACGTTTCGGCATAATACCCATTTCCAAAAAACTATCCTAACTTCGGTTCAAACAAACAGACAGTTAACAACCTGTTGTTATCCTACGCACCTAAAACAATCACTTAGCAATTTTACTTTGTGGAAAATTTTGTAACATTTAAAAATAAAAATACAGTTTATAACCTGTTTTTACCCTCTCAAAGCAAAACAAAACTGCATTAATCGTGACATCTGATAAGCGTAACACATTTTCCAAAAAACCTTTATTGCAACTTCGGTTTAAAAAAACACAGCGGAAACAGCCCATTGTTACCCTGTCCCGCTAAAAATCAAACAGCAGTATATGTTTATTTTGCAAACAAGTTTTCATGACAGTAGGATAAAAAGCTCTTATTCCAAACTGAACAAAAACGTTGTTAGAGCCGCATTGGTGTAAAGATCAGGTCAAGTTACAAAAACAGAAATTATTGGGACATTATTTGCATATCGTGAAATTAAGTAAGAAATAATGAATACATTTGGAGATTTTCAATACTGTACATGTTGACGATTGAACGAGAACCGCTGTTCAGAATTTAAAAAGCCTCAGTAATAACAAATGTTGATGTTGTAAAAATTTCCCGATATATATATATATATTGAAATAATTTTCGCTTCTGTAACTTGAGCCGCACTGGTGTATGCTCAGCGGCAGGGTTAAAAAAGTTTAATTCCTGACGTGTGTACAATATATATAGCTAGCTACAATCGTCCACGAAAATATGGCTCTCTATTCCCCCTTAATGTTAAGAACTGCCCTTTTGTGGCTAATCAACGTAAACAATTACACGTGATATACCTGTATATAAACATTGATCACGAGTGAGAACAGAACGTACTATCTGCAAAGTATCTAGCTGGCTATGTTCTTTTGCTGACTTTGCTTAACTTTTTGGTTCTTGGTATAAAATTGCCAGAGACAACACATTTTGTGGACGATTGTAGCTAGAACAAGCTGTATGATGGGACATTCCTACAGAGTAGAAATATCTCACTCACTGTGTAGTATATGTAAAGCTAGCTATCTATAGCTAGAAAATCTGTCTGATAGAATTTTTCTATGCTAGCTAGCTAGCTATTTTGCTGATTTTATGCCAGCAAAAATAGCTAATTTTATGCTAGCAATATTGGTAGTTTTATCCCAGTTAAGTAGTTAATTTTATGCTAGCTTTGTAGCTAGTTTTTTTTGGTAGCTTTATATAGCTACCTATGTTTGCTCCATTCTATAACCAGCTGTAAAAGTCTTAAAAAGCTAGCTAGCTATAGCTATATGCTATCTAAGTTCTGTGATCATTCCAGCTCAGTCGGTAGTTTTATGCTAACTAGCCTTACGTGTGACTGAGAATAAGAAAGGGTTCATTACATGTAAAAAAAGAGTGATATACTAGCTGGCTAAACATACCTTTTCTTCGTTTTCTTGAACAAGCCCTTTCATCGGTTGCGATATAGCTTAGATTAACGAAAGTTTGAGTTGGAGGCGGTATGTGTCCGAGAAAAGGTCATGTGAGATTAGTCAAAGTGAGTAATGTATCACGTGGCTAAAAGGTGTAGGCAGATTTAATCTCAACTGGAAACGGCACCATTTACGCTTCGCACCATCTTTAAAAAACAACAAACACTCCATCGCTTTGCTCCTTGATAAGCACGTTGTCTCGCTTACTATAAACTGTATTAAAGAATGACCACATTAAATTGCTGGATTACTGTGATTTTTTGTTTGAATTTTTATAATTCGGATGTATAGGGACGAAAACCTATAGAAATGCTATATACTCTCCACCGTACCTACTTTTCTCTTATATTTGGCTTATTTAATGAGGAAATGGGCTCCGCTACGCTCCGTGCGCTGGCGCGCACTCCGCTTTGCTCCGCAAAAAACGGTATAAAAGAAAAATCTCCTTTAACCTGACAAAGTTTTATTTGTGGAAAAACGTTCACACACAGCATAAAAAGCAAATGCATGCATGCTTTACATCAAAGAGAATCTTACCAGGGCCCTACTATTGCAGCAATGTTTTTTTCAGCTTTTTGTTGACAACAATTCTTCATAATTTCAGAGCGATAAGCAAATTACTTGGTGAAAGATGGAGGGAACTATGTGAAGAAAAACGAGAAGATTTCTCACGCATGGCAAAGGAAATGGCAGATGAACGAATGAAGGTTAATCCTGATTGTTGGAAGAGAAAGCATCGCAAAGAGAAAGATACTGGTAGTAAATCTAGCTCTGGGGATGGTGAAAGTCCAGATTGTAAGAAAGCAAAGTAAGGATCTATTTTTTTAATTATGGTATTTCGACTACAACGTTTCTTTATATGTTGCAGATGTGTTAGAAAAATGTCATATTGCTGTGTCTCTGCCAACTTTGTCATTTAGTACACATAAAGTGTAATGAAGATCAGTGCTACGGATAACAAAATTGGATTTTTAAAATATCATTTTTTCTCTTAGAATTTCTAACTTTGGCAAAGACGACATGGTACCCACCTTCATAGATGCAAGCTCGATTGCGACAAGTGATGGAGAATCTAAGTCGTAAACACTAATTCGAATCATAAAAGTGGATGCAAACGTAAAAATCGCTTCATGTTTCATCTTCCGGAGCATTTCAATAACAATGCGCAAGTGTAAAGCGATATACACTGAACTGTAACAATGAAATGTAAGAATGCTGGACAAAGGCTATTGAAGTAATTCTAAAAAACATTTAGAGCAGTTAGATATCTCCCTTAAAGGTGATGCAGTTTGGACAACTTTTGATACAAAGTGTTTTTATACATTCCATAATGTTGAGTAAACAATTAAAAAAAGACAGTGTTATGGAGTTTTAATATTTTATTTCATACTTTAAAAGCTTAATTTTTTACATCATTTTTAAATGGAACAAATTTTTAGTCCGATTTTTATCTGTATTCCATACCTGGCATATAGTGATTGAATCGTTATTTCCCTCCTTTCAAATCTATGGGTTTTTCTTTTAGTCTGTCACCTATAATAATCTATTTTTTCCTAATAAAGTATCTTCCTGTTTTTAGTATCAACTTCGAAAAACATATTGTATATACTTGCGAATAGTTATGTAGCCCATTTTTAAAATGGCATTAGATAAGATTTTGTATTTTTTTTAAAAAGTGATATCACATTTTTTTTAATTAGATGTGTTTTGTTTTATTAATTTTCAAGACACATTTTATATTTCAATTTTAACTTGTTTTAATTCTGTTTATTTAACAATGTTTTGCTCGTATATGTGCTACATCAATTCTTCTAGCTATTTTTTTGAAAATTTTAAAGCTTTTTCATGATGCAGTGAAGTGTATCCTGTCACCATGTAAGAAAGATTTTTTTTACATTGAATTGAGTTTCCTTAGTTAATTTTTTTTGAATTTGTATATAGAACCTTATAAGTGTCTGCCAAAAGTTTCTTATTAGTTGGAGAAAAACTGCCGGTAGTTAAGTCACTTTTTGCGTGGAAATGAGTTCTTTTGTGCTTACATGGATGTTCCATATTTTTGCTTCAAGTCCAAATAAAGTTTGCGTTACCATATCCCACTTGACTGACTTTAAGCTACAAGAACTACCTTCTATAAAAAGTTATTTTATACATGCATAGCGTAAAAATATTATTATCTTGTTTTATTGTGTATATCGAATGAAGTATTTCTATGACAGCTTTCTTCACTGTGTGTTAGCGCCAGCATTTCTATTGTATTTTTGACGTGTTGGTTTTTTTATTTAATCAGGAAAAACATTTTTTTACAACACTGCTTCAATGCTCTTGATGGATTGACACCATTTTTTTCTGACTTAAATAAAATCACCATCATAATTTCATATGTTTTAATTTATTTTAATTTTTGTTTAATGGAAGTGTGAACATGGATGTGTAAATAGCTACTTGGTTTATATAATAACAACCACCAGATGAAAGTTTTAAGAATAAATTGTTAAGATTACCCTACAATGTGAGTGTCTCTCTTCATTTCTAAATCTGCGCCATCATTTATAATTCAAGTTTACAGAATCAGAGTCTGGTAATGAGTCTGAAATTAGAATTAATAGTTTCTAATAACTTCTAATGGCTAACAGGCGAAAACAAAGATAATTTTGTGACCTATTAGAAGTTGGTATTAATGGACAGACTTGATACAGAGGAAGTTGAGTTTAGATCTAACACAGTCTAGATCAGATTGGAAGAGGGTCATTAATATACCCCGTCCAACCCATGCTAGCATGGAAAACGGACGTTAAGCCGAGAATGATGATGATGAATGATGATGTTACTAATTAGCAAGTCATCACTTGCCAAGACCAACTTGTTCAACTTCAAACCCAGACTATGGACAGATGTTATTTATCAATATTATCATGATCAGTATGTTTACCTATGAAGCTAGAAGCGGAAAAAGTTCAATGGATGTCAAGACAAATTATGTAACCATGGTGACAAAGAATGGTAATCAATTATGACTACAATGTAGGTGTGGTTTAATTTATTTTAAATTTATTTGATCTTTTTAAGTTTATATGATTTTGTAATTTGTTGCATTATATGACCATTTGTTGCATTATATGACCATTTGTTGCATTATATGACCATTTCGTAATGTTAAATAGATCATTAAATTATAATTGAATAGTTCGTGTAAAAACTGAAGGTGAAGTTGATACCGAGAGTTTATTGACAAAATACTTAACAGTGACGTTGGTAGCTAAATCAATTAATGATTATTTTCCTTTCTAAAGGGAAAAAAACAATTTTTTTGAAAGTTAATTAGTATTAAGCAACAACCCAATGCAACAAACAAGCAAACAAACAAACAAACATGAACAAACAAACAAAACAAAAATATTATAAAACAGAGAAACAAAATGACAAATAAATACAAACAAACAAACAAACAAACAAACAAACAAACAAACAAACAAACAAACAAACAAACAAACAAACAAATAAATTATAAAAGTTAGAACATACAAACAATGAACAATTAAACAACAACAAAAAAGCAGAAAAGTGCAAATTAAATTTGTAGAAGTAAGAAAACAATCTTACTTAGCAACACAAAAAATTAGCATGCCTGGTAGAACAATTTGGTTTATTGATGTATTAATTAGCTAGTTTTAAGTCCATGGGAATAGTGATTTTTAAAAAATTTTGATGACGTCAGCAATGACCTGTAGATATAAAAAAGTTTCTTCAGAAATTTATCCAGACATCTGTTACATTAAACTTCCTTAATAAAATAATGTATACACGATCGTGTTTTTATGACTAACAGTTGTGAATTTAAAGCTGCTTTAATGATGTCATCAACTGATAAGTTTTTAAACCGGTGGGCTCACCCAGCGTTGGAAAATTTGACTAATTTAGTCCCAGTTGGCCCATAATTATCCATGCATCAGTTATTTCCACCCCTTTCCAAGTAATTTTAAAAATGATTTGACGTCAGTGTATTGTATTGACGCATCCCAGCCTCAAAAATATTAACAAATGAGACATTTTAACTGTTTCAAAGTAATGGAAACATATCCACTTTGCCTGTACTGTAACACAAACACACACACAGACTGCGTATTATTATATAAAAGAAAGTAAGGGTAACTGAGACAAGGTGATTTCCCATGCATTTAGTAATTAGCAGTATTCTTGTAACAAATATTTGTTTCAGTTCTTAAACCTTTTTATTTGGAATGAAAGATATTTGTATCTTAGGTAGGAAAGGTTGTGAATACAGAAGTTATTGAGAAAAGCAAATTTATTTACAACTAAAATGATATCCTATGCAAAATTACTTCTTTCAATTTTAGAACTAAAGTTTAATATTTACTTGTGATATTCTAAATTTTATTTTCACTTTATTTATTTTATTTACTCCTATGTCAACATTTTTCACAAACACTTAATTATTTTTTATTTACCTATTATTATTATTTTATTTTAACATCTTTTATTTTCTTATATAAAAACTATTTACATTGTTGTGGTTAGCAACAAGCAGTTGTGATAATGTGTACTTCCCTGCATCTATATTGCTAGGTTGCACAGGAATGTGAGTGTGTATGCATGGCTACATTGGTAAGGTAGACAGTACAATAAAAATCTGAGACAAGAAACACCTACAAAATTAAAGGTACATTAAACTTCTCTTTTTATATACTGTATACCAATTTTTTTGGGGGAAATTTCAGACTAGTCTTATGGATGAACACAGTGACTGTAAAATTAGTAGAACATTTATAAAAAATATTTTGCATACTATTTTTGTTACTAACACTATACTTTTTTTATTTCTGTCAGCGGCTAAGGTGGCAAAATTTTAGATAGAATCCTAATTAGATAGAGATAAAACTCTAAGCTAGTACATGTGAAACTAGGAATATATGAAGCTGGTAGTACCAGGTTTGATGGTTGCGAGTAGGTCAAACAATCTTAATGACAAAGCAACAACAGGAATCAGTTTTGTGTAATTTGTCAAAAGTTCAGGATCCCACTGCTGAGTGAAGGTCTATTTTTTTTAAAAACCATAAGCATTGTGTTTACAAATTTTTAATCCACAATATGAATCTTTTGTACGTAGGGCAGTATTTATTTTTGTTATCAAATTCATTAATTATTATATTCAATACTATCATGTTTTATTCAAAAATATGCTTTTTTTCCTTGTGATAAAATTTTTTTTTTTGATCTCAGACAATAGGTGTTGAAAAATTTATTTTTATTTTCTCAGCAGGTTAAATTAATCAGCTATTCAAAAAAAGAAAGAAGTAAAGAAAGTAATTTAAATAATTGATATTTTTCTTCTTTTTTTCCATCCATTCTTGGTTTTCAATCATTTGAGTTTGCCTTATAAGTTTATGGAAAGCTAGCAAGTAGAATTGTGGGTATATCCGAGTATGTCAGGGTGTAATTTTGTCCAAATGTAAATGGGGTGACAAACTTTTTATTGTTTCTCGATTCTGCATTGTATCAGGTTTGAGTGTATTAAGTTTATGTTGTGTTATAACATTAAAGAAGTATAAGTGCCTGACTGTTAGTCTATAATAGTATTAAAAATATCTCATTTCTGCGGATTTAGATTACTACTGTTAATATTACTCCAAAAATAATTTCAGAAGAGATATTCCTAATTTAGATGGAGAAGAAAAAATAAAAGAAGATGAAGGGTCACATTGTAACAGTGTGCGAGAAACGATTTCAACCTGAAAGACTTTCAATATATGAAGGAGAGGTGTGTTTACATGTCTTTTATTGTACATATGTTACAGTGTACAGCATCACCACAGTAAACCTCTTTTCAAGTAAAATACTAAGTGCTTAAAGGGAACTCCAGGTATTAAATGATGTTGGACTTATATTATTGAGCTTAAAAAGTTGGTTAACAAGTCTTCTTAATTTTTTTAAAAAGCTGTTTTCATTCTCGAGATTATTCACATTTAAAGAATTTCAGATTTAATTCATGTTGCCTAAATTATGATGTCATATTTGAGTAATAGCAAATTTTGACATTTTTTGTCATCAGAATTTTCAGACCTGTTAGGGGGTGTGCATTCAAACTTTATCAATGCATAGATATTATATTTTTTGTCAAAATGACACTTGTTTGCTCGTCCCAGGACTCTTAATTTATTTCCAATGGCCCAATAATTTAGGATCTGCAACTTGGTTACCTTGGGTTCCCTTTAAGTAATGTTATGCCATAACTAAGTTGTTTTCAATAAAGTTCAAACTAGATTTACACCTTTAGTGGATGAATTAATTAATCAGGGTTTAAATTAGAAGTATAAAGACAGTTTGCAAAAATTTGCTGACTGTAGGGAAGAAAATCTCCTTGCAGGTATGGTCTGGGACCACTCTGGGCCATTTACCACTGATCCCAATTAAGTAGGTAATACAAAAGATTGATGGAAAAATGGGATTTGCAATTTTAACATTTTCTTTGTATAATGATTCACAAAGACAACATTTTAATTTGCAAACTGCAAAATTTGAACCCTGCTAATTTCATCTCTGACTGTACTTACTTTGTAGGTTATTACTTTCCAACTAGAAGATTTAACATCAAAAGTTGGACAACATGAGATATACCAAGTAAGTTAATACACAAGATCTTTATCAAGCTGACTTCATGTGTACTAGTAAATAAAATGTGGATGAAAGAACTTGTTATGGTTAAGGAAGTAAAGAAGAACATGTTCAAATAAGATAAGGAAATATACTAATAAGAATTAATTATAGGGAAAGAGCATGCACTATTAATAATAAACATGCCGTACCAAAAGAGTGAATACTTAAAGATGTCACACAACAGTTTTTTGCAGTGGTTTGTTTATCTACAGATTAACTGATACTGTCATGTTACTGTTAAGTCACACTCATACTGTCATTTCCACATTTAGTAATTTTCAAAATTTTTAAATAGGTATACAGAGACAGAGATACTTGTTTACGTGTTGATGGTGGTTTTGCAAGTGAGAAACCAATTGTAACACTCGGAACATGGAGTCAAGAATTAAATCTAGCAAGAGATTATTATTTCAAATGGTAAAATTAGTTAACCTTATGGGCTTTAGAAGCCTTTAAAGGGTACATGGTGGCATACAGCTATTGTGATAAATCTAGCTATATACATGGTTTTGTCTTCAGCAAGTAGTCACAAAAAGTCCAATATTTAGGCTAACAGATTGTACGAATAGAAAAACGCATTACATTTTTTTTGGTCAATGTATATAACTTGTGTAAGTTTCATACATCATTATTCAATCAGAATGTTTCTGTTTAGTTTTATTGCTATGGTGGTTTTGAACAATCGCCAATAATATATAACATAATTATGGTACATAAAATGCCTGCATCAAATTCAAAGTGTAATATATCTTAAATTACTTGCTCAATTAATATGAAGCTTTGTGACTATGAATATTTTTTTCAAAAATTACTCAACCTGTTGATGACATCACAAATTGTTAAACATTGCTTAACACCAAATTTAAACTCTAAAATGGAAACTGCTACCAATTTCAGTCTAATGATCATACGAGCATGGAAATTTCACAAAGTGTTTACGTTTTTAATTATAAACATTTTGGCTAAGTCTTTCCACCTGTTAAATCTATTTTTTAATAAATTCGGATTTTTTTCGATTTTGCTTATCCATTTTTATGTGCAAAAACGAAAAGATAGGTTTTTAACAATTTATATTACTAACAGGAAATTAAAATAAAATGGCAAGATATTGCTCGCATTTTGAAACACGATTTTAATAGGTAATAGTGTTTTCCCCGATTTCAGAAATGCTGATGATGTCACACAAAAGATGTTGACGTCAGCAAGAAAAAGATTTGTTATTCTAATCCTTTGTTTCATACCCATATAAATGCGCCAGGTTAAGTGCAACTCCAGAATTTATGGACATAGCACTTTATGCCCCACTTCTTACTTTCATCACATTGCCCCCTTTACATTCCCTTGAACTATTTACTGAACTTTTAAGCTCTTAATTTGGGAGATGGTGTAGGATCCCCTTCACCACCACTCTCCCGCAACTTTGCTTTTTTAAAAGAACGAAAGGGTATCGGTTCAAGGATTGGCCAGACAATAATATTGCCTTTATTTATTTTTAAAAAACAAAGTGTGTAGGAGATTTTAAAATTTAAAACCCAGATTAACTTTTTGTTTTTAGTGGTGATAATCCTTTGCTAAAAATAGTTGTCAACCCAAAACCAGTTCATGTTGTCAAAGTAACAGATGAAGGCTTTGCAGGTGCAGTAGTTCGTCTCTACAAAGGGGACACGGTTCGTTGGACATGGAAAAACTGCAGTGAACGACATAATATAACTGAAAGACGGTATGCCTTTATTATATGAAACTCACTTGCTTTTTGGACTTTTTGGAGTAACTTCACATACAACAATAGAACCATTTTTTCTGACAATAGCTCTGTGTATCCTGCATGAATATTGTATCCTGTATGAATATTGAAATCAACTCATTCATAATTGCAGTTTTTTATTTATCACTACCAACAATAACATCTTTTAGATATTGTATGGACCATGGTGGTTACCAAGCTTTTGAGAGTCGTCAAGAACCATCTTACAATGGAACTTACTTTCAAACGTTTAATATTCCTGGAATATATTTTTTCCAAACACAGTCGATAAATGTGGAAAGAGCATTTTGTGTTGTACAGGTGGTTGAAAAGTCAAGGTAAACTTTTGATGTGATCTGTAGAGTTGTGTTCAACTTTTGTTGCAATGTTGAAAAGTCAAGGTAAACTTTTGATGTGATCTGTAGAGTTGTATTCAACTTTTGTCGCAGTGTTGAAAAGTCAAGGTAAACTTTTGATGCGATCTGTAGAGTTGTGTTCAACTTTTGTTGCAGTGTTGAAAAGTCAAGGTAAACTTTTGATGTGATCTGTAGAGTTGTATTCAACTTTTGTTCCAGTGTTGAAAAGTCAAGGTAAACCTTTGGTTTGATCTGTAGAGTTGTATTCAACTTTTGTTCCAGTGTTGAAAAGTCAAGGTAAACCTTTGGTTTGATCTGTAGAGTTGTGTTCAACTTTTGTTGCAATGTTGAAAAGTCAAGGTAAACTTTTGATGTGATCTGTAGAGTTGTATTCAACTTTTGTTGCAATGTTGAAAAGTCAAGGTAAACTTTTGATGTGATCTGTAGAGTTGTGTTCAACTTTTGTTGCAATGTTGAAAAGTCAAGGTAAACTTTTGATGTAATCTGTAGAGTTGTGTTCAACTTTTGTTGCAGTGTTGAAAAGTCAAGGTAAACTTTTGATGTGATCTGTAGAGTTGTATTCAACTTTTGTTCCAGTGTTGAAAAGTCAAGGTAAACTTTTGGTTTGGTCTGTAGAGTTGTGTTCAACTTTTGTTGCAATGTTGAGTTGAAAAGTGTTCAACTTTTGTTGCAATGTTGAAAAGTCAAGGTAAACTTTTGATGTGATCTGTAGAGTTGTGTTCAACTTTTGTTGCAGTGTTGAAAAGTCAAGGTAAACTTTTGATGTGATCTGTAGAGTTGTATTCAACTTTTGTTCCAGTGTTGAAAAGTCAAGGTAAACTTTTGGTTTGGTCTGTAGAGTTGTGTTCAACTTTTGTTGCAATGTTGAAAAGTCAAGGTAAACTTTTGATGTGATCTGTAGAGTTGTATTCAACTTTTGTTCCAGTGTTGAAAAGTCAAGGTAAACCTTTGGTTTGGTCTGTAGAGTTGTGTTCAACTTTTGTTGCAATGTTGAAAAGTCAAGGTAAACTTTTGATGTGATCTGTAGAGTTGTATTCAACTTTTGTTGCAATGTTGAAAAGTCAAGGTAAACTTTTGATGTGATCTGTAGAGTTGTATTCAACTTTTGTTGCAATGTTGAAAAGTCAAGGTAAACTTTTGATGTGATCTGTAGAGTTGTGTTCAACTTTTGTTGCAATGTTGAGTTGAAAAGTGTTCAACTTTTGTTGCAATGTTGAAAAGTCAAGGTAAACTTTTGATGTGATCTGTAGAGTTGTGTTCAACTTTTGTTGCAGTTTTGAAAAGTCAAGGTAAACTTTTGATGTGATCTGTAGAGTTGTATTCAACTTTTGTTCCAGTGTTGAAAAGTCAAGGTAAACTTTTGATGTGATCTGTAGAGTTGTGTTCAACTTTTGTTGCAATGTTGAAAAGTCAAGGTAAACTTTTGATGTGATCTGTAGAGTTGTATTCAACTTTTGTCGCAGTGTTGAAAAGTCAAGGTAAACTTTTGATGCGATCTGTAGAGTTGTGTTCAACTTTTGTTGCAGTGTTGAAAAGTCAAGGTAAACTTTTGATGTGATCTGTAGAGTTGTATTCAACTTTTGTTCCAGTGTTGAAAAGTCAAGGTAAACCTTTGGTTTGATCTGTAGAGTTGTGTTCAACTTTTGTTGCAATGTTGAAAGGTCAAGGTAAACTTTTGATGTGATCTGTAGAGTTGTATTCAACTTTTGTTGCAATGTTGAAAAGTCAAGGTAAACTTTTGATGTGATCTGTAGAGTTGTGTTCAACTTTTGTTGCAATGTTGAAAAGTCAAGGTAAACTTTTGATGTAATCTGTAGAGTTGTGTTCAACTTTTGTTGCAGTGTTGAAAAGTCAAGGTAAACTTTTGATGTGATCTGTAGAGTTGTATTCAACTTTTGTTGCAATGTTGAAAAGTCAAGGTAAACTTTTGATGTGATCTGTAGAGTTGTGTTCAACTTTTGTTGCAATGTTGAGTTGAAAAGTGTTCAACTTTTGTTGCAATGTTGAAAAGTCAAGGTAAACTTTTGATGTGATCTGTAGAGTTGTGTTCAACTTTTGTTGCAGTTTTGAAAAGTCAAGGTAAACTTTTGATGTGATCTGTAGAGTTGTATTCAACTTTTGTTCCAGTGTTGAAAAGTCAAGGTAAACTTTTGGTTTGGTCTGTAGAGTTGTGTTCAACTTTTGTTGCAATGTTGAGTTGAAAAGTGTTCAACTTTTGTTGCAATGTTGAAAAGTCAAGGTAAGCTTTTGATGTGATCTGTAGAGTTGTGTTCAACTTTTGTTGCAGTTTTGAAAAGTCAAGGTAAACTTTTGATGTGATCTGTAGAGTTGTATTCAACTTTTGTTCCAGTGTTGAAAAGTCAAGGTAAACTTTTGGTTTGGTCTGTAGAGTTGTGTTCAACTTTTGTTGCAATGTTGAAAAGTCAAGGTAAACTTTTGATGTGATCTGTAGAGTTGTATTCAACTTTTGTTCCAGTGTTGAAAAGTCAAGGTAAACCTTTGGTTTGGTCTGTAGAGTTGTGTTCAACTTTTGTTGCAATGTTGAAAAGTCAAGGTAAACTTTTGATGTGATCTGTAGAGTTGTGTTCAACTTTTGTTGCAGTTTTGAAAAGTCAAGGTAAACTTTTGATGTGATCTGTAGAGTTGTATTCAACTTTTGTTGCAATGTTGAAAAGTCAAGGTAAACTTTTGATGTGATCTGTAGAGTTGTGTTCAACTTTTGTTGCAATGTTGAGTTGAAAAGTGTTCAACTTTTGTTGCAATGTTGAAAAGTCAAGGTAAACTTTTGATGTCATCTGTAGAGTTGTGTTCAACTTTTGTTGCAGTTTTGAAAAGTCAAGGTAAACTTTTGATGTGATCTGTAGAGTTGTATTCAACTTTTGTTCCAGTGTTGAAAAGTCAAGGTAAACTTTTGGTTTGGTCTGTAGAGTTGTGTTCAACTTTTGTTGCAATGTTGAAAAGTCAAGGTAAACTTTTGATGTGATCTGTAGAGTTGTATTCAACTTTTGTTGCAATGTTGAAAAGTCAAGGTAAACTTTTGATGTGATCTGTAGAGTTGTGTTCAACTTTTGTTGCAGTTTTGAAAAGTCAAGGTAAACTTTTGATGTGATCTGTAGAGTTGTATTCAACTTTTGTTCCAGTGTTGAAAAGTCAAGGTAAACTTTTGGTTTGGTCTGTAGAGTTGTGTTCAACTTTTGTTGCAATGTTGAGTTGAAAAGTGTTCAACTTTTGTTGCAATGTTGAAAAGTCAAGGTAAACTTTTGATGTGATCTGTAGAGTTGTGTTCAACTTTTGTTGCAGTTTTGAAAAGTCAAGGTAAACTTTTGATGTGATCTGTAGAGTTGTATTCAACTTTTGTTGCAATGTTGAAAAGTCAAGGTAAACTTTTGGTTTGGTCTGTAGAGTTGTGTTCAACTTTTGTTGCAATGTTGAAAAGTCAAGGTAAACTTTTGATGTGATCTGTAGAGTTGTATTCAACTTTTGTTGCAATGTTGAGTTGAAAAGTCAAGGTAAACTTTTGATGTGATCTGTAGAGTTGTATTCAACTTTTGTTGCAATGTTGAAAAGTCAAGGTAAACTTTTGATGTGGTCTGTAGAGTTGTATTCAACTTTTGTTGCAATGTTGAAAAGTCAAGGTAAACTTTTGATGTGGTCTGTAGAGTTGTATTCAACTTTTGTTGCAATGTTGAAAAGTCAAGGTAAACTTTTGATGTGATCTGTAGAGTTGTGTTCAACTTTTGTTGCAATGTTGAGTTGAAAAGTCAGGGTAAACTTTTGATGTGATCTGTAGAGTTGTGTTCAACGTTTGTTGCAGTGTTGAAAAGTCAAGGTAAACTTTTGGTTTGGTCTGTAGAGTTGTGTTCAACTTTTGTTGCAATGTTGAAAAGTCAAGGTAAACTTTTGATATGATCTGTAGAGTTGTATTCAACTTTTGTTGCAATGTTGAGTTGAAAAGTAAAGGTAAACTTTTGATGTGGTCTGTAGAGTTGTGTTCAACTTTTGTTGCAATGTTGAAATTTGATAAGAAATTTCTCTAAAAGCTTTGATTTTACGTTAATATAATCCTATATTTAACTTTGAGATATGTTTACTTTTGAAGTTAGATTCTTTTATTATTTAAATATATAGAGAGCACATGCTTGACATCAAAGACATTGGGTTCACCCATGCACTCTATGAAATTCTTGCTGGAGATCGAGTCTGGATACACTGGAGGCAAAGCAAGACATCATCTACTACTATGCATTCAGTTTTAATCAAAAGGATTTGTGAACTTGGTTTACAACTAGATCTAGAAGAAGTAAGCCAATTTTTTTTTCAAAAAACGTTAAGATAGTTACAATAGAAACCTGAGAACGAATGCATTTCTTGAAAGTGAATGAAGGCACTTTAACTCCTTTCATATATATGACGGCCCTAGAAAATCCCGATTTGGATTTGTTTTTCGTCCTGGGAAGTCCTGAAATGTCTATGGATTTTGCCAGATTTTTGTAAAAATGTCCGGGATTGTCTAAGAAAATAAATGCTGGTTAAAAAAAAATGTCGACAGGTTATCATAACATTTTTTCCTTTGTTTTTTAAATATATTGATATGAAAATGGATAACGTGTTTGAAACTTTAAAACATAATATTGTTCTGAAAACTGTTTAAAAGTCCTTTGTCCTTGTGAATTTTGTTGGTTTTGCTCTGAATTTTTTTTATAAGAATGTCTGCAGATATTCTGAATTTACAATTTAATTCTAAGTGATCACCACAATTGTTATTATCATGTCAAAGAGTCCTTGTGTTTTTCTTTTGGACCTCTTAGAAGCATTAATATTGCTGGTCTTAATTAACTACATTTTCTACAGCAGCTCGAACAAAGGTTTAATGCATTTCCGATCAGCTAAGAATATATTTTCAGAATTTAAACTTTATGGTTTAGTTAAGGTATTAGATCTTACATTTAAAAAGGCTATAACTGATTTAAGTCATTTAAGTAACAAATTTTTTTGATAGATAGATACATACGTACATCCTATTTATCATTCTGTTTGGGAGCTTATTTTAATTTTCTTTGTAAAGACACAATCTTTAAAAAAGCACAAAAGTGTCGTACGATATTAATTATGTTAGGTATTTGTAACATAGTTACAGTCGGAGGACGTTAAAACTTCCCGTTACTTTACTTACTAATTAGGATAAAGGTTTTCGCTGTTTAATTTATGTTTATATTATCAAGGATAACATCATTGCAGAAGATTCATACCCTGCTCGACCAGCTGGTTTATTCTCACAAATGTTTGTTAATCCTGGCATCTATGAGATCTTAGATGGTGAAAGACCACATTTAAAATGTGTTTTGATTGTAAAACCAGCACCAAAGCAACATGTTGTGAAAATAACTAACGATGAATTTGTTCCTGGTATGTTCTCAGTTCAGTCCTAAAGTATTTATTAAGAGATTCTTCTTAGTAAGAAATCTTTTACTGAGAAATCTTCTGAAATTCTTTTATCTTTTACAGAAATAATTTCCACTAATTACTTGTAGTCTCAAAAGTTGCATAAAAAGCAACTTACTAAAATACATTGTTTACAAAAGCGTGCATAGACTGAATAATGTTTTTATAGCACTTGGATCAGTGATGCAGGGAGACAGAATTTGGTGGACTTGGAATGGCATGGATATGAAGGACGACTTTAAGTTACTCAAGATCAAACAAGATGAGTTTGGTGAAAGCAAAAAAGATCCATCTTGTTGTCATATACCAGAACCAGTATTTGAAACTATCTTAAAAACTGTTGGTGTATATTCTGCTGTGTTAGACCAGTGTGGTCTTGGTGAGTGGAAATTATTTGTTTTTTCGAAAGTTACAACAAATTGCTCCTCAAACTTGACGTATCTGTTAAAAAATCCAATTCTGCTACATGGTTTTTTAAGCCACTGAATGATACATCGAAAAAAATGAAATTGCTAACGTACGCATTAAACAGGAAACTTTAGAACTAAATGACAACAAACTCTAAATGATCTGTATGCATATCTGAGGATTATGTTCTGGTGTAATTTGAATTATAAGTTAAGATAAAGAGGGATGAAGTGTAACTGCACTAAGTGATGTTGATGTTGTTTCATTAACAAGTGTAGAAGTTTCAGAACAATATTACCTCCTTTTATTATTGATGAAAATTTCATATAAACATTCATATTTATTACGGGGACATACAAGTAATCCATTTAAATTCATGTTAATGCTGTACAATTCGTTTTGATGCATTATCAAGTTAAAAGCATAATTTATTTACTCAGAATTAATCACAAATTTTGGGCATTGGAACAACAGTATGTCCCGCACCCATTTGGTATTTTCTCATGAAACATCATGCTCATTATAGTGGACATTAAATGATAGATAAAAAAATTATGAGCTTCAGTTTTGCCTTTTCTGAACTCCCTGATGTTGTTAATAATAAAATTTATGCGTTTCTTTTACCATCAAGACCATTGTACATTCTTAGTTCGTTGTAACTCGACTTATGATGATGCTTTAAAGATGACATTTCAATTTAAACTATTCATTTGATTTTCAGAAATATTTGTTAGAAGATATGTTCCTTATGTATGTATCATTCCTAAAAATCGACAGTAAAAACAGTTGCATCCATATAACTTTACATACACATTTCTTTATACACATAGGGAACATGCAGGTGTAGGTGCACAAGCACAATTTTGCCTCTGTTTCTAAAAACATTGATTTTCTTAATAATGTTACTAAAAATATTACTTTAATTGTTTTGTAATTTAGAAACGTTCACCTCTTCTGAACTTAAAAATGGCAATGCTCAACAAAAATATTGCTGCGTTGTGTCACAGCCTGCAGCTAGACACCATGAAGTAAAACTAAAAGAAACAGGTTTTTCTCCAACATCAGTTCAAGCCAAAAAAGGTGATATTGTATGGTGGAAATGGACAGGAACCAAATCTGTAACTGGCTTGGAACAGGTTAGTTTCAGGTTGAATAAAAAAATAAGATACTCGAAAATGATAAAACGTGTATTAATTTCTGTCTTTAAAAAATTGCCGATTTTAGAACTAGTTTCTGTTTGAAAGGTTTTTAGTGACAATGTCAATGTTCGATTATATTTTTATGTAACTATAGCTTTTTCTTATAGGTATAAGAAAAAGCTATAGTTACATAAAAATTCAGTGTTAATTAACTGTGATTATAAAACTGTTTTCTGTCTTTTTTTAATGGCAGGTAAGTGTCAGTGATGAACCGTTAGAGTTCTCAGAGGTGGATTGTCCTATGCAAGAACGTACTGGTGCTTATATGATGAAGTTTGATGAAACAGGAACCTACAACTTTAGAAGGTATTTTTGGTTTTTGAAATTTTATTGCTAAATGATGAAAAGTAAGATGAATCAAGAGCTCTTTTGTAGATCTTTATTGTTGGCATGTACCTTTGCAGTCATTACATATGAAAGTCCTGATTTCAAATTCTGATCATGCAGAAACTACTGTGCATCGATCCTTTCTGCTTAGTGTTCAATATGAGAATAAGTTTGATATCTTAGGTGGTTGTCTAGTTGAGAACACGTCCATTTGTTTACATATTCAATGTTTTCAATTTTTTTATTACCATGATTTGTTTTTTAATTTTACAATTTAATATAACATCATTTTTATTTCAGTATTGGCACTACAAACACATTACACATGGCAGTGATCGTTGAATTAAAAGAAGAAGTCATAAAGGTTCAAGTGTCACCGAAAGGTATCAGACCTGATCCTGTTGTTGCACGCACAGGCGATATTATATGTTGGATGTGGCCGAAAAATATTTTAAGTTCTATTGCTGAATTTAAAGAAGAGGAAGAAGAAGATGACAATGTATTATTCACATCCAGGTATTTTGAAAATTTCGACATTGCTACTACAGGTTACACAAATTAAAACTAGAGTTTTTTTCTCAATGTATGTACAAAATCTTGTTTGTTTAGATGTCCAGTAAAACTAAAACTATTGTTACTATATGTCATTGCAAATGATTCCTTTCATTTTTTTTGAATTGATGATATTTTTGTCCGACAGACGATGTCACAGTCAACGTTTCACATCACCTGGTGTGTACCACTACACATGTGTGTCATTAACAAAACAAGACAAATATTCAGAATACGCACCAGACGATGTGTGGAGTACAGTACTTGTAGATACCTCTGCAACTGACACTATCATTAAGGATGTCGACCCAAAGTTGTTCAGACAAGATACAATACATATTATTAAAGTAAGTATTTATTTCTGGACAAAGTAAGCAAAGCCTCTCACTCTATATCAACAAAGAAGAACACTTCTTTGGTCCATTGGTTTAAATATTCCTTGTTATCATTACAGGGAAAAGACATATTGTTCACATATAACAAAGATAGTGAAGACACATGGCAATGGTCGATTACAAGGCAAGATAATGGAGAGCTCATTGATATTGGAAATATCTTCATTCCACAAACAGGAAGATTATTTTCCTTCATGGAAATAGGTGTTTACAAAGTTGACGTAAAGTCATCATACGGAAAATATGAATGCGCTATTCATGTTGCAGAATCAGGTATATGGTGTATATTCGTAAAAATAAATAACAATATGCAACTTAAGTTATGTCTTCTTTGTATTTTTTCATGTCTAAACCTTCGTTTCTTTAAACATGAAGATTTGTTGAAGATTATTATTCAAATTCTTTAGATGAGGAGACAGCAGTACCTGAAATCATTTCAAAGAGAAATGGTGGCAATGTAAGAGAAGGACACACAGTCTTCTTATCTGCTGATGCAGATGATGCTGAAGTGTACTACACTACTGATGGTACTACACCAATTGCGGGTGATCCTAACACAAAGAGGTACAGTGCAGAAGAGGGAGTGAAACTTGAACATCCAGGTCTGTTGTTTGTAAGAGCTGTAGCAATGATCAAAGGAAACTTGCCAAGTAAAGTTTTAACATCGAGGTAAAATAAAGCATTGTATTAATTTAACAAGTATTTTTGTTTAAATCTTGCGTTTTGGTTTTCATGTTCTTTCTGAAAGTTAAAAGGTTCATCTCATTTCTTTTTGTAGACGGTTTTGGGTTATGCCACCTGAGTACTTATCAACAACAGCTTCTTCGGGAGATGAGGTGGTTTTACAACGTCAACACAAGTCCAGCAAAGAATTACTTAACGATGAATTATCAGAAAGGCGTTCTTCAAAGAAACTAAACGAAGAAAGTTCAGTTGAACCAAAGTCGTATGTTATTAAACAAAAAGAACACGTTGGAGCTATGGATAAAACAGGAAAAATTGTTGCTATTACTTCATCTAAATTTAAACCCGATTCTGTTGTGATTTTTGAAGGAGAATCCATAACATTTCAGCTTGAACCAGAAGCAGAACATTTGATAAATTATCCAGTACAACAAGTTTACAAAAACAAAGGTCACTTACAAGAAGTTATAGGAGGCTTTCATAGCAGTAACGTTTTGCAAGCAACTCAAACATGGACCCAGGAATTCAGTTTGGCGAATGATTATTTGTTCCAGTTTGCTTCACACAAACCTTTAAAAGTTGTCGTTAAACAAAAACCTTTTACTGATGTTAATGTGACGGACAAAGGATTTTCTAGGCCTATGATACGTCTATATAAAGGAGATACTGTGAGATGGGTTTGGAGTCGTTGTGCTATTGCTCACACAGTTGTCGAGTCAACTTACTGTGAGGTTCATGGCGGATATTCAATTGTCCAGAAGGGTGGAAACCAACTTCGCAGTGGAACATACTTTAAAACTTTTTCACAACCTGGTATTTATTACTTTATGACTGAAATAGTTGGAGAGGATAATCAAAATGCAACTTGTGTTGTGCAAGTTTTGGAGAGAAAACGAGAACACTTCGTTGAACTGAAAGATGGTGGGTTTTCTCGTGGAATGTTTGATATTTCAAAAGGGGAGAGAGTATGGATTCAGTGGAAAGCTGGATCAAAAGAACCAAACTTGGACTCTCATTCAATAACCATTAGAAGAATTTGTCAACCAGGAATACCAGATAATGCTGATATCAGTGATATTATGCTAGATGATCCCAGTGATCCTTCAGCTTCAGGTGTACTTGCGTATGTTTTCCAAGATGTTGGTGTGTTTGAAATATGTGATAAGGAGTCACCAGCAATGAGATGTGTTGTGGCTGTAAAAGCAACAAATCAACAACATGTTGTTAGAGTTTCGAAACAAGAATTCATGCCAGGTAATTGTATTTATAATAAAAAGAAACATGTTTTAGAAATATAGGACATTCTGAGCAGCCCTTGATATTTTGTGATAACCAGTTTTGAGAAGGTTACAAATTATCTTGGAAAGGGAACCTGAAGTAACGCCACAACCAGTGATTAATCTGTTGTAGTTTTTATTATGTTTTCACAGGGGGGATAAAATTGAAATAAAAGTAAGAGATTTTATGGTAATATCTAGGTTAAAAAATTATGAAACCCACAGAACTGGTCAGATTTCTTAGTATTATAACTAATTTATGCAATCAAGTTACAATACCAGGTTAAAATCGTAATTTTGGTTTCGAATTTGGAGGCCTGGTAAGATAAATAATGTTGATTTTATATTATTTCTTTTATCAGTGGTTAATGTATGGTGTTATTCCTGTATGATATTGACTTTTGTTTTTAAACTTTTGTAGCTCTTGGATCTATCAACGTTGGTGATAGAATTTGGTGGACATGGAAAGAAACTGATGTGGAAGAGAATTTCTTACTTTCAAAAGTGAAAAACACAGTAGTTGACAAAGACATGAAAAAAGATTGTTGTACACTAGACAAATCGTTTCTTCAAAGCGTAACACAAGCTGGTGTGTATTCCTGTGTGATGACCAGTAGTGGTTTGGAAACCTACAAGTCATGTTCAAATGAGAAAAGTGATGATGTGAAGTGGTGTTGCTTGATCAGCCAACCGTTTCCTAAGGTTGGATCTATTTATCAGTTTAAATCATGGTTTTTACTTCTACATTTTCAACATTTCTAATTACAAACATGTCTCATCTAATTATTTCAGACTAGTCCCTACCCAGTAAGAAAATCCATGAAAAATTTCATGCCGTACATATGTTCTGGCACAAAGTGTAGTAGTATACTTTGTGGAAGTGATACATCCAAAACACAAAAAGCATATTGCATTTGCTATTTTGCACTTAAATATTTTGTGCATCTGTTAACACGAACATAGCCACGTAAACAGACAAAATATACCTTTACATTTTTTACAAACTTTTCAACTTTTGCATTTCCTTCTTATCAGCATTACGAGATCAAAGTTAAAGATACTGAATTCGTTCCACATGCTTTAACAGTATCAAAGGGAGATTTTATTTGGTGGAAATGGCACAATACCAAATCAAC
This sequence comes from Hydractinia echinata, assembly GCA_030067915.1. Classification (NCBI taxonomy): domain Eukaryota; kingdom Metazoa; phylum Cnidaria; class Hydrozoa; order Anthoathecata; family Hydractiniidae; genus Hydractinia; species Hydractinia echinata. Next base: position 614,635 of record JASGCC010000135.1, read on the forward strand.
AAACAGCATAAAACCTGTAAGATTGTTTTTCGACCATTTACTCCTTGTTGTTTGTTAAAACGTTGAATAACCAGCTCCTGTAGTTTGATTGTTATCGTTGGAACTTAAAAGTGACTATGTACACCTTTTAGATTGAGTTTTCGAAATTGCAAGAGAAACGTCTACCCATTGACTGTCCTGTGCAGTTAAATAATGGTGCATATGTCATCCAAATGAACCAAACTGGAACATTTGCTTTTCAGAGGTATAGAATCGAATTTAAAGTTCTTTAATCACATGCTATAAGTTGCTTCAATCCTTTGCTATATGTTAGAATGTTATGTTAAATATGTTCATTTTAGTATTGGCCCAGAGCAGAATCCAGTTGGTTCCATCATTGTGAATTCTGACCCTGTTGTGAGTATTTTAAATTAAGTCCTGGCAAAAGTCCTAAATGAAACATCTAAAAAAATGTTTAAAATCATGACAGAAGTTTGGTTCAACCTGCGTACTGCAACTTCCTTTGTCCCCTAATTTGTTTCAATTATCCCTCTCCTATTTTAAATAAAAAACTGGATAGTCTTCTGTTTTGGGTATTTCTGGAGACCTTGCTCTTGCAGAATTTGCTAAAGTGATTTACAAAAAAAATAATTTTGAAGCCTGTTTCTATTTGGTTTTATCGAGGGGTTTTTCCTGTTAATTATGCTATGTACTGATCAGGCTGTGGCAAAAATAGTTTTGAAATCTTCTTAGCTTCACAAACTGCAAGTAACTCGAAAAAGAATACAACCTGACCCAGTTGTGGCGTCAGCGAATGATATTGTATGTTGGATGTGGCCCAAAGGAGTAGCTAGCTCTTTAGTGCCTTTTGACGAAGATCATGAAACTGAAGAAGATGAGATCTTGTTTTCAGCTAGGTAAAAGTTTTGATGTAATCACGATTTTAAGGTTGCAAAGCAAAGGCAAAGCATTTTTAATTCTTGCTAACTTGTATACAGTTAATTCTTTTATTCCAAATGCATTATGCTTGTAAGTCAACGAATTAGAAACCTTCAATTTAATCTGTTTATTGGATGCTGACTTACAGATATGATGTTTGTATTAGTTGAAACTTTCATATTTGTACCTCTTTTTATATAGACGTTGCTTTGGTCAAGTTTATCCAACGAAAGGAGTCTTCCATTACAACTGTTCATCTCTGACAAAACAAATGAGTGTATGTATCTATATGCATCATATTTTTTGTTGAAATAAGTATCTAACCACCTATTCCTGATGTCATTGAAGTTCATATTGATTAGATATCCTAAAAACATTTATAGGAAGAATCTGATTATGCTCCACCTGGTATCTGGAGTACTGTTCTCGTTGATACAACTCGAGATCAGTTCATATTAAGTTTAATGAATCAGACATCAAGACATGCATCTATTAACATCGAGAAGGTATGTTTTGCTTTCCTGAATATATCTCCGCACGAGTATATCTATATATCAAGATATGAAAAGAATGAATTTATTTGTGAATTTGCAGGGTAAAGAGGTTTTGTTTAACTATTCGTCGTCAAAAGAAGATGCATGGACATGGACAGTAACTAGTAATGGAGAGGTATGAGACATGTTTTATTTTTTACATGAATTACTCCTCTCAAGATGATAGTCATTACACTACAGTGACCGAATTTTTAGTTTTGGTCTAAATTACATCCCATCCAGCTATTATTTTCACCTGAAATACATTCCCAAACCATATCAGCAAACCGAGTAGGCAGCAATAAGGAGATGTAAATTTTACAACTGTCATGAGTGGTATTACATAGTGAACAATACTCTACAACTAAGTCCCTGCTGCTCATCTACCAAATAATTGTGATGATACATTTCATTTCGATTATGTTTTAATCTGAAAAATATGATTTAACATATTTACATATTTATATTTATCTATGCTTATATTTGTTAACTAACTTCTTAGGTAATCTCAATTGAAAACATGTTCCTTCCACATACTGGAAGAGTGTTTTATTTTGCTGATGCTGGCATCTTTAATGTATTGATTCAGTCAAAACACAGTTCGTTTGAATGCATGGTATATGTAGCTGCCACAAGTAAGTTCATTGTTGTTGTATAGATGAAACTGAAGGAGAGACTGACCATGGAGATTGGGGGGAATTTAGATATTTAAAAGATAAGATTTTAAACCGTAATAAATTTCGTTGCGTTTTTTGTCTTGATGTAGTGAGAACTGCACAGGCGCAATAACCTTTTACATAGGCGCATCGTGTTTGATGCACGATAATTGTGTTTGAGAGAAAAGTAAAATTTCAATTCAGTCATTTTCACCAACATGGGACCCTTCAATGACTTTTATTTTGCCATAATTCATGTGAACGCATTGGAAACCAAAAAGTTCAGATTAAAAATGTGACAACGCTGTTCATTGTTTTTTATCTTTTGTTGCACGGGGCAGAGAAGTACTCATTGGCAACAAAAGCTTCAAAGGGCTCACGTAAAAAAAATTCCAACTTTTTTATGTTATAAAACTTTTTCACACAGGTGAAATAATAAAATCTCCAGCGATTGCTACCAATGAAATGGACGGTGGAAGTGTATGTATACCCTTTGTTTTCATTAGTGTTTAAAACATTTTGATAGTTCACATCAAAGAATTGCAACACTTTCCTTTGTTGAATGTCGCTATTTCTTCATTCATAGGTTGAAATAGGTCATACCATTCATCTGACACATGATGTTAAAAGAGCTGAAATTTATTACACAACAGATGGCTCAGTTCCAACTTTATTGTCGAAACAAACAGAGGTGGGATAACGTTGTCTGTTGCATCGATATAAGAATACTAAACACAATGCCATATGATGCACTTTGCTGACATTTTCCTATTCATTTTCTTCTTTCTATATCTTACTTATATTTGAATCTCCCATCATTGTCATGTCAAGTAAGAATGGTTTTTATTTTTGTAGGTTTACAATGCAAAAGAAGGAATTAGTCTCGCACATGGAGGTATTCAATTTATCCGAGCGATTGCGATGTTACCAGGAAAATTGCCAAGTCCTGTTTATACATCAAGGTAATTGTTACTTAATGCATCATAGCATCTTTAATTTCCATACTTGTTGAATCTAAGTTTTTGCCATCCAACTAGGTTTTATGTTTAATATTTTCATAAACGAACTGCTGGTAACAAGATATAGTTAGTATTTTATATCTTATTCTGTTGTAGTCGATTCTTCGTGCTTCCACCAGAAACTCCATTACCCACAAAGACTCTACCTGAGAAAGTCGCAACGATTGAGGAAGAACAGGAAACAATAGAGTTGCCTAAGTTGGAAAAACAAAACAATGTAGTTCGTAAGGATACATATGTTGTACAGGAGATGAAACCAGTAGATATGACGAAAGTTAAAGAAGAAACAATTCCCGTTGTTGATTCAAGCATTGATTACAACGTTGCAGCATTGAAGAAGGAAATTACTGAGCAACATATCAATGAAGCGATTGTTCACGTTGAAGCAAACAATTCCTTCTCTGCAGTTGTTACGGATAGTGAAGAAGAAAGACAACCTGAACAGATTGTTTCTGTTGAAGTACAATCTAACAAACCAGATTATGAGACTGGGAAAAAAGTAGCTGTGCAGTTAAATATGTCCTATATTGCAGCTGTTACTGATAGCGAAGAAGAGAAATTAAGTGACGTATCAAGGACAAGTAATAAGCCATTACAAGTAGACGAAAGCACAGAAGTTGTTAATGAAGTGGTCGTTTATAAGGAGCCTGAAACCTATCTTGTTACAGTAACTGACAGTGAGGAAGAAAAACGTTCTGAATACACAGAGAACAGCCAAGCAGCACAGAGCAAAAAGCAAATTCAAGGTAATGAAACAACACAAGTTGTAAATGAAGCAATTGTTTGTATGGAACGAGAGAATTTACATGCTGCCACCGTAACAGATCATGAAGAAGAAGCTGATTTTGTATCACCTGTTATGCAAGACACCACTACTAAACCTACTACTGTCACACAAATACATGACGTTATTGATGAAGTCAGATCTGAAAAATCAGATGTTGAGATGTCAAATCTGCCATTAAGTGAGAAGCAACCAGAAGCAATTGTGTTTGTTGAAGCAAAACCAATTAATGTTACTCTTATTAAGGCTGATGTTGAACAAATGAGTGACAGGAATTTAGTTGAAATCCAACATAATAATTTAGCGGACGACATTTCAAGCTGGCAAAAAAAACGATTGGATTTATCTGAAAGCCGAGAGGAATTCTTCCAGAAAGATGAAGAAAAACTACTTTCAGATGTAAAAGATGCTATAATACGCGAGCAGACATTACTATGGAAACAGCAGCGAGATAAGCTAGCTCCGAAAAGAAAGCCATTTTTGATGGCAGATACATCTTTGGAAACACCAGCAACTGATGAATTGAGAAGTGAATCAACTATTACTGAACAAGCTGAGAATAATGATCAGAAGAAAGACACAATTAGCATTGGTGAAGAAAAAATTGCTCCAGAAAACCAAAATCATGATCAGTTCGCAGAAAAGAAACATCCTGAATTACATGAAGCAAGCACATCTCTTAATAGTTCAGACGAGACATATGATTCTGTGTATCAAATAGATTCCAATATTGTTTCAGCGAGTCCTGCTTTTGTAAAGAAAGACAGTCAGTCTTTACTTGTTAAAGAAGATCATGTTCCAATTGATGCATCTCCTGAGGACAATGACGTGGTTAGTGAAAGGAAAGAGGTTAACAGGGATGATAAAGTGAGTGTGATTCAAAATGAACGATTGCCTCTACATGTAAGAGACAGTGTGTTGGATCGTGCATTTGAGAAACTTGAACCACAAAGAACTGGGAGTTATTCCACGAAAACAAGTGTTATTCAAGAGGAGCGTTTACCATTACAAGTCACAGAGAATGTATTAGATGCTGCATTTGAAAATCTTGAAAGCGCGGAACCTGCAATGAATGAGTCTGTTAGAGTTTCTAAACCCAGCATAATCCAGGAAGAAAAATTGCCATTGCAAGCGAGGGAGAGTGTTGTGGATCGTTGTTTTGAAAGTCTTGAAGAAAAGCCAAAAGCTGCAAAAGCTAGTGTGGTGACTGAAGAACGAATTCCATTAGAGACCAGAGAAAGTGTAATAACTCGAGCATTTGATCATCTTAATGAAGCTGTCCAAGCAGCTAAAAAACAAATCATTGATGCTGATGAAGAGATTTCAAAATCTGGAAAAGAAGAAGGATTTACAACATCTACAGATAAAGAAATAGCAAAAGATGCTGAACTTTCTGATCGTGAAAATCATGAAAGTGATGTTATTGCAGAAGCTGAAAATGTTGGAAATGAATATTTAAACAACAGTGACGTACAACCACCAGAAACTGAAAAGGAGGATGAGAAAACTCCAATTGGAGCTGATCGACCCTTATCTGCAAAAACATTAGAACAAATAAGGTCACAAGCCTTAATGAGTCACCCTGACCTGTCAATTTCACCTAATACTATGGAGAAAATTCAATCTGAGGTTTTTGTGCAGCATTCTGAGCAAAGTGTATCAAATGGTGAGCGACCCTTATCAGCTAAAATCCTTGGAAAGTATACGAGTTGAGGCAATGGTAGAACATCCTGATCGACCATTCTCAGCCAAGACTTTGGATAAAATACGAGCTGAAAACTCAGTAGAAGACGTTGATAACGTAAACACAGAGAGCAGTGTGGGTAGTACCCCCATCCACGTTAATTCAGTTTGTAGTAAAAGTGAGAACTCATTAATCCGAAGGAACACCTTTCCTATTGCTCAGTCAACGCCAAAATCTATTTTTTCGAGGAACAGAGCTGAAACAATGCAACAGAAAGATGGTCTACACAGCAACAATGGTGGTGTAGATGGAACAACTGACATTGCAGAAGTACGCGAGCTGAGCAACTCTGACTATGCAGAGAAAGGTAAATTTAGTGCAAATAGCGCTTTGGTAGATTCTGGAATTGTTGATGAAACAATAGAAGACGCAACTTTTATAAACCAAGGACAAGATCCTCCTGAAACAAATATCACGCAGAGAAAACCTAGCGAAGTGAGACCATTAGGAGAAAATAAAGGTTTTAATGATAATGGTGGTGACGAAGAAGAAGAAAAGCGTGTCAGTCAATTGAGCCGACATAGTTCTCTAGTTTCTCGTAAGTTTTCTGAGAGATTCTGCGATTCACCAGATAGTGATGAGAGTGAGATAAAAACTCACATCACATTAAAAGACGCATCAGATGGACCAGTTACTAAAGCGTATGTTTTAAATAAAGAAACTAATCCAAAAGATCGTGTTGCTTCATTGAAGTCCATGAAATTTGATAATGAAGAATCGCAACAGACTGATTCACATCCCTCTCAAGAGTTGTCGTCTGATGTTAATCATAGTTTAAATCTGAATACATTGCAATCTACCAACATTGAATCAGACAGTGATGTCCTTCCAAAGGATACTTCGTATTCTGATTCAGTCAACAACACAAGTGATGATGAGCATTTGTACCCGAAACTTCCTCCAGATAATTTTAAAGACACACAGCAGTTACGAACTCCTACGCAGAGTGTTCAAGGAGAAACATCTGCAGGATCCTTTACTGATACATCAGTTTCACCAAGTGACGAGGAGGGTGTTATAGCGTATCAACGTATACACCCAGATGAGTTTAGAGGAAGCAGTAGAATTAATTTCTTACAAACACCAAACGATGGAGTTTTTGATGATGAAGTCTCCTACACAGATACCTCGTATTCAGAAGCTGAAGGTATCATCCGATATCAAAGGTTACCACCAGATGATTTTAAATCCTCACTGAGACAAACTCAACCAACAAAGGAACATTATAAACCTTTAGGCTATCAAGACCAACAAATAGGGCGTTATTCTAGGTTAAAGTCTGTGGACATGAGCAACAAAGATTATAGTGAAGACGAGCGACGAGCTTCTTTGAAGCCGTACAATATTCATACAGATAAAGATTCTATCACACAGGATGTTGAAGACACTCGCCATCAAAGACTACCACCAGAAGATTTCAACACTCATTCCAGAGCTTCAGTCGCCACCATGCCAGCATCCCCTATCATTACTGATCGTCAACCACAAAAATATACCATTGATAAGAAATTTGTAAGTTGTTACTTTTATCTTTGTCTCCTTCAGGCTGTTGACAACCGTTGTTATCCAACTAATTCATTAGCTCTGCAAATAATTCAAGTTTGAGTATTGGTTCATTAATGGTTGTCAAATTATAAAAAATGTTTTTTTCTATTGTATGAAATTTTAATCCACTTTTTGATTTAAAACTTTCAGTGCTTTTCTCGGTTTATTTTACAAAATAGATAGAAATAATTATTATTATTTTATTATTCGCAGAAAGAGGGATTTAAAATGAAGATCAGTGGTCGTTTTGTAAAAATAACAGACACAAAATTCGTTCCTGATCGTTTGGTGATTTTCGAAGGTGAAGCCATCACATTTAAACTTGAAACATCAGAAGAAAACACACAAGAGAAGAAAGTTCAACAGGTAACGTTGTCAAAATACTCTTGAAAAAATGTTACCTATTTCTAAAGATGTTTAATGCCTTCTGATATTTTCTTCACTGCTTTCTATCACTTTTATCTGATCCTTTTCAAGGTTTATTGATAACTCCCCCTGGAAAATGCTTCTTTATTGATTTTAGTTTTTCACATTTATTTTTTTTATTTTTTCACTGACTGATAGAGCGTTCTCTTCCAGTGCGGGAGGTCTTGGGTTTAAACCCCGGCCGAGTCATGCCGGAGACTATAAAAGTATGAATCTATCCTTTCAGCTTAGGGCTCAGCATGAGAATAGGATTGATATCTTAGGCGGTTGTCTAGTTGAGCGATTGCCGTGCTTGCACGCCTTTGGTAGCTCAAATGGGAGTTTTAAATGCACTAGGACCCCCTTCGCAGGACCCTAGTTGATAGCAGTACAAATAGGAACTGAAGTATCCTGGGTAAATAATTTCAATAACAACAGTAAAAAGTAACTACATTCCATTACTAGGTATATCGCAGTAGTGAGTCTGTTCTTCCTGTTGATGGTGGCTTTGTCAGTGATGATACATTCGCTACACTCGGTGCCTGGACCCAAGAATTTAATCTTGCTCGTGAATATCACTTCAAATTGTAAGCTAGGCGTAATCTTTTTCATGATGCCTCTGCCTTTTGTTGCCTGTGTTAACTTACTGCAATTTTGTTATTTAATTGTTAATCAATTTATATTTTTTTACATTTAGTGGTAATTATTGTCCAGTGAAATTTCTGTACTAACTTACTGCAATTTTTTGCTTTTTGCAATTTATATATTTTTATTTTCAGTGGCAATCACCGCCCAGTTAAAATAACAGTGAAAACAAAACCTGTCATGGATGTCAAGGTATCCTTAGCTTTTTTATTTTTTTTATTTTTGAATCTGAACAGAATATTATAACATTTTTTGTGTAAAGGTAGACTAAACAACAAATTTGTCTTTCTATCTTGTATTGCATTTGTTATCAGAGTCCGTATAAAAAATACACAAATATATATATATGAGTGTGCAGTTCGTCTTATTCAGTTTTGTTTCAATTTGTTAGGTGACTGATGATGGATTTAGTGTTGCTGTTATAAAATTGTATAAAGGAGATACAGTTCGTTGGAGTTGGAAAAATTGTGAAGAAGCACATAATATTGTTGAAAGAAGGTATTTTTGCTCATATATACTTTCTTTTTCCGTGATAAACTTTATTTTTCCATTCATTCATTCATTCATTCATTTATTAAAGCTATTCTGTTACGTGTTTTACTTGCTTTTCTTATGTCCTGGCAAACATGTTGTCTTCATTGTTCTGTAAGTTAAACCTTTTTTTTTGCTTTCAGATACTGCTTAGAACATGGTGGATATGTAACATTAGAAAATCGTGAAAATTCTCGCTACACGGGAAATTACTTTCGAACATTTGAGTAAGTATTTATATTATGGTTTGGACAAGATGAAAGTTCTAGCTGAGTAATTGCTTTAACTTTGTTGCACTATTTCTTTATATATTTTCGTTAATTTTTTTGTGTACTTTCAGCACCCCTGGTATTTACTTCTTCGCTACGCAATCATACAATGATAGCAGAGCATTTTGCGTCGTTCAAGTGCTTGAGAAAAACAGGTATGAGTTGATTTCCCTCAGACATGGTTGGAATTGTTATGTATTGACGATCTTCTGTCTGCGTTACTCTAAGAATATTGAAAGAGGAAAAAACTAGATTTAATTACTAAAAAAACAAAGGTATAATTCTTTTCTATGAAAAACAACGTATCTGCTGGAATTCGAGTTTTATTTCTCTTTTTTCACTTACTTCATTTGTTTTCAAAAATTCTTAGAACAAGAGCAGATTGAAGTTGCTAATTTTTTTTCCGTTATAAACCGGGAAGTTTGGAAAGGTTTAAGACAATATAAAAAAAATGCTTTTCTTCTGCTCTGTTATTCATTCTTGATTTGAACCATCGCTAGCTCCTTTGTTATGGATGCATCATATAAATTATTTTTATACGGTACTCTTTGTATTTAGGGAACATATTGTTAATGTGAAGAATGATGGATTTACAAGAAAAATGTTGGAAGTCACTTCAGGTGATTTGGTGTGGATACATTGGAGACCAAGCAAGGTTGGTGTATATCCAGACATGGTTATAAAGTATAGATAATAACAACAAATAAACCTTAAGAATTATGAAACGGGCTCCTAATTCCAGGCACCAAAGTCCATTTGAGCAGTGGAGAGCCTATTAACACTTTCACTTGCTTCAGCACTGTGATGGAGTCACCCACAAGTAAAGCTGCTAGGAAACTATATATTTTCTGTGACATTTTCTGTAGTGACAATTTCTTTAAAAGTTTCTGGAACAAGAATACTATATTACTATACTACGATATAGTAGCAAAACTGCATATTTTATTTTGATTTAGTCTTCTTCCACTCTTCCACATTCGATTGGCATTCGACAAATTTGTAAACTGGACGATGCTCAACAGGTATGCTATGATGTGCTTATGATAAAGTGGGATTGAAAACGTCTTTTTCATAAGTTAGAACAATAGGTTGGGATTATATGTGCAGTGTAACATATAAAAACAGCTTCTTGTTGTATAAGTGATGTACATTTCAGTTGGTTCCAAAATACCAACAAGCGACATTGCATCCTAGTCGACTAGTTTGAGTTCTTTGTAGTTTAAAATTGACGAGTAATAAATACGCGTATGATTTTGTACAGGATGATGCATTACCTTTCAAAGATTCCTACCAACCAAGGTAACAACATATTCAGTATTTGTATTATACTTCCATCTTTTGGTCTCTTAAACTTCTTTTATTTAACTGTAAGTTTTTCTGCTTTCTGTGGAGCATTATGGTTTCTAACTCTTCTCGGCGTTTTTATTGTTGTCTTGCCGAAAGCTGCTGTCTAAGAATTGAATTAATGTTTGTGTTTTTTATTTTCCAGGAAAGCTGGTTTACTCGCACACACATTTGTTAAAACTGGTGTTTATGAAATTTATGATCAAACAAGACCTGAAATGAAATGTGTGATTATATGCAAAGAAGCGCCAAAGCAGCATGTTGTACGAATCAAGAAAGACGAGTTTTCACCAGGTTTGTTGTTTTGTGAGCAATTTTTGTTTCTGTTTTTACCTTGCTACCGAGGATGCTGTCCTAACAATGGTTGAATAAAAGTTATCAAATCATCAATCCGTAGATGACAGTATAAGTTTTTTAGCAGATTTGTAAAGAGCATTGTTGAGATTTCCTAAGACTGGTTAATCTGCATGTCTTTTGTGAATGTATAAGAGTAGAGGTAACATAAAAGCTTCTGCTATGGACATGAAACGTATTTAAATATTTTCTCTTTTTATATAGCCCTTGGTTCCGTTAGTGAAGGCGATCGTATTTGGTGGGTTTGGCGAGATGCAGATATGAAAGAAGACTTTGCATTGTTACAGGTTAGACCTTCTTATTGCAAATTATATAGTTTTGCATTAATAAAGTTTTTAGGTAAAAAAAAACATATATTTAGCTGGCAGAAATGTTTTACATGAGAAATATACATAGTGCAACTAATTTTTACCTTCAACTATTTATAATAATCAAAGTAAACATTCACAACGTCTTTACCACTTTAGCTGAAAGAAAATGATGAATTGGGTACGAAATCTGTGACACCAATGCGAGGTATAATTATATTTGTTAAGATGTTTTAATTTTTACTACTGGCATAAGGTATGCGGGTGAGGTATTTTTACTTGGTGATTTTTCAACTAAAGGTGGTTGTCGTTCAAAAAAATTGTCATCTTAAAATTTACACAATTGAGATTCCTTTTTCGCAAACAAAAAATTTGAATTTTAATCGTAACAAATTTTTACTAAAAAATTTAACTTTACCACAACTTTGGAAAGTCTTTCTAAATGTCCACTGATAATTTGAAGTTAGACACCTTTTTGTATGCTATTTATATTATTTCAAAATCTGCTTCACGGTTTTTTCTTTTATTTAGATTGTTGTACTGAATCTGAGGAAACATTTACAAGCGTGTTGCGTGCAGTTGGTGTGTACTCTACCGTGTTATCACGATGTGGCTTACAAACATTTACTGCCTCACATTGCAGTGACGTTGAGAATGAAAAGTGGTGTTGTTTGATCACACAGCCTACTGTAAAGGTATAAATGATATACTTTATTTGTTGTTTAAGTACTTCAGAAGGTCTGAGATGTGTTGTTAGTCAGCTCATGTACTTTTATGATGCATTTTGATTGGTTGGTTTGTTGGTCCTATATCTCTTCTAAATAATTTATCTGCGCCAATGTAATGCAAGTATTTCTTTTAAAAATAATAGTTTAAGTTTAACATTTATTTTCCTACTTGGCAACAGCTGAGTTAACATAGAATAGAAAAACAGTTAAAAAGTCTTAAAATGGTACGATTTATCCAACATGCAACATATGGAGATGAACTCCTCCTCAAACGATATCCATCTTTTTTATTTAGCATCATGAAATCAAGGTACGTGATGATGGTTTTGTAACATCTGCGATGAAGATTTGTAAAGGAGATGTTGTATGGTGGAGATGGAACAACACACAGACTGTGCGAAAAGTATTGCAGGTAGGACTTATGTTTCAGTATGATAAATCCGAATGTTTTTTTTATTAATAAAAACATTATTGTGGTAATACCTTGCAAAGTTTAAGAATCTTTAGATAGTAGAAATTTTATAAATTATTATCAGGGACTTTACAGGAAAAATAAGTTTTCTACTGGCACTTTAGCAATATCTACGTCAAAGTTTATTCAATGTAACAAGGATGCAATGTATGTTATATTTAAGTAATTATTTTCATAAATACTCATGTATATGCTAGGACAACTTATGCGCTACCAAAAGTCAACTAACCTAGATCATTGGTTATTGGTGTAGTCTTCATTATTTGTATATTTTTTATTTCAGGTTGGATTATCACACGCAGGAAACAAATTGTGTCCATTGATCAACTGTCCAGAGCAATTATCAACAGGTGCTTTTATGTATCAGTTTACAGAGCTTGGTACTTATGAGTTCCAAAGGTAACTAGTCTACTGTTGGTTACCAGAAATAGCGATAAACGTATTAAATGTTTAATGCAATAAACAGCTTTAAGACTTAAGTTAAATCTCACAAATATGTACTTATTTTCGCGAATTGAGCCATAATCCGCGAAAAACACAAAAACTAAAAAAATTAAAAGAAGTAAATAGTTAACATTTAACTACAAAACATTAAAACTTTACAACATTTGTTCTTTTTTAGTGTTGGTCCTTTAACGAGTGGGGTAGCTTCGATAGTGGTAAAGCCAGGTGTTCAGGTAAATACATACCACATTAATTTACAACATTTACACTTGTAGCAGTTCACTATGTACCAATGCTTATGTATTACCTAAGATTGAGGTTTACCAACTGTTCTGTTCAGGTTGTCTACCATACCTTAAAAACAAAAATGTCTAAACACCAGACTAGGTGGCTAACCTTAGCTTAAGAGCTTTAAAAAATGTCGAAAATTATAACGAAAAAAGCTGCTATAGTTTTTATTGAAAACGCTGTTGCTAACTTATTTTCAGGTTAAAAAGTTACAAGTGACATCAAAGAGAGTTGTTCCAGATCCTGTCATAGTGTCAGTGAATGACATTGTTTGTTGGATGTGGCCGAAAGGAACCGCCAGTGCACTTTCACCATTTGATGAAAACATTCCCTTGGAAAGTGATGACGAACTGAATTTTTCGTTAAGGTGAGCTACAAAACTATTTTATTTAACTATAAATACACTATTTTTATTTTTCTCTCGGCTTAAACACAACCTAACTAAAACCTTTATTTTATTTACTTCAGACGGGCACATGGTCGACGTTTTGTACATCAAGGTGCTTCACATTTTACATGCGCTTCTGTTCCAAATACCAAACTGGTACGTTGAGCCGTGTTGCCTTTACTTACCCATTTCTCCTTCAATTTATTTATAGAACGTATAAAGTAAATTTCATTACCTCCAAATGCTTATTACTTTAGGGCAAACCTTCACATGTCTCTGATGGGGTATGGAGTACAGTGTTAGTAGACACAACAGTTGATGACTACATCTATTCACTGCATAACAATGTGAAAGATTATCAACAAGCTAGCATTCATATCTCAAGAGTAAGTTGAAAAACAGAGTCTCTGTTTATTTGATTTGATCATTGAAGAAACTTTCAACATCAAACTAAGCTAGGGAAAGCAATTACATCATTTATTTTTTATTTCGCCACTTTTGATTAATTGATTGATTGATTTGTTTACCCAGGGCAAGGAAGTTTTGTTTACGTATGCGTTCTCTAAACCAGACAACTGGAGATGGAATGTCACAAGAATTTCTGATGGTCAGGTAAGCACACTAAAATGTCTTCTTAACTTTTCAAAGATTCTCTTTGTCTGCCTGTCTGTCTGTTTGTCTGTATGTCTGTCTGTCTGTTTATTTATAATTTGTTTTTTGTTTGTTTGTTTGTTTGTTTTTAACATAAACGTTCTATCTTAGAACGTGGACATTGAAAATCACTTCTTACCAAACTGTGGTCGTGTATTTTACTTCTATTATGCTGACACATACATTGTTGAAGCTGAATCTGAAACCAACAAGTGGGAATGTGTCGTCCATGTAGCTGAATATGGTAAGTCATTCTTTGGTATGTTGGATGTTATCCCAAAATAAAGAACTTGGAGAGTTTTGTTATTTAAATTTGTTACAGGTAAAACGGTCAAAAATCTGGCTTGTAATTTGAATCTAATCCGTCTTGATTTTTATCGATTGTTTTTTCGTTGGACAAAATCAGTATTTAAGGTTGTCAATATTTTCTAATGAATTCGTTTTATCTTTATTTTCAGATGATATAACTAATCCACCAGCACTTTCTATTGAAGTACCCAATGGCGGACGTGTAAGTGAAACACGTTTTTATCTTTTTCTTCCATTTGTTCCTTTATTTAACAACAATGAAATTTTCTACTTTTAATATCTCAATAATATAATCCAGTGATGTTATATGATATGTATATAAGCTAGTGGTGTTAGCTATGAAGGTATACGTCACGGTAGATGATAGTGGTGTATTAATTAAGATGATACTATGTTGGAGCATGTTGTGTCATGAAGTTTCTGTCATGGTCAGCTTATATTTCAGATTAATAATGAAATTCATGACTTTGTTAGGTCAATGTTGGACAGAAAGTGTTTTTGACGCACGAAGATGATGAAGCAGAGATGTATTTCACAACTGATGGATCTGTACCAAAAATTGGTGCTACTTCAACTGTGGTAAGTTTAGATACCAGATTGAAAATGATTTTGAAAACAATGTTCTTGAAATACATTTTTCTCATGACGAAACTTCACTAATCATCTGTGGAGAGTTTCCATTTGCCAACACACCTTTTTATGAACCATCTCGAAAAGAGATTACTTTCACTTATGATCACGATTTTTCGTGGTATTTATGTGACAATCACTTGATTTTATATAATATATGATTATTGAAAACAAGATGTCTACAATCTTTCTGCTTTTATTACTTCCACTTTAACCTTCTTGCGCTAAACGATTTTGACCTAAGCGTTATCAACTAAATTTTAGTGCAACTTACGCTATATTATAGTTTAAAACAAAACAGAGTTATTTTGCTTTGCTTAAAAATCAAAATACGCATTTTCCAGAAATATTTTAAATAGGCAACTTAAGAAACAAAGATTATAACATATAAAGTAAACTATATGACTTGCAAAGCGCTAGTGATTAAGGTGTAAGCTAGCTACACCAGAACGTTCGGTAATAAAACAGATATAAACAAGGTTTCTTTGTTTGTTTTTGTTTCCATTATCAACCTTACTTGTATGGTTTAAAAATCGAGTTATTGAAATAAGAAGTCTTATAGCATTTTTTTTACAACATACAAGCTTTATGTTTAAAACCCGTTTAAACCTCTGTTTAGCAGCAACATATTCCTTTTTAACAAGCATTCGTAACAAACGCCGGTAACAAACACCGGTAACAAACACCGGTAACGAACACCGGTAACAAACGCCGGTGACAAACACCGGTAACGAACACCGGCAACAAACATCGGTAACAAACACCGGTAACAAACATCGGTAACAAACGTCTTATCTATGTTTTTTTCTTTTTCAGCCTTACGATCCTGTGAATGGCATCTTACTAGAAAAAGGTGGTATTAAATTTGTACGCGCATTTGCGAAGTTAAAAGAACGAAAACCCAGTGGTGTGTTTACATCAAAGTAAGTTGTTTTTATTATGGTATGTTAGTCCAATTGCTAATAAACATGAAGTGTATATACCATTGATTATAGATGGACCTTTTGTTAAGAATGCTGAAAATTGAACAATTTGCAAAAAATATCCTGTGCGTATTAATTCGAAATCGAAATCTTCTTTTAAATTTACTTTCACTTTTCCCTTTTTATATTTATTTATTTATTAAAAATTGAATTCAATAAATGTTAATAAAAAAAACTAAGTTACTACCAGGAAATATGCAAACAGGTTTTATAACTATTTCCATTTCAAGAGTGAAAATATATTTAATGTTGGTATAAACTATGTGAATCTTAATATAAAAATTATGACCAGCATAAAATTTCAAGTCTTTCTTTTTTATTATGTTCATTTTTAAGATCGTATTTTTAATTTTTTTTCGCTTCATACTAATTATTCAAAGAAAAACTCCTGCTGTAATTCTAACAAGAAGTTCATATAGTTGTAGTAGGTTTATCACCAGTTCAATAAAAATTGAATAAACACGATCGCTCTGTTTATCTGGCAACACAGTTTGTTTACCAAATCAAAAAAATCAAAATTATATAACCACAACTACAAATCACGTTTGCAGCAAGAAAAGAGCAAATGTAAAGAAAGTTTTTATCTGTTTTTTGTAGACGATATCTTGTGATGCAGAATGAGACACCTCCAACTTCACCAGAGCTCGAAGAAGATGATGAAGTTGAACAAACCACAGAACAAATGAAATTCAACGAACATAGTGAACAAAACACAGAACAAGTGAAGCTCGACGAGTATGGTGAACAAAACACAGAACAAGAGGAAATTACAATGAACACTGAAGAATCATATGAAGGTGAAATAAAAGAAGCAACCACGGAGAAAATAGATGGTTTGGTGAACAAAGAACATTCACAAATTAGCAATGTAATGTCTGGTGACGAACCTGAAGTTAACGAAAAAGAAAATCTAACAGTTGACGATATATCTGACAAAAACATTGACCCAGAGAAGAAAGTAAATAGTAAAAACACTGAACAACTCAATAATGATGTCCCTGATGATTGTATAATTTGTAAACGACAAGACCCAAGTTTCATTGAAGAATTTATTGTGGAAGATATACCTGCTCAAGAATACAGAAACGATGAAGCGGTAGATATACATGTTGATAATCTCTTCAAATACATTTCTGAAAAAGCAAGTGAAAAAGAACAAGAGGAATGTATCATTTGTCGACAAAACGATCCTAATTTTGTTGAGCAAATTATTGTGGCTGATACACCTGCGCTAGAAGTGACGATACTTGATGTCTATGATACTGAAGTGCAACATAAAGACGATCATTTGTTGCCAGAAGACATTAATTCCCCCTTGAATGATGGTAATCGATGTGAAAAAGAAGCAGAAAAGGAAGATGAACAGGGGATAACGCAAGACTTACATAATGAATATTCAACGGATGTCACAAATGAAGACAATCAATTAACTCATAGCGAGGTTGTTGCGATTACTGAGAACAAGAAATTATTTTTTGACCATTTGAATGATCATTCCAGTGTAGATAGTGAAGATAGGTTACGAAGTGAATCCATTCGTGATGATGTTACTGATATTAGCGAAGTATCCGATATGTTTGCTGGAACGCACGCTGTACAAACTGTAGATGTTGTCGAGACAAAGGAAGAAAGAGAAGATGATATTCACACGATTGAAGAAGAGACATCCGCCGTTGTTATTGAAGAGAATATAATTGTAGAGAAGAAATCAGATCATGCA
The DNA here is from genome assembly GCA_030067915.1 of Hydractinia echinata. Taxonomy (NCBI): domain Eukaryota; kingdom Metazoa; phylum Cnidaria; class Hydrozoa; order Anthoathecata; family Hydractiniidae; genus Hydractinia; species Hydractinia echinata. Next base: position 632,303 of record JASGCC010000135.1, read on the forward strand.
GAAACAGAGCCGAGTGATTTGATCGAGCATGAACAGAAAGATGTGATTAGTGATGAAGAAGTGATTGAAATTGTTACTGTTGTTGATCAGCAAAAGGTTGAAGAGGAAGAAATTGCAGATGAAGAAACAGATATAACAATGGGAGATGCAAATGAAGAAGATGAACAACATTATGAAGAACTATCGTGTTTTATATCGGAACTTGAATCAACAAAAGGAAATATTGAAGCACTCCCTGTTGCTAGTGAAGTTGTTAAGACTCCTGTTGATGAACAATCTGAAGTTGATGACGTAGAATCTATTGATTCAGAAGCGGAGCGTGAATTTGCAGATTTCACAAATACAGTCAGAATAGATGACGAACTGAAGAATGATGAAACTGTTCAGTCGATGGTAGAAGAAGAATGTTTGACACCCGGTAAGGATGATGAAAATTCTGTTGAGGCTGCGCCACTAGAGGAAGATTTGAGAGATGAATCCTTACTCCAAGAGTTTGCAGGACAGAAAGAAGAAAGCCTTGCAAATATTGACGAAGAGAACACAGAAAGTGCAAAACCGTATGAAAGTGCAGAATTTATACAACCATCTGAAGAAACGACGAAATTAGAAAATAGAGGTGATGTTATAGATGTTGCCCAATCTGAAGGCAGTTTTGAAGTTGAAGAGCTTGATAAAAAAGATGCCAAGGAAGATTATGTTGAGAATATGCAATCAAATACCGATGCTGTGGAAGAGGAAGGAGATGTTGAACAAAACGGTAAAGAAACTTTACAACAAGAAGGAAAAGAACCAATGCCTGTGGATGATCAAGATGGCCCAAAAGAATCCATCCAGGAGGTTAATGAAATATGCACAACACAAGCAGATGGTGGTACCAAGACTGAAGAAATTGAACAGAATGATTCGTTGGCGAGCGAAGTAAAAGGCGGGGAGGTCGAAACCGTAGAAAATGACGAAGAAAAAGACGTTGAAGTAAAAGAGGAAAAGGTGAAAGACGACGATGAAGAAGACATTATTGTGGAAATCGACGAAATGAAGGAAGACGAAGGGAAAGGCGATGAAATAAAGGGCGTTGAAGTGGAGAAAGTTGACGAAGTAAAAGACGACGAAATAAAACAGAAAGATGTGGAGGGTGAAAACCAGGAAAATGAGGAATTGGAAGAAGACGACGTAAAAGGCAGCAATGTTGAAACCAACGAAATAAAAGAAGACGTAATGAAAGAAGTGGACAAAGTAGAAGAGGATTTACAAACACTAAATGAAGAAGTTGTTAAACCAGAAGAAGATGAACGCTCAAACACACAAGAAATTGCAGATGGTGAGCAATACCAAGCAATACAACAAACGGATGAGAAAACAGATTCTAAGGAAATAACACCAGCAGATCATTCAGATGTTAAAAATCCATCAGATAGCGAATGCTCTGACGATACTACTGAAGAAATCACATTGTACCCTGTTCCAGCTATCCTGGTAAAACAAACTGATTTATTTGAACTGGATACTGGTCATGCTGTGACGTCAGCCATACATGGTTATTATCAACCAGTAGTTTACACATCTGAAACGACTGCAACGCACTGTTATTTCGAAGTTGATCATGGGAAAGCAAAGGTAAGAAATGCTAGAGAAGATATCACTGAACTTGATGACACACAACAAGAAGGTGACACAGAGGAACTTCAAACGTCACAACCGATAGAAGATTTGACCACGGATGACATATCTGAACAAGATATAACGCTTAAAGAAGAGAGTTCAGAGGAGACACAAGTTGATGTCAAAACAAAAAGTGATAACGACGTTGAATCTGGACCAGATGCGAACTCATTTAACCAAGAGGTAATGTACAGAACTTTACATTGTTTGTGATCTCTCATTTGTAACTTTAACACTCTGCATTGTAACTAATTAATAATATCCGTTATCTGTGTGTTCAAAATAGTAGCTGGCTCGCTACTTTGTCCTATATTTACACAAAAAGAAGATACCCGGATATGTACGATGGGCGATACTTTAAGGACCAGAATTTGTATGACGGACAAACCTGTGGATTTCTCCACCGGCCTAATGACTAGTTGTAGTTAGTACATATGCATGTACTTTATTCCAAAGTGTTGCGAATATAATGATCGAGTGGGACTCGAACCCACAGCTTCTTGCTTGCCGACTGCGCTATCAAGACTTGCAGGTCTGCACCGTTGTTCCTATATTACATATGTATTTATGTTTTAGTGGCAGATATACGAGTGGACGAAATGCATTCCTTACATCCGAGCATCCTTTCCCAATCCAAACACGATTAACATTGAGTGGCCACATAACCATGATATGAATGTTGATCTTGTCCACGGATACTTTGTAAGTAAAGTTTTTAGTACGTTTGACCCCAGCACATATCACGTTCATGCGTATATTTCACATCGTAGAAACAAAATTCATTTTCTAGATAAAGTTCCATTTTTTCAAGAAAGCATTGATTTTGTGAGAACAACTTCCAAAAGCTTTTGTTACCTTACAGCAAACTTGTGCGTCTCTTTGACCTACTAGCGTATAAAAAATACACATTTTTCTTCTAGCTGTACGTTGATGGTGTTCCACGTGGTTCAATATTTCCCACTGAATGTCAATCTATCAGTGCATCTGGTCTTAAAGGTGGAAAGTCGTATGAAGTTGGTGTTGTGGTTTTTCCGAAGGATAAAGAGTTGTATGAACCAGCAATGTCGAATGTTTTGGTGAGTGTAGCTGATGCATGGTTTTTTCTTAAAAGGTCATAGGACGGAATAAGTTTTTCAACAATACACACCATCTTACATCTCTCGTATACGGCTTATACATCGTACACACTTGTGTGGCGCGTGGCCTAGTGGTTATGAAGTTAGCCTAGTAATCACAAGGTCCGTGGTTCGGTCCACACAGCGGGCATGTTCAGCAAGTGACTTTACCACAGCTACGGGTTAACCCATGACATGTGAGGGAAATTGGGTAGGCAATGTCGGTGTTGACCTAATGTATACGTTCAGAACACAGGGCCTACGTTGATAACAGTTTTTCCAACACTGGAGTGGCTATATCCTGTATAAATATTCAAAATAATAATAATATTTAGGCCTCTCTTCTTCATCTCATAGTTTATAACCTGTCCAAGTGTAAGCGCTGATGGTGGACCTGTGCTGTCAATTTCTTGCACAAAGGAACCAGGTCAACTGTTTCTCTCATGGATGGCTGGTTTTCATCCAGATAAGAATGCAGAAAGTTTTCAAGTGATGCTGAACAATGATGTCATCCTTGATCAGGTGTGTAACTTTTTGTTTTTGTGAAGATTTATATAAATAATTATTTGATGAGAAAATCATCGAATAAATGTCCGACAAGTTTAAATTTCCAATGGCAGATTCCCAACTTATTCGCCGGGAGCCGAGTTTACTTTCGAATTGGCGATCAAAATTCTTAACAAAGAATGTCAGGATTTTGGTTTCCCATACGCATTTATCGGCAGAACGTTAAGAGTGTTCGCATTTATACTCTAGCATTAAAAATTGTTGCTTCAGTCGTAAGAATCTTTAGGCATTTGATTCTTCTTGTAACTTATTCATTTCTTCAATAATTTGCATAATTATTAAGTAAGTTTTACTCATTCGATTCGCACACAATTTATGAAGTCTAGCATCCTAAAAGTTAGCACAAAATACGCGTTGTTGTCCAACTATACCTTCAGCAATCATAAATAATGCTTTAGTTTTAAATGTGTAACAAACTAGTCTTTAGAAGAAATTACTAATTGAATCAGTAAAATATAGAAAATGTTATGTCTAAGATTAACCTAGTTGCGTATCCAATGTATGTTGTTAAAAATAAGCTCTTTCGAAAGGATAATGAGCAGATTTTCTTTTAAAACAACATATCTTTATTTCTGATCATTTTTATGTAGTTGCGAATAACAAAACAAAAAATATAAATTTAATGACGCAAACGTTAATTGAGTGTTGATATCAGTATGTAAAAGTATTGAGTTTATAAGATATAATGTGATATTTTTAATTTTACTGCTCCTTACAGTGTGTTCCCATGTGAAATCAATTTAATAGAAAAATTTAATTTTATTTAGCATTTTCAACTTTGCTTTAATTATTCTGTGTCGCAGAATGCACAAAATTGTTTCAGAACAAAAAGCTTTAATGTTTTCCGTTGCTAAGTAACCAGCTGTCTAGTAATTAGACACCTTCTAAGTAATAATGCAAAAACTTTCAAACAATTTGATAAACTTTTAGACAAGGCACATGTTTTGTTTTTATATAAACAGTGAAAAAGTTTTTCTGCGGTGAGTCCTTTGTTTGTCGTCAAAATGTTGTTTATTTTGCAGAGCACAATTATTTTCTTTTTTAACTTGCAAACATGCATTTGAAACTGAAAGAAAATCTCCTTGAAGTAGTGGAAGACGTAACTATGTCTTATGTGGTGAGGGGTATCGCTGTTCTTTGTACAATGCTAAATATCTATCGTGCAATATTAAATTGTTGATAATCTAAAATGTTCTTTTTATCTGCTCACGTATGTCGCTGTTCTTGTGCAATGTTGAGCATCTGCTGTGCTATATTGGACTGTTTTTACTCGGTGTTTATGTTTTCAACTTGGTATAACAGTTAAGCTTATTGTCTTTTGGCTACTCCAACTATAAAGCATTTATGCTTCCATTTACCTTATTCTTTCTACAAACATCAGGTAGATTAAACTTGAGACTTCCTACTCCCATGTTTGTCTAGGGAAGTTTTTCTCAGTTTGCTATACTTCCCATAAAAATGTCCTGAACCAACAACCCAAACTTGCAAGGACTTTTTCTTACATTTTAAAGAATAGTTACTTGCTATTGAAAATTTGTTAAATCCGTACAGAGACTCTTTTGTCAGGGTTAGGAACCTAAGTTTAAGCTTCATTTAGTACTCTCTGTTCTGTGGGTGTTTACCCGTGTATATGTTCATACGTGGGCGCATGCGTCATGTGTGTGTCGTTTCATCATTTTAGTGTTTTCTTGACAATAGGATGTTTATTTTGGCCACTTTTGCTAGAAAGTTGTATCTTATAATTTGATTTCTATTTTTGAATCGAACTTAGTGACAAGGAATATATGGAACATAAGTCCTATGGTTTTAAATTCACATTTAGTGGTTGGTTTTAATTTATCCGTTTGTTTCGTGCGATTTGAACATTTGTAGTACTTTTTAAACCAAACCTGAAATCATAATACATAAGGTAAAACTATGATTTCATCTTTTATTTTGTAATATATATTTTTAACGCGTAGTTATGAAATAAATAGTTTATTAAACATAAACATAACATTAATTTGTTTGGATTTGCTTAAGCCGTAACTTCCTCAAGCTTCAATTTTTGTCTTATTTATTTTTCTCATGCACTTATCGTGTATGTAGCCTGTTAATACGATATTTTGTGTGTATAGCGAGTTATCACGTGTATATCACGTGGTCATGGTTTATTACGTGTAGAACCCGAGATAATTGTTCTGCTCTTATTCTTTCACCTGTCACCTGTCAAGTTAGTATGTCAGCTTATCTTTGAAACAAACAACTTTTCATGATGTGTATATTTTTTGAATCATTTTCTTAAATTGTGGTTTAACAACATTCTTCTACCTCGAACACCTGTCCATTTGATGATGCTATGCAGTAAAATCACAGGTGTTTACTTTGCCACATAGGTTTAAAAACAAGGTGGATATATAGCTAGATATTACAAGACGATTTGTGACGAAAGCGAATATTTAGTTTTTTTCTCACACTGAAAGAAATATAATATCCATGTATTTCGAGTGGTTTGGATTATTATAAATTTAACCTTACAACTGGCAATATATAGCTATATAATTCTCTTTTTTGAAGAAAATACTCTTAAAAAAAGATGTTGCAAATATAGTGCAAAAAGCTAGTCAGTGATACTAGTAGAAGTTTGGTTCGATGTCGTAAATAAAATGTGTTTTTATTCTTTTGTGATTTTGTTAGGTTAAACCAGAAAACAGCGTCGAAGAATATTGTATTTGTCAGCTAAAAGGATTGGAAACTAGTAAACCATATCAAATCCAAGTTCGATCATTTATAAAAGGTACGTTTTTTCTATATCAAAGGTATGTTCTTTGTTTTTCCACAATACTGGATTAACTGTTTCTGTGGTGTTTTAAATACGTTGATACACTGCAGTTTGTACATGCTTTATGTTTTGTAAACAAAGCAAAATTCTAACTGAGGCAGAAGGCTGCTTAAGTTACTCTCTTTAACAGACTCAGTGGCTGTTCACGTGTTCCTTATTGATTATTTACTTTGGAAAGCCACGTTCATGGGTTTAGTTAAGCTTTTTGTGTGTCAAACTTGCTTAACTTTTAGAGCAGGATACAATCGTTGTGTTTAAAACCCCAGTTTTGGCCTTTTTATTTTTTAACATACTCACTTCTGATTTGGTTGTTGCTTACCAGATTTGAATCTTAAGTTGAACGGTGTACATGACATATTACTCACATGTATTTATGCGCAATTCACAAGTGGGGCTAATTCGTTCGTAACGTATCTTATATACTATTTAAACATGTCCTCATACATGGAGCTAATAAAATTTGCTTGTATTTCTAGAAGACGACCAAATTGTGTATTCGAACAAGGTCGCCTGTACTCTTCCGTTCCCATCCTCTTCTACATCCTACTCCACTGAGACTGAAGAGGCTGTCGTACCAGAAGTTTACTTACAACTTGCAGATCAACCTACGAATGATACTGACCAGTTAGTTGCAGGTATACCTACTGTTGTCTAAATTTCTTTTTTTACTGAGTGTAGAGTTGAAAATACTTATCTCTAGTGGTATTGTTCATTTGGGGAAAAAGCCAAACTTTATGACTATTACGGGAAATCAGTGAAATATAAAGACTTTCGTATTGTCTTGCAAATTCTTGCAAAGTTTATGCCTGGTAATTTTATAAGAGAAACATAAGCATTGTTTCAGCATTGATGCTATGTGTTGCAGCTTTTGATAACCTAGTTAGAACAAGATATTATTTTTGTCAAGCGTATGTAAGCGAAAGTTCTGACGAACCTGTCATTTGTTTGTTTATACTGCTCAAGAATATTTCCTTCTTTCATTTTTAGATGGACCTAATGATACAACGGGCCAACTTAAAGCTGAAATAGTAGAAGACACTGTTGAATCATTGTTAGTGGATGCAGACGATATATTATTGATCACTGAGGGAGGAGTTTCCTGGCATCCTACTGTAAGTGGACGAACATCACAAGTTAGTAGAAAGAGTTCCACACTCGATACAATACCTGAATCTGAAACAACAGCAGAAGAGTTGACACCCAGGGCTAAAGTTGAAGAAGAAGAACTAGCCCACTACGACGATCAGTATAAAGAGAAATTAGCATTAATCTCAAAAGATCTGGTTGCTGAATTAATCAACATTTCACTTCATGAATTAAATTCTGAGTTGATTCCAGAAGTTAGTGTTAAATCTGAAGCAGTGCCATATGTCTCGAATGTAATTGATTTTGTTGCAGTGGAAGAGAAAGAAGTTTTAAAAGAAGAAGAAGAACAACGAGAAGAAAAACAAAAAAAAGAAGAAGAGGAAGAAGAAGAGCTGCTGCAATCTTTGGAAGAAAACTTAGAAGAAGAAGATCAACTGGCACCAGGCGAGCAAACGGATGAAAAAATAGACTTATCATCTAGTCCCAATCAACCGTTTGAACAAGAAGAAGTAACGTCATTTGAAGAGTTTGCTGTAGAAGTTCAAGAAGACGTCCAAGACAAAACTACTGTTCAAGAAATTGATGAAGATCAATCAACGGAATGTCAAGAGTCTCCAATGACACAGAAAGTGGATGGAATATCTGAAGAACAAGTGAACTTAGATAAGGAGGACGCTACTCACGTTTTCGTTGTCAGAGAAGAATATCAAGAAACAAACGAGAGTGAAGCTGGTTCTGAATCAAACACTGAAGTGGAATCTGAAAAGGAAGGACCAGTTTGGAGTAAACGTTTTAGTAAAATTGTTGTGTATGCCAATGATGAAGTTTCAGAAAGTGAAGATGTAAATGAAGCGCTCAACGTAACAGCACAATCATGTATTGATGAAGAGGTTAAAGAAACTGCTAAAGAAGTGCTTAAAGAAGAGAAAGTTGACAGATTAGACATAATGAAGCAAAAATTACTCGAGCTAAATCAAAGAGAACGAGAATTACAAGAAAGGGAGTTAGCATTACAAGAAGAAGAAGAGCAGAAGAGGTTGGATGCAATTGATAACAAGGAGAAAGAGTTAAATGAAAGAGAAAGAGCTTTAGAGAATCGAGAAGAGCAACAACTTTTAGATGAGATTGACAGAAGGGAAAAAGATTTGCAACGTTTAGAGGATCATGTGAAACAGAAGGAGCTCCAGCTTGCTGAACAAGAAGGTAAAAGGTTAGCCAAAGAAAAGGAGATGCTGGCAGAAGCTGAACAAAAACAGGCAATGGAAGAACTCCAAAGGAAACAGAACGAACTTCAAGCTCGACAAGAAGAATATGCTCAAAGAGAACTTGAATTGAAGAAAGAAAAGTTAAAAGCGATACAACAAGCAAACGAAAGAGAGGCTGAACGTAAAAAGCACGAATTGGAAAGAAAAGAAACCGAACTGAAACTAAAAGAGGATGAAATTCAGCGAAGTGAGTCAGCACTATCTTTCAGATTGCAGGAAGCTGAATTACAAAAGACTGCTTTACAAGAAGAGGAAAGACGTCTCAAAGAAGAAGAGGATTTGAAATTGAAAGAGCTTGAACTTAGGGAGAGAGAAATGGACTTGAACAACAGAGAGAAAAAACTGAATGATCGAATACAAGCCGAGGAGGAACAAATGATGCAGCAAAAGTTACAGTATGAGCAATGGAAACAAAAGGATCTGGAAGAGCAAGAGGAAAGGCTTAGACAAGCGGAGCAAGAAATAAAGTCAAAACTTGCCCAAGAAGAGGAAGAAAGAAAAGAGAAATCTCAGGATCATGCAGGGATAAAAGACGAAGATATACCTGTCAATAACAGCAATGAAGAAGCAGGTATTGAAATCACCCCAGTCACATCCACGAATCAAGAAGAAGTATTTTTCAAACCAGATTCAATTTTACTTGTGGAAGAAGAACGTAAAAGAGACGAAATTCAAAGACAAGAAGCAGAAGAAGACAGAAAAAGTGCGGAATTGGATAGAAAAATTGCAGAGGATGAGCGGCAAGCTGCGGAAGAAAAGAGAAAAACAGAATTTGAAAAGACTTTAGCAGATGCAGAAAGAAAACGCCTTGAAGTAGACCAAACAGAAAAAGAACGTATTGCAGAAAAGGAAGCAGAAAGGGAACGCCTTGCATCAGAAGAAACAGAAAGAGAACGTATTGCAGAAGAGGAAGCAGAAAGGGAACGCCTTGCATCAGAAGAAACAGAAAGAGAACGTATTGCAGAAGAGGAAGCAGAAAGGGAACGCCTTGCATCAGAAGAAACAGAAAGAGAACGTATTGCAGAAGAGGAAGCAGAAAGGGAACGCCTTGCATCAGAAGAAACAGAAAGAGAACGTATTGCAGAAGAGGAAGCAGAAAGGGAACGCCTTGCATCAGAAGAAACAGAAAGAGAACGTATTGCAGAAGAGGAAGCAGAAAGGGAACGCCTTGCATCAGAAGAAATAGAAAGAGAACGTCTTGCAGCAGAGGAAGCAGAAAGGAAGCGTCTTTCGGCAGAGGGGGCAGAGAGGACGCATCTTGAAAACGAGAAAACAGAAAAAGAAAGTCTTGCAGAAGAGGAAGCAGAACAGGAGCGTCTTGCAGCAGAAGAAGCAGAAAGGGAACGCTTTGCAACAGACGAAATAGAAAGAAAACGTCTTGCAGCAGAGGAAGCCGAAAGGGAACGTCTTGTAGCAGAGGAAACAGAAAGGGGACGCCTTGAAGCAGAGGAAGCGGAAAGGGAGCGTCTTGCAGCAGAGGAAATAGAAAGAGAACGTCTTGCAGAAGAGGAAGCAGAAAAAGCGACCAGGGATTCAGAGTTAAATACAACCGCCATTGATTTGGCAGAAAAAGTGAAAATAATTTCTGAACATGAGGTATTTGAAGAAGATCTTACTAATGCGTCTGAAAATGTTGCTAGAGCTGTTAGTGCGCAATCTGAAAGAGACATTTTCAGGGAATACGAATCGTCGAAGCAAAAGGCTGAAAAAGACAGACTAGATGCAGAAGAGGCCGAAAGGGAAAGACTCGCCGCAGAGGAAGCTGAGAAAGAAAGACTCGCCGCAGAAGAGGCTAAAAAAGAAAAACTCGCTGCAGAAGAAGCCGAAAAAGAAAGAATCGCTGCAGAAGAAGCCGAAAAAGAAAGAATCGCTGCAGAAGAAGCCGAGAAAGAAAGAGTCGCTGCAGAAGAAGCTGAGAAAGAAAGACTAGTTGCAGAAGAAGCGGAGAAAGAAAGACTCGTTGCAGAGGAAGCCGAGAAAGAAAGACTCGCTGCAGAAGAAGCTGAGATACAAAGACTCGCTGCAGAAGAAGCTGAGAAAGAAAGACTCGCTGCAGAAGAAGCTGAGAAAGAAAGACTCGCTGCAGAAGAAGCTGAGAAAGAAAGAATCGCTACAGAAGAAGCTGAAAAAGAAAGACTCGCTGCAGAAGTAGCCGAGAAAGAAAGAATCGCTGCAGAGGAGGCTGAGAAAGAAAAGCTCGCTGCAGAAGAAGCTGAGAAAGAAAGACTCGCTGCAGAGGAAGCTGAGAAAGAAAGACTCGCTGCAGAAGAATCTGAAAAAGAAAAACTCGCTGCAGAAGAAGCCGAGAAAGAAAGACTCGCTGCAGAGGAGGCCGAGAAAGAAAGACTCGCTGCAGAAGAAGCTGAGAAAGAAAGACTCGCTGCAGAAGAGGCCGAGAAAGAAAGACTCGCTGCAGAAGAAGCTGAGAAAGAAAGACTCGCTGCAGAAGAGGCAGAGAAAGAAAAACTCGCTGCAGAAGAAGCCGAGAAAGAAAAACTCGCTGCAGAAGAAGCCGAGAATGAAAGACTCGCTGCAGAAGAGGCCGAGAAAGAAAAACTCGCTGCAAAAGAAGCTGAGAAAGAAAAACTTGCTGAAGAGGAGCCGGAAAAAGAAAAACTCGCTGCAGAAGAAGCCGAGAAAGAAAAACCCGCTGCAGAAGAAGCTGAAATAGAAATATCCACAATGCTAGAACAGGAATACGATGCGACATCTAGTGTGTCAACAGAAAGCGAGTTAAGAACTCAAAGCGCAGCTCTTGTTTACGATGTTACTGCTGCTTCTGAAAAAGACATATTCAGAGAATTTGTCGATCTTCAGGAAATGTCTGAAGAAAAAGACATTGCGCGTTTAATGGCTGGAGAGCTAGCTCGAAGTATCAGCAGACAATCTGAGCACGAGGTATATGAAGAAGAGCTTGAAAACACAAGTTCAAACATGGTTTATCTCACTGTTGATGATGCTGAAAAAGAAATCTTTGCAGAATACGAGGAACTATTAAATCAAGAACATGAAGATGCGCCCGTGGAAGAAAAAGAAATTAACGAAATTCCATCTGAAGAAGTTGTTAAAATAGTTGATGAAAACAACAACGAGGAGAGTGAAGCAAAGCAGGAAGAAGAACAAAAAGAAGAAGAAGAATTTGATGAAGGTGATGTTAGTGATATTGATGAGTTAGTTTTGAACAACACAATGGACGACTGCAAACCAGCACCTGTGGCATTTGAAACAGTTATGACTAAAACTACGGAGATGGAGGACGAAGAAGCGTTAAATGACAAAGAGGAGGAGAGTAATGAAACAAAACAAGCCGACGAAACTTTCGAATCAGAAACAAGGTATGATGAGCATGAGAATGAAGTCGAAAGGATATTGCTAAAAGAGCACACCACCGCAGATCGCAAAATGACACCGTTAGAAGAGGAACTTGATAAAAAGGAGAAAGAGCATGCAGCTTCACGAGCTGTTGAAGAAGCTCGAATCAAACATGAGCGGGAAGAGTTACTGCTCCAACAAGAAGCATTGAAGAACGAACGACTAAAGCTGGAAGTGGAGGCTGAAAAAGCAAGACTGCACCGTTTGCAAGAGAAACAGAAAGAAGAAGAACAACGACATTTGGAAGAATTGGAAGAAATCAAAGAAAAAACTAAGCAACTCAAAGAGGAACAGCAAAAACGAAGAGAGGAAATTGAAGCGCGGAAAGCAGCCGTTGAGAAGGCTAAAGCAGACATCACTGTAAAATTAGTTGGAGATTTAATGACGAGTGGTGTCAGCCGAGAAGTAATAGAAGATGTCATCGACGATTTTGTGAACGAGGTGATAGATGATGCTGCCCATGATTTGTCGCGAGAAGCTGTGCAGAGTGCTGTTAAGGAGATGCGCGAAGAAGAAACGAAATCTCCTCCAGCTACTGCTGACTCAGCAATTGTAGATGATATGAAATCTCTTAGTAGTTCGAAACTGGTGTCGTCAGAAGTCGCCTTGGAACGAATTAAAATACATCGTGCCACACCCGAGGAAGAAATCTTGTTTAGGAATATGAAGAAACATAAAGCAACCAAATTCGAAGTGGAGGAGAGCGAAGTCAGTCACTCCGTGACTGATGAAACTGAACTGATTATAGAACAGCATAACATTGCAGGTAGGTAAAATCAAGATGGCGCCTTTTTGACTTAATATTACGTCACATATATTTTTAAATTTATTTATTTAAGCTCAAGATGAAAAGAAAGGCAAGAAACTTTATCAAGGTTTGGATATCAGTGTGAGATCAACAGAGAACAACAAATTACGATTACAGTGGGACTGGACACCAAGTATATTAAACTCTGGCTTTAAAGTATGGTACAGCGTTTTAGTACTGGGAACAAAGTTTGGACCCAACATTAACAGCCATAAAAGGTGAATTAAGCAACAGTTTTAGTTGTTCATCTTTCCTTTGTTACTTTAGTTGTTTTTTTTCATATCTTTTTCATATTTTTTCTCTGTTATTTTAGTTACAAGTTTCATAACAGTCCCTTGCCTGAGGCGTGGCCGATGACAAACCGTGACAAGATGAAAGAAGTCTGTGTACAACATTGCTGGGATACATATGGAAAAGTGATGGATATCAAAGGTTTGAAACCAAGATATACTTACAGGTAAGATTTTTGTGGAAACCAGGTTTAAAGATGTATATAGAAACCGGGTCTAGAGAAGGTATCTGAACAATGTAAGGTATTCGTGTTCTGATTATTTGCTGATTCTGATTAATATTATTTTTCTACTCTAGAATATGTGTTCTTGGACGACGTGACAGGAGTGGACAACGATTGACGTTTGGTCATATCCAATTCACCATGCCAGGAGCTCCGTCAAGACCAAATTTGAAAGTTGACAGACTGGGTGATAGAGAGGTACATCTTGTTGTAGAAACATACTCTGTGTTTAATACACACATAAAATGAAAATCTAGCACGTACATCGCACTGACTAACTGTGTTCTAAAATGATGTTTCTAAATTTGTTAGGTTGCGTTGTCATGGGAACCAGTCACGAGTTACGGCGACGCCTATTTGTGTGGTTACCAGTTATATTATAACGACATACCCAGCGGTGATTTGTTTACACCAGACATTCTGCAAGCAACTATTTCTGATCTTGAACCAGGTAAATAGAGTTCGTTAGCTGTTTCATAGTAGAATATAGGAGTTTGAATGGTATATAGATTCGTAAATTCCAGTGTATATGCATGCTTTTGACATATGCACAATTTAAAGTGCTGATATATAGGTTCGAGCATTATGTTATTATTTCATATTTTTTTAACATTTTTGTTATATTTATATCTATCCCTAAAAAGCATTGTATATATTATTATGTTTCATATTTCAGGCACAAGTAACAAATTCACATTAGTCGCCGTCACTAAGCATACTGTTGGCAACAGCCGTCAGTCTCGAGCGATTAAAGTCCGTTGTCCACAACAACCACCTGTGGTTGACGATGTGTATCAAGTGGACACGAATGAGATTGGTGTCATCTTATTGACATGGCAGGTACCTGTCAATGACAGCCAGGACATTGTGACAGTTGACGAAGATGATGAGAACGTGGTTCGTCACTATCAACCTGTTGTTAATGGTAAGTGTGAACGTCCCTGATTAAAACTATAGTAAGTGTGATCATTACACAGGTGGCAGGAAAAAATAGCACCGCGAAATTACAATGTCATGATTTTTTTAACTATGATATAATTCCTCAAAGTTAGTGTCACAACAAACTTTTATTTTACAGAGGATAAAAATGCAGACTCAGATGACGACGACTTTGATGATGGTGATGTAGATACACCAAGATCAGCTCGTGTAATGGTAGCATCAAAAATCACCTGCTTCTTAACAACAGTGGATGGAGAACTGTATGGCAGATGCTCTCCTGATGGTGTGTTGTCTTTTGTTTATGTTGTCGCCCTAGTCCATGTTGTTGATGTGACAGTTTTCGTCCATGTTGTTGATGTGACAGTTTTCGTCCATGTTGTTGATGTGACAGTTTTCGTCCATGTTGTTGATGTGTCAGTTTTCGTCCATGTTGTTGATGTGACAGTTTTCGTCCATGTTGTTGATGTGACAGTTTTCGTCCATGTTGTTGATGTGACAGTTTTCGTCCATGTTGTTGATGTGACAGTTTTCGTCCATGTTGTTGATGTGACAGTTTTCGTCCATGTTGTTGATGTGACAGTTTTCGTCCATGTTGTTGATGTGACAGTTTTCGTCATGTTGTTGATGTGACAGTTTTCGTCCATGTTGTTGATGTGACAGTTTTCGTCCATGTTGTTGATGTGACAGTTTTCGTCCATGTTGTTGATGTGACAGTTTTCGTCCATGTTGTTGATGTGACAGTTTTCGTCCATGTTGTTGATGTGACAGTTTTCGTCCATGTTGTTGATGTGACAGTTTTCGTCCATGTTGTTGATGTGACAGTTTTCGTTCCCCCAGTTTGGTTGTAGTATCATTTTCTAGTGATTTCTCTAATTTTTTATGACGTGTTGACTAATCATGTTTTAGCTAATGAAAAAGATTACATTGGCTACGAAATTGGAAACTGTAGAATTGGTCAAGAATATGCGATCAGTATACGTTCGTATCACGAACCAGAATCATTTGAAAGTAACGATCGTCGGGTAACATGTGGATGTTCTTCTGAAGAATCTCTCACCATCAAATGCGCACCTGTTAGTCCACCCAAAGCACCCAAACCATTGCTTAAATCAGTTAGTGCGGAGGGAGTCAGTATTATATGGGAACGCGCAAAAGAATACGGCTCGGCTTTACTATCAGTAAGTCACTTTTTAAAAATGGTAGCTTCTCAGTCTGCGCTTAGTGTGGGTGTTTTCCGCTTGTTCGTCGGATACTATACCATGTTGTTTTCTTTGTAGGGTTATCTTATCCAGATAAACAAACAAATTTACGGCGAACGATTAGCTGCTAACTGTACTTCAACATGTTTATCAGAACTTACACCTGGTGTCGATTATAAAATCAATCTCATTGCATTAACAGAACATGCTGTCGGTAAACAGAAACAAACAGAGGATACCATGCAAGAAACAGTGAGCGTGTATGATAGTATATACAACTCAGACGATGAACTTTCTGTTGAATCTTACGATGATGGCGTCATCATGCAGAAAAATAAATCCACTGGATATACGAAGACAAAATCTGCAGACAGTGGAAGGAGAACTATTTCCAGTCTCTCCGACGCAGATGATTTAATGAACTTTATGTCTACTGTGAAAACAATGAGAAACGCAAGCGATCAACTGGAAAAATATCCTGCATGCAAATCTGGACCTAGTCTACTTGTCAATTATAATAACTTAGTTGTTCCTCCAGATCACGTGACTTTAGTGGACGTTCTTGGTACTTCAGCACAACTAGCTTGGAATTTTTCCGTACCGAGAAATTTCAAAAACTCGAAGGGTATGATTCTAGTACGTCCAGAGGTATTTAGCGTTCTGTATTGGAAGAATGGGGAGAGTATTGCAACTGCAAAGATAAAAGAAACAAAAGGTTTGTGCCACTACTTTTCCGCCATTATTTGTTTAATAATTCATTATAAGCAGAGTTAAACCAAGGAGCATTATAATCATATGTAGTCTTATTGCTACTTGTGCGTTACAAGTTTGAACCCAACGCATATGTGTCAGTTTATTTTACAGACTTTTTTGCTATGATGAAGTGACTGTGTTTGAAGTTATGATTCTTTATACTGCGTGCAACTGATGATTATTTAGTTAAACTTGTTTTTTTTAGGAACAAGAATGTTCTTATCAGATTTAAAACCAGGAACAGATTATGACGTCGTCGTGGAAGCGAAAGCTCGTCACCAAAACCAACGCGATGCGTGGGACCCGCATGATCCTTTCTTATGTAAAGAACAAGGCAAAACCATCTCATTCCGTACCGGGCATCCTCCGATGATTCCTACAGAGTTCAGTGTTATTGGTGGCTCCACAAAGTCTTTGCGTCTGGCATGGAACGAACCCATTCAACGTGGTGTGAAAGTGAATAAGTTTTTAGTGTCTGTTGCAGGACCTGCTCATAGTATGCAAAAACTCAATTTAACAAGTACGCAGGATTCTACAAGCACTGCTAGTTTGAACAATACACCGCGAAGTGGTCGACGTAGTAAATCGAAGAGACACGTTGTTTCCAATGGCAACAACTCGGTTCAAATTATACCTCGGGTTTACGAAGTGCCCGCTGATACGGTTATATATGAAGTGAAAAATCTTGTTGAAAGAACAGAATACGTTATTACTTTACATATGGTCACGTCACATTCGGATTCCGAGAAGGTAAAGCAACTGTACGACTCTCCGTCGTTTGTGAACACTGTAGAAGACGATATATGGACCCCCTATGTGACAACCACAGGGATAACAGCTGGTATAGATCCACCAGAATGTCTACATGTAACAAAAAGAGATGTGAATAACATCTCTCTCGAATGGAAAGCAGGTAAAGCGTACGGGATGTATTCCTTGTTATATAACATAATACGTTGGAATGAAATTGAGGTTGAAGAACCAGAAAGCATGTCAACACGAGACAAACTTCCAAAACTCCATGCCCGGACATCAGGTGCTGTACAAGTACAGGGTGATGTTTCTGAAGTTATGATAGCGAACTTATATCCTGGTACTAACTTTGAGTTTCACGTTGAAGCGTGCTTCGGTACGGATCAGATTGATCCTGAGCGCGAAAATGTTATCACGGAAATCGCACTGACTGATAAAGTGTCGGCTTGGACATCTGCACCACCTGGTAAGCCAAGGCTGTTGCTGCGAAGTATAAATCAAGATGAGTTTGAGTTAAGTTGGGATCGACCTGTGTTGTTGGATCTAGGTAAGAAGCTTAAAAAATATTTAGACATACTGAGATTTTGTGGCTAGAAACAGTATAAGGATTGTTAGTTAAGCTATCAACAAGTTAGCTTGATTTTTTTATTTAACTTTTAGATACTTCACAGAAAGTCAACATGGAAGCTGCAAGTGCAATAAGACGATCGTTGTTAGGCTATAGAATGGAGATAAATTTTGATGAATGTGCGATTCTATCACCATCTGTGACGTCATATACGTACAAAAATCCGAAACCTGGTCAAAGCTATTCGTTTCTATTATCCGCTGTTACTTGCTCTGCGAATACACTTAAAGAGCGTCGTACAAGGGTGAGTGCTTTTAATTCGATAATGCGATGGAGTTTTGTAATGTTTTCTGTGTGTTGCAAGTTTCTTTTTTCGTTCAAGTGGCAAGAGCTGTTAGCTGGACCTCACTCAAAGATTTTTGAACAGAAAGATATACCAGTTGATTATCCTGCGGAAGATGTAGATGAAACTCCATCTGAGATGATAACAGTGAACACTCCACTTCGACATGAGGTTATTCAATTTGATTGGCTGTCTTGTAAATACTCGAAGCGGGGATCAAAAAGTTCTTCTGGAAAAGAGGCGAAAGGCTCAGAAGATGATGGACCAGGGACTATAGTTGTCAGGTCTGTATTTTTAACGTTTGAAACGGCTTATGTCTTGTTGTGTCAAGTTAGGTGTAAACATGGCTTATATATGTGGAATTGATTTGCTCATTAGAATGAAAATAGTCGTTAACCTGTAAGAAATATTATATGATGGCCTATTTCGTGCTTCCTTAACACAAAGTTATGATTTTGGTTGCCAGTTGAAACAAAATGTGGGTAAAACTAATATAGACACTAGTGGTTAACCTGTGAAAAAAAACACACCCGTCGCAACAAAGTCGATAAAATATACCAAATTTGCTTTTTCGTGTGTCTGTAAAACGACTCTTTCTATCTCGTGCGCACATATGAAAAATACGGCTATTATTATAAGAGACTAGTAGCTAAAAAAATATTTTGTTTCCAGGTACAAGATTACAGGTAAAGAGATTGAAGTGGATTCATTAAAAATTCACTGGACATGTCACACTGATGACAATGATGATGATGATGATGATGAAGAGGAACATTTCTCGGATGATTTGGATTATGATTCGCGTGGATATGAAATACATCATCCAAAACCGAAGTACGATTTTTAGTAGTATGAAAAAAATAGCTATATAACGTAACGAGTAGCTATTCATTATTTCAGTAACTTTATCACTTCGTTAACCAGGCAAATACGTAACCATAGCTATATAAAAAAAATTGGTCACACGCGATAGCGAAGTGACGTATGAATTAGGGTTCGTCCGTACGGGACAACTTTTCTCTGGATTCGCTGATTAGTTTTTTCTGATTTTTGGTACAATTTTACTTATCAATAAATGCTAAAAAGTGACATTTTAAGAATAAAATCATAAAGGCACCATTTTGGCCAAAACTACCCAATGTTAACCGTAAATAAGGTTTTCATATTTGTCTAAAAATTTCATTGTTTCATTGTTTATGCTCATGTTTGATATTCGCGTGTGAACATTAAGATGTAAACTTGTTGTGTTTTAGAAGCGTATATGCAATCCGCGTGGAAGCAATCCTTGAAGAATATGGTTCACCAGTTACAATAAGTTCTCCTACTGTTTACTGTCAGGTATGATCGCATGTAACAACAAACAAATAAACAAATAAATATATAAATGAATAAATTAAAGTTTATAGGCGAAATGTGATATATATTTTTTCTAATGTAGATACCAGGAGCTCCCGATGCACCTTCGATAGCATGTCGTCAAATTACTAAGAATGGATTTACACTAGAATGGAATGAGCCACAAACTTATGGTGGAAATGAAATCGGTGGTTATCATGTGAGTTACGGAAGATTTCGATTGTTGTTTCAGTAATATTTCACAGCTCTATTTCTTCTTCTCTTTTTATGAACTTATTTTTCTGTGGATTGATTTAATTTTACCAAATACGTGTGTGTACTTTTTAGGTCTGTGTGAATGGTTCAAAGATGGGTAAAACACTCCCAACCACGTGCAGAAGCTGTACTGTACCGTGCAGGCCTGGAAGGTAGGAATGTTCGTATGTTTTAAATTTGTGCAGACACTTCGGTAAGAAACTTGTGAAACAATAATATTGCTGCAAATTGATCCGTTGTTTACTAATTATTATTTTGCTGCTCATCAATGAACGCTTTCCTTCCTACACCAAGAAAAGTTAAAATGGTGTCGGTTGATTTATGGTTGATTTTATCAACCAATCAAGTTTTAGAATTAAGAAGTTTACTTTCTTGATTGAAAACAAGTCTCAAACGAGTGGTAAATAACAAAGCATTGCATGTCGGGTAGAAATTTAAGAAACGATGTCAACAATGATCTGGTCATGATTTCAAACATGGAACTTACTGCTGACCATAATTCTTATCTTAACATTTTTTATTGTAGAACGTACAAAGTTCACATGGCTGCATTAAGTTCCGACCCTGGGTTTACCGAATCAGAGAGATCAAACGAGCTATTGGTCAACACACAATCCGAAAATTATCAAAAGTCTTCTAAAAATCCGAGAAGAAAGATAAAGCGCTTTCTTTTCATGTGAATGTTGTCTCCACTTACGATGATGCAATAGAAGTGGAATGGCACCAACCTTTGTTTAGTAAGTTAGAACACGATTTGTTTAGTAAGTCAGAACACGCTTTGTTTAGTAAGTCAAAACACCTTTGACTAAAATATTTTCTGTTTTTCGTTTGTCTCGATATATCAAGTCCTAATAACATTATGTTTCGTGTATTTTTGTAGATGATGGAGATATTGTTCACGCTTACATCATTCAATGGAGCACAATGCTGCAATCAAAGGTATGAATGTGATAAAATGTTTCTAAAATAAAAATCATTGAATTTCGTTACTGAGAGTAATTTCTCTGTCCTTTATCTCCTTCGTTTGTAAGAAATTTATACTTTAAATATTTCTATATAGCCTCAATCAACCAAGCTACTAGGATCACAACAAGATTACGTCATGAGTTATCTGTCTATTGGTACGACGTATTTTGTAACTGTGACGGCGTACGATGCTGACGGTGTTGTCATTGCAAAATCAAATCAGTTAGAAGCACAAACTTCTGCGAACATCGACACACCTGTACTTAGAGTTGGGTAGGTCATCCTTATGTACAGCTTTGTTTTTCTTCTTTCTTGCGCCTTTAATATGTATTAGAACTGTTGTTATCGATGCATAGTCCGTGCGAGCTAACTGAGAACAGAAGCTATTCAAAAAATTATTTTTTAGATCATGCTCTGCAACGAAAGTCGAGTTAGAATGGTCGAAGCCAAAAACATATGGAGATGCAGAAATCGACAAGTATTTGCTTCGCTTGGATGGATGTGATTATGCTGACGTCAGCAAAGATAGTAAATCTTATGTTTTCTCGTCGTCAGAATCTGGAAATACATATTGCTTTCAATTGCAGGTAAGTGTGTCGAGGGCTTTAACTTTAAATGTTGAAATGCAATCTTAAGTGTGTCAAAGGCTTTAACTATACGCCTTTTTATAAACAACATCTTATGAAATGGAAGCTTGATTTTTATTGGTGCATCAGCAAGCAAACACGTGAATTTGGTCTTCCCCAGTAAAAATTAACAAGCAACAAGTACGCAACTTTTCAGCCTGTAAAACACAGCTACTTAAGCAACATTAACCCTCAAACAAAGTTTTGTGTTGCTTATGAGAAAAAAACGAAGGAGATATAGGACAAGGAAATTACAAACTGAAACAAAACGTGTAAGTGGAAATGTAAGGCTGTGTAACATTTCCTTTCAAACTGTTTCCAGGCTATCAGCTCGAAGACTGGTTATAACAGTCAGTTTTCACAAGAACTACATGTCACGTGTCCTGGTGCGACTGCTCCGGAACTTTACAGAATCAAAACAACCGCTGCAAATCGCATCAAAGTTTGTTGGAAAAAACCTGCTTTGAAAGGAGGTGCTACTGTGAAATCTTACTGGGTACGTTGATCGCACGTAATTTCATTCTTTCTTTGTTAACTTATTATTAATATATAAATTATATTATACTTGTTATTTAGGTTTATTACTGTTTAACAAAACCTGGTGTTTTTAATATTTCTCCCGATGACATCATCAACGACCCTTCAGTAATCGCACACGGCCCGATAGCAGCGAATAAGGAAGAAGATTGTTTAGATGGAGTGAACCCATGTGCGATGTATAACGTGTTATTACAAGTTGACTTAAACCCTGGTATGCGCTGTTCTTCACCGTAGTTTGTTTTTTATTTTTTTGTTCACACGGTTTGAAAAAGTCGTTTTTGGTTTCATCCACTCCGCTAATAGTCACATGATTTGTTGTTTTTTTTAGATGATTGTGAAAGTATTTACTCTCAACCGTTGAGAACGAAAGCAGCAATGCCTCCTAACCCTCCACTTATCAGCGCAGAAATCGTCGGTATGGAGGAGAGAGTGCAACTGGAAGAACATTTATATCATTTAACATCGAGAAGAGACAGGTACTAGAATAAGACTTTGCATATTTTAATTATCAGCATTAATGCAATTATACGTTTCTTGTGCCGAAGTGCTTAATAACGCGTGCAACGTTTCAAACATTCGCGATCTTTTCATGATCACGTGCAGCGTGTCCCTATATCCTCATATATCTGGCCATATCCTCCGTAGCAGAGATTGTGCACTAATAAGAGTAAAAGTAATTTCTCAAAATTATTTGTAACTTTTTGTGTATTTAGGTTATCTCGTGAGATCAACATTCTTCGTGGTCTAGTTGTCATCAAACATTTGTCTGATAGAGACGAAGAAATTTCTCGATTATCCAAGTCGATTGCGAAAATAGACAACAAAATGACTGAAGTGCTCAGAGAAGTGAAAAAATACACAGGTAATTTACGTGCTAATTTTACATGGACATGTTTTCAAATGGAATTGAGCGAATCAGGTTATGTGCATGTTTTACTTTTGTATTTAGGGACAGTGATGGCGATTCTGCGATGGAATTTTCCTGGCCATGATGGCGATGCTGTTGCTACTGGTTACCAAATATATGTTAATCAACGTCAATATGGCGGCGATTTATCTGTGCATACCACTAATGCACTAGTTGAGGTGATTATCTTTCATTTAATTTCCCCTAACGACCGATCGTTGTTCTGTTTTCTCTACCTGATGTCATTTGATTTCAGCTGCCTTGTGATATGCGACCTCACGTGGTTACTGTTGTCACGACAACCAATCATCCTGTAGGAAGTAGCAACGATTCCAATGTGATAAAGATCTCCACGGAGGAGTTCTTTCCATTCTCATTTTTCTGTTACTTTGATACGCATGTCAGAAGTGCAAGGTATGTCGTGTATCGTTTACATGAAGATAGATGCGTGTATATACGTGTTTGACTTAATCACATATGTGAACATATCATCTTTCTACATGCAATGCTACGTATTCGTGGTTTCGTTAATAATAGTCGCAACATTAAAAAAATATTCTTGTTATCACTTCATCGTTCTATAATTAAAAATTATCGCCTTATATGACTATTATTTAAGTACTAATCGTTAACCCAAGGGAAATCCACCGGTTCGCCTGTGCACTAAGATTATCCCGTTGCAAAAAGTCGATTAAATGTATCACATTTGCTATCTCATGTGTCGCAACATCAACTTTTAATGGCGCACAGACTTTCGTCACAAAAAAGTAACACGCCCATAAAGAACTAAGAAGTCTAAAATTGGGATTAACTAAGAGGGCGTTTGAAGTAACTTTGTTACCTAGTGAGATGTTTTAAATGACATTATAATAATCCTATATTATAATACGGGCGTACAGCTAGTCATATATTAACTTTGTATGCGTTGCTTGTGTTTACTTACCCACACATGTATCATCTGTATTTCTATTCTTAGATTCCCTGCAATTGGTTGTTGCAATTACGAAGAAAGCTTACAAGTTGAAATGAATCGAAAACATGACAAACCCGGTAAAGCGATTCCCTATAGAGGATTACTGGATAAAAAGATACCTCCACCGTGTGCAGAAGGTTTGGAAATAAGAAGTGGGGAGTGGAAACCCATTGTTGAGAAAACTGGAAAGCCAACTTTTATTTTGTTTTGGACCAAATGGTGTCGTGCGTCTATTCGCTTGATGAAGTTCTTGACGCAGTATGCTGAAGATAATCCGCAAGATGTAAGTTCGAACGAAATGCGTCAGTGTTTTGTTTTTGTTTTTGCATTCAATTTTTTTATGCTCAACTTGTTTTTTCAGCGTAAGGTTTCGATAAAACAGGCATGAAGTAAAATAGAGTGAGAATCCTGATCGTTTTAAAATGGGTTTTATGACAAACATTATCTCAGATTAAACATCTGTGTAATTCACAACTTCGTTAGTCACATTTTTTTGTTTTGTTTTTTCAGTTCGCTTTTGTTTCCTGTTGCACGCACAGTGGAGAGTCATCAAAAATACATTTACACAAACTCACTGAAACATTTCAACAATATGGTTGGTCGGAGTTAGCATCTGTTCGACATCTATGTACATGTCAACAAAATGTCGACAATCAGTTGATACGACGTCGTCTGTCTGTGAATACATTCGCTTTAAGTTCCACGGCGGAGTTGTATGGTGTGGTTGGTGTGCCGTCAATCGTCATTGTTAACGCAGAAGGTAAGAAATTTTTTAAAGTAAAACTAATTGAACATCGTATTCATTAAAATTGTAATTTTCCAGACTTACTTTAAAATTTTATTTTTTAGGTTATGTTTCTTGGCAAGGAAGGTTATGTGCGTTGAGTTATAATTCATTCTCGCAATCCGTGCGTCATATTATGAGTCAGGTGTCGCGCATTCCGTGCGATGTGCACGATTGCACGATGTGTACCGCTGAGTCTCATCAAGATTTCAATCATGTGGAATACAATCAAGCTGACTTCAGTAGTAATAAAAGCACTCCACGGTCATCTGTGAAACAAAATTTCTTTCCTGGATTAAGCACGTCGTCAAGATCTAGAAAAGATATTAAAAAGAAAATGCGCGCACATCCGAATTCTTCAGTGTCTACTGGCTATTCCCCAAGAATTCTTGCATACTCGAAAAAACCCACTCATCCTCACTCGAAATCTTCCTCACCAAGGTTTGATAACCCATATGAGGAAGTGTTTATTCAAGAAATTTTGACGCCGCGCCAAAATAAAAGAAATAATTCGATATTTCCGAACATAGAGGAAACTCCGACCAAAACACGTCGAATTCGTATAAGCGCTGGCCCAAAATCAAGTCGAAGAACTATTTCAGCACCTTCGGTGGAGAACAAGAATTTAAAAAAAGTATATGCCAAATAAAGCTTATTTTAAATTATATACATAATATTTTTTAAGTGTACATAAATATAGAAGTATCTTTTTAAACAGATAAAAATCGTGTTGCAAATGTCAGAGAAAAGTTTCTAACGAAAATAACCCAAAATTTCGAATTCTTATCGTGGATTTCTCAATGAAGGTCACTTATTTCCACATAATTTACTCAACAGAGGTCAAAAATTTTGAAAACACATACATACAACTGTTTATTATTTAAAGTAAGAAAGTTATTTTGTTGTAAATATTTAAGTAAATATATGTTTGGGTTTTTCTATTTTTACAAATCAGTTGTATATACGTAATCGTTATGTTCCATTTTTTTGTAAATCATTGGTTGAAAGACTTATCTCCTTAAATATTGTATAGCTTACGTATGCAGAATAATGTTAATATATTAAATCTGGTACACTTTCTCCTTTCGCCTTACAAATATTTTTTACCTAATTTATTTAAGACTGGTTTTTCGCTGAACACTACTTTAAGTGGAGAAACTGAATTTGTTGACTAAAGTTTTCCAAGAGCACTGATTTGCAAGAGTTAATAAACGCAAAAACATTTCTATTTTTATGCTTTTTGATAACGAAAGGATTCAGTTTCAATCCTTAAATTTGTTAGAATTTTACTGGTTCGCGAAAGGTAATGCTTGCAAGATTTTCCAAGAGAATCGATTTGCGAAAGTTTATGTTCGCACAATCTAATAATGCTAGCTAGGGTATGTCAATAATTGTGAACCAGCGTTGAACGCCAGGTTGACTGCTTAATAGGAGCCGTACACTGTGCCACGCATCCAGGTGAAGCCCTTTAGTACAGGTATACAGTATGTGGTAAATCCAGTGAAGCACACACAACATTATGGTATTCCAAGAAAATATATTATTCAAAAAATAACTTTTCTGCAATATCAGCCGAAATAGAAACACAGTTTATAACTCGTTGTTACCCCGTCATAGCGAAAACCATTGGACAACCTTTTTTGCGGAGTAAGTTTCCGTGAAAGTTCAAAAATTAATCGTGACATGGGGCTGAGATAAACCGTGTCACATATCTGTATAGGCGTAATACCCTTGCTGTGTTTCGAATCAAAAAAATCATTGTTTATGTCAGTCCTGTAAAATGCACCTTGTCTTGGTAGTGCTACTATTTATTGTTATGTCTTGCTTATTCAATTTCTTTGCTCACTTGTTCGGTCCTGTGTCTCATTTGTCTCATATGTCCCACTTGTATCATTATGTTACATCTTAGCTGTATGTATTGTTTAATTGTCAATTGTTAATTGGTCGTGTCATTAGGGATTTCATGTCAATTACTTTATATAATGCGTTTTTTACATTTTCGCTTTTTCCTTCAAATCACCAACCTGAGTAGTCACAAGAAAAACTTTGTACCAAAGTGTACAAAAGTATCAATCAATTTTACACACATCAACTATCAAGAAGAAGTTTCGTCGAAATTCCATTTCTTGGGCAATCTGGTACGATTATCTAGTTATATTTCAATGTTTTTTTTTGTCAAACGTTTGTTAACTTTCAAAGATAAATTTGTATATAATTTCCTTTTTCAGTTTACATAACTTAACTTACCATACCAATCACACTTTCAATTTGTATTCAAAGTAACCCAACCGGAAACAGGATAAACCCCACAACACTTTTCCAAAAAGACGTTATTGCAAAGTTGGTTCAAATGGAAACACAGGAAACAGCCTGTCATTACTCTGTCCAGCTAAAATAATCACTCAGCAATTCAGCTAGAGGTAGCTAACAGCCAGCTAGATAGCCACAAACCCAATTGCAGACACAAAAATAAATATTATTGGCTAGGATAAAAAGCACTCATATAAACTGTAGAGAAACCTTAAAAGAATAGCAACAAATAAGGCTAGCCAGCTGGCTTTAGGATGCTCACTCTCAAAAACCTTTAACATGTGCGAACATAAAAAATAAATATTACTATAGCTAAATATAAAGTATCTACAATCATGGACAAAAATATTGAGACTAAACCAGTTTTTTACTCATTATCCAAATATGGACAAAACAGTCAAACAGTCAATGCTCTGCAGCCGGCAGGCTGCAAAGTCGCTACTTTTGCACACAAGTAGGCCAGGCAGAGAGCGTTGAAAGGTTGCTAGTCACATTCTTTGAAACGCCCGCACACCGAAATAATTCATGTCGGGGACCACGAAGGCCCCGAAATTCGTGATTAATGGTCTTGCTGACGTCAGCAACAATTGGCACATATTTACGAAATAACCTAAGATCCGAAGTTCTAAGTCCACTATGAACATTGACAAGTGAACTTTGACAAGTTCAAGATGTGTGAATCTAATATAGAACAAGAAACCCTGCGGCTTTAAGATTTCCGTCATTAGCCTGAAAGATTTTGAAATTTAAAGTAGACCTTGAAAACGGAGAATTATGGGGTAAACAAATCACGAGTATCACAATTCTCAACTATTTTTGTAACTAACCTGCAATGTTAAAATACAACTCAATAAATAAAAAATAAAAATTTTACATAGATATATGAAGTATTCTAAAATAACAGTTAAAACTTCAACTGGATATTTTTAAAAGTGATCAGGAAAATTCTGGAAATTCCAGAATACAAATCTTGCTATGTAGAAACTTGACGATTCGAATATAATATAACTTCTGAACGAGCTCAATTTGAATGATATGAAGTAGTTCATCTTATCTATATAATAATACGCTTGTGTGAGTAACCATGTGAGTCCACGACACGGAAAGTACGGGTCACTTTCTTACGACGTGGCGTTACGCTAAAATTTACCATGTTAAAAAAAACGCAAATCAGGGGGTTACTATTTTTAAACATTTAATTCTCTTTTCTTATTAGTTTAAAATATAAAACTCTTTTGTTATTTTATTAATACTATTCTTTTATTTTAAAACGTTTTGATTTGATTTGTTTTTTTGTTTTAAAAGCCTCACGGGTTCGTTAAAGATAAAATAATTTAATTTTACCCCCGGTTTACCATGTGCGCGCCCGTATCTCACGGAAACAAAGTTTATCAACTGAAAAAAGAAAACCGAAGCGAAGAAGGTTGTCTCTCTTTTTTAAAGTAATCCTGAAAAAAGTTATTTCAAACAATGTTTACTCATCATAAGGTTAGCATAAACCTCATTTTTGTGTTCTGGGACCGAGGTTGCTTCCTTTTATAAAAAATCTATCGAATTCGAATATGAATGTAATTCAAATCTAAAATGTAAAAGAAGAAACTGTTCTTGTCGAACGAAGTTGGTGTTGTTAGTTAGAAATACTTTTATTTAAAAAATAAAAAATGTACGATGATATAACATTACAAAGAGAATTGATTGAAAATGTATCAAATAATTGTAATCCAATTTATGAAGCGAAGTTTAGTAGTCGAAGTAAAAAACTGATTGAACTTTCATCCAGAGAACGCTAGCAAGCTACCTACTGAGAAAGCGGAAGAAAAGCAGGTGTGTTGTTTAGATTATTTAGGAGAGAAATGAATTTGGGTGTATAACGATATTTTAGCCGTTTCTTTCAGAGCTAAATTTTTCCTTAAATATTAAGTTTGTTGTTGTGTCTTGCGCCGGAAAATATTTTCTTTAAGCCCTTATTTTGCAAGATATACTCTGAAAAATGGGTGAGAAGTTTAGAATATCCTAGGAATATGTCTAAGCTTGATAGTTTGTTTTAAATATGAACATTTGTATGACGCACAAAATTGATTAGAATTTTACTTTTTTTATTGTATATCAAACGAACTGAACTTTTTTGTGTCCAAGCAATAGGCCGTTACATGTAGTAGAAATTGCCATTAGCTAGCTATAATAACTTATAGCATGCTTTATTTTATTAAGGCATTATATATTTTCAGGCCATAGTCATGCTAAGAACATATTAAGAATAATGAGGATAGCATTTGTCAAAAAAGTTAAGAACATCAGGCTGAAACTAAAACACACTATTCACAGCGTGTATATCCTATTTTTCCGTTGTTACTGTTTTTAACACTACAGACTGTGTAATTCAGTGTTGATGTCGTTTTAAAAACCTAAACCTAAAACCTAAACTTAAATCAATGTTTACATCTGTTACGTTGCCGTTTGAAATATATTCGATTCTTAAAGGGAATATGGCGTGAAAAATTATTTTTACATATATAAACCACTTTCCAAAGTCATAAAAGAATATCTAGTTCTTATGTTTCGAAGATAAACAAAAAAAACAAACAACATAAAAAAGTTTCACATGTTTACATTACAGTCGCCTTCTTCAACGAGGTCGTTTTAACGCGGTCAGAGATCTGGACAATCACATTAGTATGCGTAATTATGCGACTTACGTAAGCAATTGTATAGAAAAAAAAGTGAGCCCCCGTAAAAGCAGAAGGTTCTTTTTAGAAAAAATATGTAATGTTTTGAGAAAGTAAATAACAAACATTCATATTAAATTTTATCATGGATCAACCAACGGTACTTGGTTTTCAGTTTGAACCAGAATTTCAGGATGATGAAGAACATTCTGAACCTGAAGAATATTCTGATATTTCTTTGGATGATGCGAACTTGCGAGCTATTACAGCGGAGGGAGATAGGAAAGCTGGGGTCGATGGTTGGTGTACTTGTGGGCACTGCGTCGTAATGGATACGGAAAGAGAGTGCATATGCTGCCACGAGATAGACGAAATAAAATATTTCAAATTAGACGGTTTGCTTCAGTTTATTTCTATTTACAAAATAAACAGTGAAACAATTACACATACAATCTAGTACCCAAACCTTTTTTAGATTGCAGATGTATCACTGAGCACGATAGCTTTTCAAACGTGATGCTGGACAGGGGTGTTCTGTGGACTGCTTTGGTATCGTTATATGACAGGGAAATGCATCGTTACCATGTGATAGGGATAACGTACCTAGCCAGTAAGTAGAGTTATATAAGAACATGTAATATATTATATTATCCATAAATGAAATATATAACCTATTTTAGATCATATCGCTACGCATCGTACAGACAGTTTAGTTGGTTCATCCATACTAGGTTGGGACGAGGTGTGCGGAGAGTCATTCCTGCTTGTGTCGTTGCTAAAATAAGAACAGCCTTCCTTCTGAAAGTGGTAATTACACTGGGTTTTAGAGAGGGAGGAACGAATGTTCCCGAGATTGAAATGGTGTGGCAATTTGTAGCTCACGAAGACGAAAGCGACTAAACCGTTCATTAGTATACGTGTAAAATATCAATGTAAATAATATATGTATGAAAATAGTATGTAAATAATTATATAAGCTAAAAAAATAAAAAGTCACTACAGTTTTAATCTGCTATACTTAGTTGATTGCTCAATGATAACTTCACGGTCTTCTCTCCCTGATGGTGCTACAGTCAAACTGAGCTTACGTTTGCTGCGCTTTTCCGTGGTTACCTTTCTATTTTCTTCAACTCGTGTGATTATATTACCGAGTATGTCAACAAGGTAATTATAATCTTTTGCGACTTTCTCCTTTTTGGCGACAAAACGTTTTGTTGGTTTGCTATAGGCAATGCGAAAAATTGGTTTCACATTGCCCTTGTTGGGAAGGCATTTTTTAACAGCATTCTCGGGATTTTTCGCGGGAATATCTGGTGTTGCATGTCCCAACTTGGATCAAAGCATTTTTCTTCAAATGTTTTGAACAAACAAAGACCTTTTTAGGTAAATTTTTTTCTCCGCAAAGCATGTATCCACTTTTTGCGCGTATCTTCATTTGACGGCAATTTAAAAAAACTGAACTTTCTCGGGATTATTAGCCGTATGATTAGTACAACCTACAGCAGCACACCACGCCATTTTAAGAAATATCGAAAAAAAAGTTTTTGAGCATAAATGTTTATATCGACGGGGGTTAAATTGTATAAAATAAATCTAAATTTCTATTATAAATTATTAATAGGTTTAAGAACAAACTTCGCGTGCGGTGTGTGTGAAGAGGAAGGCTTCTGTATTTTCTATTAAATTGCTTACGTCACAGTAAATCGATTATGCTATATCGCACTTGATCGTGTTTTCATCAGAAACTATCATGGCGGTCGAAGAAGGCCACTCTCGTGGCGAAGGTTAAACTTTAAAGAACAATATTGTGCGTAAGAATTACTTTTTAAGATATATTAATGCTGAATTATTGTTTCGTGCTATATGAAGTTTTTATATGCAAATATTTATAAAACATGCTATATTCCCTTTAAATTCGAAAACGCTGCATTGTTATCTTCTTTGATTTTATGCGTGATTTTCTTGATTATAAGTTTGGGTCTGTTCTTTTAATATTTTGGATTGAAATATTTCGGTAGATATACAATATACCAAATGATTCAAGTTTTTATATTTCTCTTTTATGTGTTTTTAACTATCAATTTCTTATATTTTGAGTTCTGGAATGGCAAAGCAAGTATATAGTTTTAGCTTTTTATGAACGGTTGTTAGACACCTTTGATTTTTTTGGACATTTTCCATTTTTATTTTAAATTTTTTTTTTTTTTTTTGTTTTGTTGAACATGCTTATATTTTTAGACGTTTTGTTCAGCGGTTAATACTCATAAAATAATGCAGATGTGAGCAACCTCGGTTCCCAGGGCTTTTTTCTCTTTTTGCCATCCCGTTACAAAAGAGACGGTCGAGGTTGAACTGTGAGTTGTGAAAATTTAAATTACTGTGTTGTATTATTTTGTTTGATATCCCTTACATAGGTTTAATGAGAGATTCAATGGATTCTTCCACGGGAATTCAGATAACTGTTAATTTCTTATATTTTGTGTAAGACTTTGAAAGGGTTGCTGTATGCAATAGACTGAATATCTGATTTTGGTATGACGTGTTACAAACTGTACTGTGGTGGAAATTTTGTAATAACTTTTTTGTATAACTCACCTGGCAAAATATGTTGGGTTTTTTTAATGTCTGATATACTTTTTTCCCTGGTGTAATTCTGGCATGGCAAAGCAAATATAAATTTTAGCAGATTTCGCTTTTTAAGTAACGGTTGTTAGACGCCTTTGATTTTGTTATTTTGCATTTTGTATTTTTATTTATTATTTTTTTTTGTTGCACGTGCTATATTTTCAACGTTTTAGTTTCAACGGGTATTAAATATAAAGTAATGCAGACTGTGAGCAACCTCGATCCCAGGTTTTTTTTTCTCTTTTTGCCGTCCCGTAATAAAAAAGAGACAAAGAATCGAGGTTGGATTGTGAGTTTTAAAAATTCACACTACTATGTATATTTTTCTTTTGTATCCTTTACATGCATTCAATGAGAGATTCAATGGATTCTTCCCCGGGAATTCAGATAACTGTTAATTTCTTATGTTTTGTGTAAAACTTTTGAAAGGGTTGCTGTATGCAATAGACTGAATATTTCATTTTGGTATGACGTGTTACAAACTGTACAGTGTGGAAATTTTGTAATAACTTTTTTTGTATAACTAGGCAAAATATGTTGGGTTTTTTTAATGTCTGATATACTTTTTTCCCTGGTGTACTTCTGGCATGGCAAAGCAAGTATAAATTTTAGCAGATTTCGCTTTTTAAGTAACGTTGTTAGACGCCTTTGATTTTGTTATTTTGCATTTTGCCTTTTTATTTTTTTTTTTGTCGCACCTGCTTATATTTTCAACGTTTTGGTTTCAACAAGTATAAATATAAAGTAACGCAGACTGTGAGCAACCTCGATCCCAGGGCTTTTTCTCTCTTTTTTCCGTTCCCGTTATAAAAAAGAGGACAAAGGGCCGAGATTGGGTTGTGAGTTTTAAAAAATTCAAATTACCATATGCTGTATGTTTTTGTTTGGTATCCCTTACATGCATTCAATGAGAGATTCAGTGGATTCTTCCACGGGAATTCGGCTAGTCTATATAATAATACGCTTGTGTGAGTAACCATGTGAGTCCACGACACGCAAAGTACGGGTCACTTTTCTATTACATGGCGTTACGCTAAAATTTACCAAGTTAAAAAAAACGCAAATCAGGGGGTTACTATTTAAACATTTAATTCTTTTTTTCATTACTTTAAAAAATAAAACTCTGTTTTTTTATTTTATTAAAACTAATTTATTTTTTTAAACGTTTTTGTTTTTTTTGTTTTTTGTTTTAAAAGCCCCACGGGGTCGTTATAGTTAGAGTAATTTAATTCTACCCCCGGTTTACCATGTGCGCGCCGTATCTCACGGAAACAAAGTTTATCAACTGAAAAAAGAAAAACGAAGCGAAGAAGGTTGTCTCTTTTTCAAAGTAATCCTGAAAAAAGTTATTTCAAACAATGTTTACTCATCATGAGGTTAGATTAAAGCTTATTTGTTTCTTCTATCATTTTTGTGTTCTGGGACCGAGGTTGCTTTCTTTTTAAAAAAAACTATCGAATTCGAATGATAATTCGAATCTAACATGTAAAAAACAAAACTGTTGTTGTAGAGCGGCTTTTGTTGTCGAACGAGTATAAAAAGTTTATGTTGTTGTCAGAAATATTTGTTATAAAGAAGAAAAACGTACGATGATATAACGTCAAAAAGAGAACTGATTGGAAATATATCAGACAATTTAGCTAGCTATACATTTTCAATTTGTTTTCTTTGGGATGAAGCGAAGTTTAGTAATCGAAGTAAAAAACTGATTGGACTTTTATCCAGAGAACGCTAGCTAGCAGCCTACTGAGAAAGCGAAAGAAAAGCAGGTGTGTTGTTTAGATTATCTGGTAGAGAAATGAATTTATGTGAATAACGTTTTTTAAGCCGTTTACACGCTTCCAGCTAAACTTTCCCTTAAATATGAAGTTAAATATGTTTTGTCTTCAGCCTGAACATATTTTTTTGTAAGAATATAACTCAGCGTCAGTTAAGAATATCTTAAGAGTATGTCCAACCTCGATTGTTTGTTATAAATATAAAAAGAATTTGCCATTAACTATAGCAACTTATAGCATGCTTTATTTTATTAAGGCATTATATATTTTCAGGACATGGACATGCTAAGAATATATTCAGAATAATTAGGATAGTATTTGTCCAGAAAGTTAAGAACTTTTTTTGTAAGAATATATATACTTTAAACAAGGGGTCAGAAGTTCAGAATATTTTAAGAATATGTCTAACCTTGATTGTTTGTTCTAAATATAAAAAAATTGTCAATAGCTATAGCAATATATAGCAAGCTTTATTTTATTGAGGCATTATATTTTTTTAGGCCACGAGGATAGTATTTGTCAAGAAGGTTAAGAACTTTTGTTTGTAAGAATATACTCTAAACAATAGGTCAGAATATCCTAAGAATATGTCTAAGCTTGATTGTTTGTTCTAATATAAAAATTTGTATGATGCACAAATTTAATTAGAAGTTTACTTTTTTTTTGCGTATCTCACAAACTGAACTTTTTTCTGTCCAAAGCAATGGACCGTTACATGTAGCAGAATTTGCCATTAGCTATAGCAACTTATAGCAAGCTTTATTTTATTAAGTCATTTCATATATATATTTTGAAGCCATAGCCCTGCTAAAGATATAAATTAGGAACAATAAGAATAGTATTTGTCAAGAAAGTTAAGAACATTAAGGCTGAAACGGAATAACAATTCTTATAAAATACACGGTGTATATCCTAGATAAGAATTTTATTAACTATAAAAAGTAATTTTTCCGTTGTTTCTGGTTTTTAAATCAATGTTTACATCTGTTACGTTACCGTTTGAAATATTATTCGATTCTTAAATTCGAAAACACTGCATTGTTATCATGCACGGCACGTTTGCGCATTGACAGGGTTGCTGTATGCAATAGACTAAATAGCTAATTTGGTATGATGCATTAGAAACTGTACGTTGTGGAAATTTTGCAATAACCTTTTTTGTGTGACTTAACGATTTTTTCTAATGTCTCGTATACCATTTTCCCTGGTGTACTTCTGGCATGGCAAAGCAAGTATATAGTTTTAGCAGATTTAGATTTTTACATAACCGTTGTTAGCCACCTTCGGTTTTGTAGTAGTGTACCCTTTGCATTTTATTTTATTTCATTTTTAATTTGTTGTTGGACCTGCTTATATTTTTAAACGTTTTGTATAATGCAGATTGTGAGCAACCTCAATCCCAGGACTTTTTTTTCTCTTTTATTATTATTTTTTTATTGCTGCACATGTTTATTTTTTTGGACGCTTTGTTTCAGCGGTTATAAACATAGAATAATGCAAATTGTGACTTTTAAAAATTCAAATTCTTATGTTCTATGTTTTTATTTGGCACCCATCATATGGACACTCGATGAGAGATTCAGTGGAGTCTTCCACGGGAATTCGGCTAGTATATATTAATTCCCTTGCGTGAGTAAAACTGTGAGTCCACGACACGGAAATCACGGGTCACTTTCTTATGACGTGGCTGTACGCTAAAATTTAACTAAAAATATTAGGGATGTACTTCATAGAAATCGCACATAAGGTGTAATTATATAACCCGCTGCTAATAACGATATAAATATATATACCCTTATGCCAAAAAAATCTATATGAGCATATATATATATAGGTATCGTTACATATAAAACGGTATTAGATGTTCACAAAGCATACGGACTGTTAAATGGAGTTCCTAGCATAAAACGGAAATTGTGTTTACGAAAAAGATGGCTGTTCTTTTTGAGTATTCTCTACTCTTTCATTCAACATAAATCTTTAAAAAAACATTTGAAGAAGAGCATGGTTTTATAAATTAATCATAGCAGGGTTTCTGTAATGTTTCTGTTCATGTTTTTTTTTTCAGTTTTGATGATATTATTGATGCCAGACATGTTTTATAGTTAGCATCATAAAAAGCCAACCACCAACAACAACTAGCTAGCTAGGAATTTATATATATGTAGCCATGTTCTTTATACCTAGCTAAGTCTCAAGTTTAAGTGACCAGCTATTAGCTGCTGTAGCTAGCTAATGTTAGCTTTAAACTAAAGATTCCCAGTATACCTAGCTAACCTGTGAATTTTATGTTGCTTTTACATGATGTAGCTAGGTACTGTAGTTTATCTTAGTGGTCTTTGCTAGGAATATGGGTGTAACTTATTTGACTTGACCTTTTAAGCCTAAATAAGAAGATATAAGAAGCTACAACACCTTTTAAGAAAGTATTTATAATATTTAAGGATAGTTTAAGGACTATTTTTTATGCAAATATATAATGTATTTTTCACATTTTGTGTAACTAAACTTACATCGGTTGCATGCAATATGACAAAAGGATTTTTATTTAACATGTAGTAATTCTGATGTTCTAGATGTTCTTACTCAAATGTTTTTGTTTATGACATTTCGTGTTTTTTAAGAAAACTTTAAACCTTTTCGAGAGAGTTACTACATGCTAACACCGAAAAAACCTGTGTTTCTTAAATTCTTATTTGATAGAGGTTTTTGACATTATGGGGAAAATTTACGTAGCTTTTTTCACATATTTTGATTTTGTTGCAGTATTTATATACATGGGTTTTTGATTATTTTATTTATATATTTATTTTTGGGGGGAGGGCGGGGGAAGGATTTATATGTTTTTTTACATTTAGGGAAAAAATGTACAGGGAAGACTGGGGTGACTTTCCATGTATATACATGGTATATATAATATATACAAACTGTTTTGCTTTTCTTTTGAAATTTTGTGTTAACTTTTGTGGCACAAGGATCATGCAATATACCGAAAGAACTAATTTTTGTAGAATTTGACTTTACACCTTGCAAGCCTTTCATGTTTTTATATTAAAATAAGAAAATCAACTCTGACATTATATATATATATTCCCACATTATATATATAAATTCCCACAAAACCCATCAAACGTTATTAACCCTGAAAATTTTAAACATTTTCCTGGTTCTTTTTTTGGTTTGCGAAGTTCTTTTCATGCAAATATTCTGAAAATAAAGTTCAGAAATTACTTATTCTTAAAATGTAAATTTAATTTGTTTCAAATTGTGGTTTTGACATTTTCATGTAAGAGTTTGTGGGCAAAGACATAAATCAGCATGCTAAAAGAACTGACTTTTCTTAATTTAGAATTACTAAACACAACCATTTTTTTTACATTTAGTGTAAACTTTTGTGCGTATGGCCATATTTAATATACCAAAAGAGCTACTTTGTTGATTTCAATTTTATACTCTTTGTAAGCTATTTTTTTCTTCTTTTTGACATTTTGAATTAACTTATTGTTGTAGAAGGCATATAATATATAATATATATATATGCATATAAAAAATGGAATTTTGCAAATTTCTGTTTTACCACTCAATTTTTATATTTTATAAATTATTTGGGACAGAATGGTATGAAATAGACCAAAATACCTGATCTTAATTGTTTTTAATTTACATGCTGTTTCTTGTGAAACTTTAAGGTGAACATTTTGTGGAGGACAATGGCATGACATATACTGATAGAACTGATTTTTGTTGTGTTAATAGATGTTATATCTGAACCTTTTTGACATTTTATGTTAATTTGGCGAGGAAGGACATAGAAGAAGAATTCGATTTTACACCTTGCAAGCTGTGTTTTTCTATATTTTGTATAAATTCTTACCGGGGAGGTCTCTGTGGGTGCAATATACCGAAATGACTGATCCTTCTCGATTTAAATTTGATGTGTTCCAAATCGTATATAGTTTTTTGAAATTTTGTGTAAGATTTAATGGGTAAGGACAAGATGCAAAATGTAAAAAAAACTGATTTTTGTTGAATCAGAAGCACTCCCTACAACCATTCTTTTTTTTACAGTTTGTGAAGCTTTTGTGGGGAAAGAGTGTATGCAGTATCATCGAAATAACTGATTTTTGTTGCAAACTGTTTTTCTTTGGCGTTTTGGATTAAAATATTGTTTTAGAGGGCATATGCAGTAGATATATGTACCGAAATAATTAAATTTTGCAAACTTTGATTTTGTCGTTACCTCTCATTTTTTACAGTTTGATTAAACTTTTGTGGGAGACAGTCGGTATGCGAAGGACCAAAATAAGAGATTTTAGTATTATTTAGAATTTATATTTTGTGTTGCAAATTTGGTGCAAAAATTGACATAAAATGAACTTATAGATTGATTGCTGTTGTTTATCATGACTCATTATGACTTTTATATATATTTTATGAAAACATTTGTGACAGAATACTGTGTGAGATTTGAAATTTTGTTTACTTTATTGATGGTAAAACAGCATGCAAGTTGCTAAAAGGACTTTATTAATTTCAGGTTTAAACACCGTTTTTTTTGTTGACATTTTGTCTAAAGTTTAGTGAGGAAGGACCGTATGCAATATATCAAAAAACGTTTTATTCCATTATAATTTATCCTTGCAATCCCTTTTTAACACCTTAGATAAAAATTTCTACTTAGGCACAATTTATTGTTTATTTTTCACATTTTGTGTCAACCTTTGGCAGGGTTTGCAATAAACTAACTGATTTTAACATATACAATGAGAGAGATTTGTGTTTGACATTGATCAGCTTTTTTTGTATATATGTGACGTTTTGAGTGATTTAAATTTTTTGGGTGAGATGTATGTTGAAATGCTTTTGAAAACTTCTTCACGAATAATTTTCGCATTTGTCAGATGGTCAGAGCAAGTAATTTTAGTAGATTTTGATTTTAAATGTCACATATATACTGCAGTTGTTGGACACCTTTAATTTTTTTGGTCATTTATATAATAATGCAGATGTAAGATGCGCACTGCTGTATTG
Organism: Hydractinia echinata; assembly: GCA_030067915.1. Classification (NCBI taxonomy): domain Eukaryota; kingdom Metazoa; phylum Cnidaria; class Hydrozoa; order Anthoathecata; family Hydractiniidae; genus Hydractinia; species Hydractinia echinata. Next base: position 670,885 of record JASGCC010000135.1, read on the forward strand.
TTTGTTTTTTTGCTACACAGATTAAATGAGAATACAGTGGATTCTTCCACGGGAAACAGCTAGTTGTTTATTAATTCAGGAATAAATACATATTAGCATTTGAATATTTCAGTATTTAGGCCTTCAAAATTTACTCTCTTGTTGAAAATCTTTTGAAAGGCCTGATGGTGCATGGTTTGATAACAGCTGATCTGATAAAGGAAGTGATGGTGCATGGTTTGATAACAGCTGATCTGATAAAGGAAATACGTTTTAAAAATAAGAAACAAGAATACAATTTTACCATAAACTGCATTAAAACCAGGTTGTTTAAATATTGTCTCTTTAACCTCTCTTTGCCTCTTTGATTTAAAAAGGGAATTTAATACAAAGATACAAATCCATGCGATGTGATGCACATGTATAATACAAAGATACAAATCCATGCGATGTGATGCACATGTATAATACAAAGATACAAATCCATGCGATGTGATGCACAAGGTATAATACAAAGATACAAATCCATGCGATGTGATGCACAGGTATAATATAAAGATACAAATCCATGTGATGTGATGCACAGGTATAATACAAATATACAAATCCATGTGATGTGATGCACATGTATAATACAAAGATACAAATCCATGCGATGTGATGCACAAGGTATAATACAAAGATACAAATCCATGCGATGTGATGCACAGGTATAATATAAAGATACAAATCCATGTGATGTGATGCACAGGTATAATACAAATATACAAATCCATGTGATGTGATGCACATGTATAATATAAAGATACAAATCCATGTGATGTGATGCACAGGTATATTATATATACTAGTATATAGTTGCAACTACTTGCCGTCCTTGTTTACCGTGATACGACAGTTGTTCTTTCAAAATGATACATATGCACCCCTTATTGTCCAAAGCGATGATTAGCCCCAACACCAACCTTGACCCCAGGGCTGGTTCTCTTTTTATAAACACTGGGGTCGAGGTTGCACCAACACGCGAAGTGCACAATGAAAGGATACACAGTGCGTTTTATCTGACCACGTGTGCACATCCCACCTCCGCAAGCTTCTATGCTAGGTTTAAATCTGCAAGTTACATGCACATTCAATTTTGTTTCTAGTGGATTTTTTCAAGAGCAGCAAACAGTCTATAACTATTAGGATCCGGAAAGAATATCAAAATATTTCCAGTTAAGTTTTTTAAAGAATTATTTTGCACAGTACAGTATATATTATATACAGTGAAATACGGCTGAATTTCTTGCTACATTCTACCTCACTATAAAGAAATTAAAAAATCCCAATCAAAAAATAAGATTTTAGGACAAAATAACACTTTGTTCAGGCACACGCATAAAAAATGTAAAAGTATATATCATACAACATAGAAATATAAAAAAAAATCAGGCCAACGGTTACCATAATAGTAGACCTGCAGCTTTAATAATTTTAAATCAAATTTATAGGTTAAAAAATTTAAAGGCATAATCTATAAAATCTGCTAAACAAACTACTAAATCTGGAAAAACAAAATCTATTGATATATGCATCAGTTCATGTTAATGGTGGCAAGTTTTTCTGCAACTTCAAGCCAAAAAACCTTGTGGTTTACTGGTTGTAACGTATGAGAAGGACTTTTCCTTTAATCATTTACAAGTACGTCCTTTATTTTTCCAGTTAGGATCTCCATCAAATTTCTCCTTTTTTTTACTCTAAAAAATATATAATTGATCAAATAAGCAATCCAAAAATAATGTTATAGTTCAAGGATTAATCAGTCACATGCGGGTAAAACAGACAAAAATCATTTGTCAACAACTACTATAATGGATCTATTCAAAAATGCATACGTACTATAAATCGTCAATCTTATACTCCATTGTATGCTTTGCTTTTGACTTACCCCTTTCCCGAACGTACAGATCACCTCTCCCCGAAAAATCAACTTAATGATTATTAATTATAACACGTTATAATTTTTGCAGAAAAGAAACATAAAAAAACTGCAATAATATTTTAAAGCGTAGATATGTAAGTCCTTCGAAGATCCCTTTCCCCTTGTACACTTTGATACGCTTTTAGCTCTCTGCCTCCTTTTTCTTTGAGCATGCTAGCTACATTACTTTTTGTAAACAACCCCATAAACCTTTGTTGCTGCAGAGCTAAATGGACATTTGTCATATGGTGGGTGGGTGGTTTCGTGAAGAACGCCAGGAGCAGCTTTAGAATTTGTACAGAAAAATCTTGGTTATCATATAAAAGCTGCAAACGCAGATAGTCACTTTTAAAAGAACAAAAATCTCCAAACATCATATAAAAGCTGCAAACGCAAATACGCACTTCTACACACAAAGAATGTCCAATCCAAGTGGACTTGGTGAGTAAGTGCGTAACCGTGTTGCAGTTTATATTTTATTAAATTTTTTTGTGTACATTTTCTGAAGTTTAGCCGAACGTTAATTGGACGTTTGGAAAAATGCGAGTGCTCCCTCTTTCTCAGTCAGGGAAAACATCAAATTAGGTTATGTAACCTAATTTTAGGCTATCATCTCCTAAGCCACGCTGATAGCCTAATTAGGATATGAAATCATATTTTTAACTTTTGCGAAAATAATACGCACATTCGCGTCCATATTACTTGTTGTTTTGATTCTTACCAATGCTGCGCCTAACTCATCAAAATTTCAACGAAAAAAAACGATGGGTCAACGAAATATTTACATTTATTTAAATTCCTGCGAAAATGACCTAATTAGGATATCAATAGCCTAATAAGGATGTTGAACGAAATGTGGTTTTCAAAATGGCGGTTGCGGAAGACGATGTTTGGCAGGAAAAAATCTCCTACCTACCTTGTTGTACCTTGTTGTAGGCTTCAGGATTAGCAGTTGTGTGCCAGTCCTCCATTGGATTTAACATCCAGTTTACACCAATGTATGCATATGTATAACAGAGTTTAAATCAGCCCGTCTTAACATGGTGTATCCTACCAGTTGTGGTTCATCTGGTATCTGGAATAGATATTTATCAAGGCTGTTTTTAAAGAGGTCCAGTGTGCAACCAGACATATTACGGATGGATTAGGGGAAAATATTAAAGAGCTTTATTCCATGGATTGGTAAACTGAACTCTCCTAGTTAGGCCATCATAAGCTAATTAGACTATGCGCAAAATATTTTGCCGATTTTGGTCAATATCTTTTAGTTCCGTCGTACAAATGCGACGATTTTTTCAAATATCAAAGTTTTGAAATTTGGCTGCACATAGAGAGTGAAATAAAGATGCGGATAGTGCGTTAACGGTGATTTTTTTGCTTTAAAACTAGAAATTAAAAAAAGGTTGCGAAGCATTCTCGCAAGTTGCAAGCAAAATGTGTTCATCAAGAACCAGAGGCGGCAATGTTCGCGGGGATATGGGCTTTGAAGCTGTTAGCACCCTCCCCCTCCCCCTCCCTGCTGTAGTCCAGGATGGGACAAAACATAGGATCATTTGACACTCAGTTTTGCGAAAACGGCGTACTGATTCTCTAGCGTAATTTTTATTTTGCCGAAATACAATTTTGCTACACTAGAATTTAATTTCGGGAGCCATCCACATTCGGGAAAATTGCAAAGAACTAATTGAGCAATTTAAATAACCTGCTCTGGTATATATTTTTAGGAATTTCTAGGGAATGTGACAGGACTACGCGCTTTTTTGTAAGAACAACTGTATAAGGACAGAACCCAAATATTTTCCGATGAATAGGAACAAAACTGTTTTTACAACTAACAACCTGAGTCAGAATTTTGTTAGAAAACAAGAACAAACCAGAATCTGAATTTTCTTGCACATTTTTTTAAACTACCGTAAAGTTTAATAAGTGAGAACAAAGTAGGACTTAATTCGGAAGTTGTGTAGGCATTAAAACAACGCAAGAACAAATCAGACGAAAACGGGTGCAGAAAATAATAAAGCAAAATTTATCTTCTGGAAATTTTATTTGCGTGGGTTTTGAACATTTCTGAAAGCAATCTAACAATACAAAACATTTAAAATTAACTTCCATTTTTTGTAAATAAAAAATGTGATTTTGAATCCAATCTTTTAAATCTAAAAATGTACAAAATAATAATGACAACATCATATAGGGTTTAATTTGTTTGTTTTTAATCACATCTCGCACGTAGTTAGATTACATTCTTGTCTATACATTAACCTTTCAGCCTTCCGAGGTGTAGCTAGATGACCTAAAAAACAAAAACAAAGCCATAAGAAAACGACAAAAATTATTTCAAAACATCATCCATGTTACAGGCATAATCACACCGAAATTTTACAAGTTACAACAATAGTTTTTATACATAGAAGTGCACACACAAAGCCTAGTTTCACTCTAATAAATATCAGTTTGTCAGACTTATTGTAAATGAAAAAAAACGTGTTTTTATAATAAGAAACATGATCAGGCTGATATTACAAGAACTTTTAACTTTTAATTTATTTTGTTCCAAAAATTCGAAATTTTAAAAATAACCCCTGCCACAATATAAAAAAAACTCAAGAAATTCAGCATTTTACAGTAATAATAATGCCCCACAAAAAGATTTCCTGAGACTGTAAAACTCACACGCATACTAATCTACCATACTGAACACAAAAGTTACGAAAAACACGAAATTTGGTTAAGGTTTATTATGTGGTTTCACATCCTTAAAGGGTCATTCAAAAGTAGTTTTTTCGTATCATAACTTAGCTATACCACATTATTGTAAGCTCATGAAACACAATGCAAAAACATAGGGTTAGATGTGTAAAGAAAATGATGAAGCCCTAAATTTTTTTTCTTTTTAAATATTTTTATATATGTCCAAACTTAATCTCCCAAAAACACAATGCAAAAACATAGGGTTAAGGCGGTGATACACGATCCAATTAATCGAATTCGACAAATTGGATCGTGTATCATGTAAAAATCGTATGCTTTCGGCATGTTCAGACTAACCCTAACGGACCACTTTTTCGATTAATCGAGAGGTTTTTAACCAATCAAAATGCTTAAAATATGTACATCAAATGTGCGTTCAGAAAAATGTGAGTTTCTATATGAAAATAAACATTATTAGAGGACGTTTAAAAACATCAAGTCTTCAAAAAAAGATAAAAAAGAATTTAACGAGATTTTTATCAGTGAATGGATGTTGGAAGAAGCGCTCTGTGGAGCTTATTAACAGAAGACATCCAAAGAAAATTAAAATAACCTTCTTGCTGTAACCAAAATTCGTTTAGTAACGAATAACACACTCCGTTTCTAACGTTTTCTTAAATTTTTAGTTGAAGTTTCAATTTTATTTTAATGCTAAATATAATTTCGACAAATCGAATTCGATTAATCGGATCGTGTATCACCGCCTTTAGATGTGTAAAGAAAATGATGAAGCCCTAAATTTTTTTCTTTATAAATATTTTTATATATATATGTCCAAACTTAATCTCCCAAAAACAATAATTACATTAAGGGTCGTCACCATTATCAAACAAAAGTCCACTTTTGGTAATTTGTGACTTCACACTTCGTACGTACATAGCTCACTTCTTGAAAAATTTATTGCAAGGTTCGAGTGTTGAAGAATTTAACAACATGCAAAAGTAGGTAAACAAAGTAAAACTTCCAGGTAAAGGCACTGTTTGATAAAATAGTTCAGATTAAGAACATATATCAGTAAAAAGACGCTAGTAGCAACAGTACAAAAGTTTTTAACCACAAATAAGCAAATACCTTAAAGAATGAAGAGGTGTATTTTTCCGTTAGTTTTCGATTGGTGACTTAAATTTATTTCCACGATGCAACAGAAAAAAGAGGTAACTTGAGTTTTAGGAAATATTAAAAAATATTATAACAAAATTTAAAAAGAAAGAGTTTTGTTAATACTTGTGGATTGAAATTTCTTTTTCTGACTGTAGCTAGAGGTAGCTAGCTAATGATTTGATTGAAGGATGACAGCAAAAAATATTTTCCATGGTGGCCTCAGGAACTAAAAAGTAATTTAGTTAGCTAGCTACATCAAACCAAGAGGAAAAACGTAAAAATAACTTTCAAATCATCCATAGCTACCTTCGCATGAAAAGGATACCACAAACATGCCAATTCAAGCTGATAATTTGGTACTTTAAAATCTTCTTTTTAATGAAGCGAAAGACGGGGGCAGGGGGTACAAAGCCAATTTATTGGCATTTTTAGCTAACTTTTATTAGAGCTGCTCGGTCCAAACTTATTTGTTCTAGTAGACAAAAAAATAACCTACCTTTTCGTGAAAAAATATCATTCTTATTTCTTTACCCTGATTTTATATGATTTTTTTTCTATCGAAATTTTGAGAATCTCAATAATTCTCTTGCTATACTTCGCGTGTAGCAAACGTGCTCAACAATTTTGCTTCGCTCGGTTCGCTCGCGAAGCTCAATTGCTTCGCAAAAATTTTCATAGCCTAATTAGGATAGCATAGCCAAGTTAGGTTAGGAATTCCTCTCCTAATTTGGCGAATAGCCTAATTAGTTTATGATATCCTAATTTGCTGCTTTCCCTGACTGTTTCTCCCAAATCCAAACTTACACATTCTTTTTGCACAGCTGAAATTCAGGTGACTACTTTACAGGACTTTAAAGAACTTCACTTAAAGAAAAACAATTAAAATACTGCAGCTACTTACATTACATAGACATATAGCTAGCTACCTCCAGGGTGTAGGCTTTTTAGCAGTGTTCAAATGATTAGTCCAGCATGGAAATTGATCTAGCTAGCTATCAACATTATCAACAAAGTGTTTTTCACAGCTATGTAATGCAAGAATGTATAAAGTTGTCATCATTAAAAGATTCTTCCAGTGTCAGTTACACAGTGATACTCACTCAAACCTTTCTATAGACCCGTTTACGGTCGAAATTGCATTCTGGGTAATCAGGACAAACATAAACAAAACTATAATAGCGCAATGGTGGCGATGGGCAGCGAATGAATTTAATAACAACTTGTTTTCTTCTTTTGAGGTTTTATAAATAATGCCAACGTACAGATGTTGTGTGGGAGGATGCAATAATGACTCTAGATACCCGGAAAGACAGATAAAACGGAGTCACGTACAAGAGTTGAAGTTTCATTACTTCCCAAAAGATGCAGCCAAACGCAAATTATGGACGACTCAAGTGGCAAAAGGATTAGTTGGTTTTGAACCAAGCGACCACAAAATAGTGTGCTCTAATCATTTTGCCTATGGGAAGCCTACATTTATGTATCCAACGCCTTCGCTTTATCTTGTAGTCAGTGATATGAGTAAACCATTTTCACTGGTTTACAAAACAAGGAACTTTTCAAGGCAGTATTTGAGTCAGTAGCAACTAAAGCATTTGATATGAATTACTGGAAGGGCATGAAAAACACTACAAGAGATTTCACTTCCCCGCGAGGTAAAAGAAATATGTCCTCACGCGCACTTGATCTTGAACAAGAGTTTTTATTGACAATGGTACGTTTGAAAACTGGTATCATGACTCAGGACTTGGCCTTCAGATTTCAAATTAGTGAAGGTCTAGTCAGTGTTCTTTTTACGACATGGGTGAAGATACTTAGTAAAGAGTTTAGTTGGATAATCATGTGGCCTGAACGACATATTGCGAAAAGAAATTTACCCTCAATGTTTCGCAAATATTATCCGAGATGCTGCGTTATTATTGATTGTGCTGAGGTATTTATAGAAACGCCTTCCAGCCTTGATGTCGCTAGCATGTGCTGGTCAAACTACAAGCATCATTCGACAGTAAAATATCTTGTTGGAATTACACCAAACGGAGCGGTATCCTATTTATCGAATGCCTGCGGCGGTAGAGCTAGCGACCAGTTTATAGTTCAGGATAGTAATTTTTTGAAATATTTGCAACCGGGTGATCAAGTAATGGCTGACAGAGGATTTAAAATACATGATTTGTTGGCATTTTATCAATGCTTTTTAACAATACCACCATCAAAACATACAAACTTACAAATGTCAAAAGATGATGTTCAGAAAACCTCGGAAATAGCAAACATGAGAATTTACGTAGAACAAACTATTAAGAGAATGAAGGACTTTCGAATAATTAAACATGAACTGCCAATAAGTTTGTTACCACTAGTGGATGATATTTTGATTGTATGTGCTTCAATGAGAAACTTGTTACCACCCTTATGTTCAAAGTAAATATAATCGTAGAAACTTTTGCCACTGTAGAGAAATTTTTACAATTTTTTATTGCTTTTTGAGGAAAACGCGTTAAAATTAAAAGAAAAGTTCGAAAGTTCATCTCGCAAAATTTTTGACCTCGCAAAAGTTTTCACGGTTAAGGTATTTAAGCTTGTAGACCATAGTGAAACTTTCAAATATTAAGTTCTTCATAATGTATAGTATAATATAGTATAAAAAATAGGTTAGTTTTCACAAATTTTATAATGAGAATACGCTTTACGTACTTTATATTGCCCGATATATTCCGTACTAAATGCTTTCGATTCAAGAATATAAGAAAATATGTGGCCAATGTTAGTCTTAGGCCATTTGGTAATGTCATCCATAAAATTTACATCATTATCAGTTCAAGTTATTATCGCTTAAGATTTTCAGATAGTCGCTTTTAAGTTTCTTGGAGATGTTTTCTGTACTTTCCAGGATAGGAGCCTTTTGTTCATATGCAATCAAAGCTCTGGCTGCCAGGGTACCATGATTTCCTCCAACAGTTAACCCTCGTTGTTGTAAGAAAAATTTCAATTCACCATTAGACATCTCCAGAAATTCATCGAGATATTTCTCTTCATGCTCGCCAGCCATATTCGTTGCAGAATTGATAAATAAAACTAGCTGAAAGTGAAAGTATAAATGAAATGAAATGAATCGCTAGCTACGCTGTTGTTTATGTCAATGCAGACGGGGGTTCACAAACCAATAAAAAAACTTATATTAGACAAAAAATTATCCATCATCAATTTTTTTGAATCACCTCCAATAAATTTAAACAATTTAGAATCGCCATCATAACATATTTTGATTTTATTTTCTTTAAAATTAAAAATTTACTGGATCTGATATTCAATTACCCCCGGTTTATATCTTTTCGCCTAGCGATACGCAAAGCGCCGATGCATTAATTTTCAAAGTTTGTCCTGATTACCCAGAATGCAATTTCAACCGTAAACGGGTCTATGGTCGCCGCCATGACAGTTTGATGTCACAAACCTGGCTTTTCAGTACAGCTTCACAATTCATTTTTCTTAGGTTCCATTCGTTTATTTTAAAGTTTGTGCTACTTCGAAGCTGTACTACTTAGTAGTTTGTTTACACGAAATCAAGTAGCACAGCACGAAACGCAAGATTTCGCTCAGCAAAAAATATTATTTATTCACGCCTGGCGGACTGAGAGCCGCCCCTTATGGGGCGGCAATAAATATGTATATAAATTTAATCAGGCCGGCTTTTGATATCTTTGTTAAACAAGTAACATATTAAGCAGGCGATGCATGATTTTGAAACCTGTGGACAATACAGGATTTATTTTGTTGAAATCGATTTATTGAATTCAACTGATTGTTTATTATTCTTTTTTGATTCGAATTCTCAAATTTGAATTTCTTTCGGGGAGTCGGATTAGTTGCAAGTTTTCATTTTGAGGAAACTGATTGGTCATTGTTTTGTTTGACAAATTGAATTCAACAAGTTGAAACATAAAAGGGTACACACACAATAAATTTGCGGATTTGAAAAATCGATGGTCCTTTCGTGAGATTTTTAAAAATCAAGTCATTTCTAAGAAATTTTAGAAAAATATTTTGTGATACTTTGGGTGAGTTTCAAGCAAATTAGGCACAAGGAGGACTGATAATTAGCCAGTAACAGAATAGTTAGCCGTTTTCAATGGCGCCATAGCTTGGTGGTTATAACTCTGGCACTTTGTGCGGGAGAACAGGGTTCGATTCCCCTCGGCGGCAATTCAATATTGGTGAGTGAATGCTACTATCGCCCCGGGTTAACCCAAGCCATGTGAGAGAAATTGGGGAGATGACACACTATGTGGGCTGTTGGATGCTACAGGGAGTTGTCTGATAGAGTGGGGAACCTAATTGGATCTGCATAGCTCAAAATGAGCATTAAATACTCTAGGACTCCCTATCTAAGCTATGGCCTTTCCTGGAATAATAGACAAGATTTGTAAGGCTAGCCATATAAAATATACAGACATTCTATTTATCTATGCAGAATAATTATATATACGGTGCGTACAGTATAATTAGCCGCTTATACAGCTACTTAAATTTTCACTTTTCTTCGTTATCGATCTCCCCATAGCCATCTATATTTATATATATCAACATAAAGTTGTGCTTCAATTAAAACCAAGAAAAAGAACAAGAAACGATTTTGCAAAAAAGTTATAATTTTACTGTAGCTCAGTACATATGTCGTATATATTATTAAACAACAAAACTATTCTGATTTCAAGAAAAAATATGGAAAAGACGCAGTTAGCTGTAAAGAACACAAAGAAGCTTTTAACGGCTAATTATACTAGGCGTAGCATCTAATTATCCTGCATCGGCTAACTATATATTGTTACAGGTTAATTATCAGTTCACCGACTGCTCAGTGCAAGCAACAATAAACTTTTGTCACGTTTCGACAACTTTTCTGCAAAAAATATAAAAAATATCCTGTGCGAATATATATATATCTTTTTATCTGATAGAAGTAGTCCCACAAAGTGTCATTTGGAAGTTATTTTTAGCCCCCTTTTTTCCCATAAGAACAGGAGTTGGGTGTCCAGTCATGGAAGAACTACACAAGGCAGGATAAAGGTTTTTTGTTGCTTGCTCTTGAAAAAAAGGCACTCTAATCAAAGCACTATTTTGTGTAGCTAGCTCCATAGCTAGCTACCTTATAGTCAGAAATTTTCGCGACATTTTAATTTCGCGATAAAAATTTTGGGAAAATTTCGCGATTTTTATTTTCGCGATTCGTTGCCTTGAATTTTTTTCGCGACATTTAATTTTCGCGAATTTCATAGAGTTACGTCACTAGAGATAAAAGAATTAAAACTGAAGAGGTTTCATAGGTGTAAGAGTTAGACAGGAAAGTTTAAAAAAAGAGGAAATTTCATAAAAAAGGAGATCGATGATTTATAACACAAAATGCCATTTAGGTTAACAGGCAAACCGCCTTCTAAAATTGTGTTTAAAAGTGCATTTCTTCCTTAATTTTCCCGGGTTTTATCAAACTGGGTATCACCAAAATTATTTTGTTGCGAAAATTTTACGTCTGCTACCCTGTGGAGTCTAAAAAATGAAGAAAAAAAGAAAATATTTCGCGGTTTTTATTTTCGCGATTTCGTCAATTAAATTTTTTTCGCGGCATTTTAATTTCGCGAAAATGCCCAAAAATCGCGAAAATCGCGAAAATTAGTTGTCGCGAAAATTTCTGACTATAAGGTAGCAAGTAAGTAATTTCATGACTATTAAAAGGGGTCAGCACCAATCAAAAGGAGATCCAATTGGCAAGTCAGCACCAAAAATTGAGATAGCTAGCTAGCCAGCACACCTTTCTCACTTAGCTATATATAAAATAATTCTTACCTGATAAAATACACGAATTTAAAAAATAGTGCTTAGCTCCCCATCAATAAAGCTACTACGACCAAACCAAAGAGACCAGCAAATGGCGACCAACAAAATGTAAGCACTTTTAGTCATGGCCGCACACGGAATGTTCTGGCCACACGAAGAGTACACTCTCTGTTCAGATTGGTCATTTAATTGACAGAGATTAAAATAAAGCATCTTCATTGGCTTTCAAAAAAAATGAATTTTCCGAGCGTTTAGCCTGGACAAAAACTTAGCAGCGTCCGGGCTCTGTGCTGTCTCTCTCTATCTATATATCTATCTTCCATTAGGCGATTTTAAAGATTCCGCCCCGCATAGCGGCGACGAAAATCAATGAGCCTACGCAATTACTTGTGGTGGCGAAATTCGAAATTCATTGTCTTGTCCCAACATATTGTGACCACGATTGTAGAAGAAAAAAGGTCAAAAACATTTTTTCTTTTTTACGGAATATGTTCCTGAGAAAATTCAAAAATTAGTTGTTACACCGGGCTGAGCGCTTAGTAAAGGTAAGCATTGTTGCACATCCGTTTCGGTGTAATATCTTTATCCAAAAAAACTTCATTACAGTTTCAGTTTAAGTTAAAACACAGGAAACAGCCTGTCGTTTATACCAGACTGAGCGCTTAGTACAGGTAAACGGTGTCGCACATACGTATAGGCATAATATACTTTTAAAAAAAAATTAATCGCATCTTCGGTTTATATAAAAAAAACCCACAAGAAACAACCCAACGTTACCCTGTCCATCGGAAACAATACACCTTTCCCGAATTTCATAAATTATAATAATTATGACGTCATCCAAAATTTATAATGGTTCTGTGCTCTTCAAATAAGGATATTCAGATAGAATATTGAATTATCATGACAAAAATGAAGTTTTTAGAGCAATATAATATTCTGGTTGGATTTTATTTAGATTTGAAAAAAATAATTATTTTGAAAACGAGGCTATTCTTGGAAAGCTCGGCTATATAAAGGGTTTGACCGTAACTTTCAGCTCGGAATTGAGACACTTAACGAAGAGAAATATTAACGAAATTAGGTAATTTGTTCTACCTTTTGCTAAGGAACTTAGGGATAAGAATCATTTTTAGTATCGACCTCTTTAATTGATTTTGGCATAATTAGGAGATTCGGGAAAGGTCTATTACTGAGTAGTTTTATTTGCAGAATAGGTTGCAAAATTCATTGTCAGTTTAAATAAAAACACATCGTAAAGCTTGCCGTTACAAAACATTGAGATTGTTGTTGCATCAATGAACTTCTTAATTCTGTTAGGTTTATATCACAGTAAAAGCTAGTTACGCATGTAGCATAAGATAGATTATTTGGAAATTTTGCTGCAGCCACTGCATTTGGCTACTTTCACTTTTTAGCCAGAGGTAGCTAGCTAGCTAACAGCAGCCACAACTCTAGGTGCAGCTAAGTAGGAATCACATTGGGGCAGATGACAAAAATAAATAATAGTGGCTGAGGTTCTTATATTAAACTTAATAACACCTTTAAAATAATAGGAATATATAAGGTTAGCAAATTGGCCTTACCATTTTCTCTTAAAATCTGCGTTCGTAGCCAAAATCTTAAAATTGGTGGTTTAAGATTTTGTGCGTGGCTAAAAAACGTGACAATATATTTACCTTAACTTATGAAAACAAATATTACACAAATAAAAAGCTTTTAGAAGACAAAAATGTCGAACAGAGACCTACAAACCTAACTCTGACCACAACCACTCCCAAAATCAACATGGCCTTCGTAGCTCTTCTTCACACGTTCCTTCGTCAGCATGTCGAGGTCGCAAAAGTTTCAGATTGTTTTTTCAAATAAATCAATCGTCGTGATTGGTTACTACACACGGGCGATGAAAACAAACTCGGTAAAAATATATCGCATTTGGTATTTCGTGCAGATCTAAAAATTTAGTGTGGCCGTAACACTACGTTTTTCTTGCGGACAGAAATACAGAAAACGGCTATTGTTATAGAGATGACTCATTTGCAAAATACAAAAAAATCGCAAATTTGTTCCATTTTGCGAAAGTTTGAGAGGAACGTCGCTCTGTTGATTTATGTTTACCTCGTCATTTATTCATCAGTTGACGTAATGAAATAAACTGAAAGAATATGTCCGTGTTTATTTTTTATTTAATAATTAAGTAACATTCTTTCGTGATAAAATATTACAGAAAGAAAATAGAAGTCGTTATAATGTTTTCACATTTTCTTTGCTGTGTGTGGTACTTGTGTAACTTCCCCATCACAAAATTATTTATTTGTTCTGAACAATGTGTAACCATATATAAATAAAAATGATCCGTGCCATGTCTGCAAGATTTTCACATTTTATGCAATTTTAAATATTTTTAAATATCCGTCAAATATTCATTAATTTCATTCAACATCTGTATCATCTTTTCGTTCGACATTCGTATCATCTTTTCGTTCAACATTCGTATCAACTTTTCGTTCGACATTCGTATCATCTTTTCGTTCAACATTTGTATCATCTTTTCGTTCGACATTCGTATCATCTTTTCGTTCAACATTCGTATCATCTTTTCGTTCAACATTTGTATCATCTTTTCGTTCGACATTCGTATCATCTTTTCGTTCAACATTCGTATCATCTTTTCGTTCAACATTGGTATCATCTTTTCGTTCAACATTTGTATCATCTTTTCGTTCAACATTTGTATCATCCTTTCGTTCGACATTCGTATCATCTTTTTGTTCAACATTCGTATTATCTTTTCGTTCGACATTCGTATCATTTTTTCGTTTGACATTCGTCTCAACTTCTCCCTCTACATCTGACTCTACTTTTGTTATTTTATCACTTTCAGCAGACCCATTTGTATTCTTGACTTCATTGTGACAATCATTTACGTCGTGATTGGTATCTGATTCTTCGTTTGCCTCAACCTTGTTTTTCTCATTTTCTTTCATCTCATTTTTGTTGTTGCATTGTTCTTCATTTTCAATTTCGGCATGACGCAATCCCTCCCTCTTGTCATCAACACCCAATGCATGGTGATGCATCTCAATTATGTGTTCAACTTCATTATCCGTTAAGCACGTTTCTGCAACATTTACATTTTTGATCTGTTGCTGAGATGCGCTTTCAATGTCATCATTATCCACAAAATGATAAATTTTACCATCAGCCTCTTTGCTGGATGTATTTTCAAGTTGTTCAGCATTATCATCTTGATTTTTGATTGGCTCATTTGTCGGTCCACAGAACACATCTCCGTATGTCTTCATTTCTATTTCAAATTCTCTCTTTTTGTTACTTCCTGTATTGAGTCTACTTCCGTCTTCTTGCAGATTTGCATATGTTGCGATTTTACCTACACAGTTAACTTCTGGTTCCGTAACATTTTCGATCTCTCTTTGTGAAGTTTTGCCATCTTCTATGTCTTTCCATTTTATTCTTTTTTTCTCTTCTCCCTCTATTTTAAAAGTATCCTCAAATTGAGTATTTTCTGTTGTCAGTCGAAGATCCGACTCATTGGCGTCCTCTTGAACGTCAGCACGTCCCTCCGTGTCGACACTGTTATCTGTAAAGTCGCTTTTCTGTAAAATTAGGTACGAATCATCCGTGGTTAGTTCAGGTTGGTTTGCGTACGGTTCTTCATCCATGGTGAAAGAATTGTTGACTTCACCAATATTCTTCTCATCATCTCCACCAAGAGTCAAGTATAAGTTGTCATTAACGTCGTTCTCGTCGCCGTCAGCTTCTTCTTCTTCTTCTTCATCATCAATGCTATAACTAATAGGTAAGTTTATCGTATTAGATTAGTTTGTACCATAATGCATCACAGTTCTCTCCCCTTTTTCCCTAATGCATCACCGCCCCTTCCTTCCCATTTTTAAGTAAAATAAGAAAATAAAACATAAATAAAGTGAAATGTTTTTTTTTAAGAATACTTAAGGAAAAACATTTCGTTAGATTTGTTTTATATTTTCAAAGTTTGTACCTTGGCATTTCCTTTGTATATTTATTTGACGCTTCTGTTTGCGACTTTCCTGTCTTTCGATAATCCAAATTATAGACACTTGCCATGGTCGTCTTCGAGAAAACACTTTGTTCCTACGGATAAGTGAAGAAAATATTTGCTAACAATGAGACTTTGGAACAACTATTTTTTGTAGTACTACAAGAATGAAACTATATATCCTCTTAACAGAAATCATGGTTCAAATGAAATGCGGAAATATGTCTATGAAAAAGTTGATTCACATGATTTTGACCTTGTTATTTAGCTACCTCGCCTGCTAGAAATTTATTGGGGTGGAAGGGCAATATCTATCCAATTCCTACATCATCATTATGAGAACTGTTCAGAACACTGTCTGCCACATTGATAACGAAATAAGATCTCTCTAGGATCTACTTTCTCTGGAGTTAATAATTCGAAAGGAAAGCGAACTTATTGAACTTGAATTAAAAACCTTACGTTGCTTGTTAGAACGCTGTCAACTTCATTTCTTATATCAAGAAAGTTTGGTCTTGCTTCAGTGGTATGCGACCAACAATCCAACATCACTTTATAGATATCTTCTGGACAATCCTTCGGACTTTCAAGCCTCTCCCCACTTTTAATGTAATGCAGTATGTCAGAATTTTTTATGGTTGGATATGGAGTTGATCCGAGTGTGAAAATCTCCCATAAAAGTATACCGAAAGACCACCTAAAACAGTAAAAACATATTCCACTTAATAATAATCGTCGCCTCTGTCCAACAAAAACAAGCTACAAAATTATCGTTAATCTCACACCTTCTCAAGCTAGCGTCCCTTTTTACAGGACGCATACTGGTAACAGGTTTTTTACAATTTATTGTAAATATTTCTAAATTGCTGAACTATATAAACATTCGTTAAATAATAAAACAAAAGTGTAACAAGAAGCGTCCTTTCAAGAACAACAGTTTAAACTTTCTTTCTAAAAATATTTTTTTCTTTGTTGAAAACTAGTTTGTTATAATTCCAACTATGATTTACTTTTTCCCTCTATTTTTCTTAATTGTTCAATTTCGTGCATTCTTTACAAAAGGATGTATTTTATATAAGTGCACCATGTTGATTACAAGCTAACCCTCCTCTTCCTATGCTAACCCGAGCATTCACGACATGCACTTCCCACCTTTTATTACTATATATTCTTAAAATGTGGACAAAATGTTTTTTTCGTATCTTACGAGTGACACAGTTGTATTTTATTTTTGGCAGATGTTGAACAAAGCTTAACCCTTTCAAGCCAAGCAATTTAAATTTTTAAAAAGGATTTAAGAAATTTTTAAATTTGACAAGTTATTCAATTTTAGAAAAGCACCTTACTCATTCTTTTGTTGTGCACAATACCGCCTTTTTATCATGTTGTAACAAGGCAGGTATTCCGCCTTCTTCACTCCCATCCCCCTGGGTAGCAATATATAATCAGACATCACACATTTATAGGAAAGGCTCTAACTGTTCTGCGAATTAATACGGTACTTACACGTCACTCTTCGATGTGTATTTCTGCTCAATAATTGCTTCCGGTGCCATCCATTTAATGGGAAGCATCCCTTCAGTTTTCTTGTGGTAGTAATTCTCCCCAGTAGTATCTCTTGCAAGACCGAAATCTGCCACTTTTACAGTCATATCATCAGTCAACAAAATGTTTCTTGCTGCTAAATCTCGATGCACACACTAAAAAATTCACATTGCTGTAATGTAACATTTGCAATGTTTTTATGTGAGGCTTAGTCAGATATAGAGATGGCTTTTCCAGCCAGGAGAATAGGATAAGTCAACATTGGGTTTGATGTTTGAATTCTGGAGTAATTTTTCTTTCTGGTACAATATCGCCTAGACTTTGTTTATATGGCATATAATCAATAGCAACGAGAAACCTTACTTTTTTCTCTTCTAGGAAGCTCATCCCATCAGCAATTTGCACAGCAATCCTAGTTAGTAAAAACCAGTTCAAAATCTCATCTTCCTTACGATACCATGTTGGTTTGAAATCATCGCGACGCAATCGGACATAGCTGAGTAAAGCACCCTTTGAGCAAAATTCCAGTATCACTAGCAGATCTTCATCTTTTGTGCAAGCACCAAGGAGGTTCACAATGTTTCTATGTTCACCAATGTGAATCAAAAGTTTCAATTCGTTTGCCAGATCTTTATATTCATTCTCAGTTGCACTAGCTAAATAGACAAATTACTTTAGGAGAAAGTTTTTCTTTGTATAACAAAGTGGAGACTGTACATTTGCACCTCAAAATCCACAATAGAAAAGTTATCTCTCTGAAACAAGTTTTTATGTTGAAGTTATGCTTAGTCAACTGCTTTTCTCTTTCAAACTCTCTGTTCTTGCTTTCACCACAATATTGTATTTTTAGATAAATTTTTTAGCTTAACCGGAATACTTTAATCGGAAAAACTTTTCCAAGTGCAAAAACATGCAAAAGTTTTTGGATAAACTTTTGCGAATGCACAAATTGGAAGGTTTTCGCGAGAAAAACATTTCGAATTGTTCGCTTAGAAAAAGTGTGTTTGGAATGAATTTCCTTTTTTCTTTTTCTCTCAGTCGTCATAAATAAACAATGTAACAACTCCATTTCAGACAAAGTAATTTTTTAAGTTTGAAGCAATATCGTTTTATTAATATTTTTTTTACAACGCAAATACAGTTGTATTCCGCTATTTCGAACTCTAAGTGGACCCAGTGGCGTATTTGTGTTAAAAATATTGAGGGGGCTAATGAAAAACCACGCAACTACTAGTTCAGTGGGGGCTTTAGCCTCCGTACCTCCCACTCCTACAATCACGTCACTCGCAACGGACAAAAAGTCTAAGATAGCACGACTTCCAGATAAACACTAGAAAAATTCGAGATAGCGGGGTTTTAATTGTTTTGACGAGTTGCTGTATAACTCAAAAAAAAAAAATGTCAAAAGAATACAACGCTGCCTTCGAAAGATTAAGAACATTAAAAAACCGTACAAAAATTCGAAAGTTGAAACATAGTTTAGACATACATACAAAAATATTTATGATGGACTGTTTTCTATGACATTTCCAGATAACGACCGTAATTTGTCGCTAGGGACGAATAATTAGTTCGAGATAGCGGAGTTCAAGATAGCTGGACAAATTTTAGTTAGCGAAGCTGTCAATTCTGGTTTGTGTATTTTTAATGAATATTTAGCGATTCAAGAATTTACAAAATATTTTTCTCGCTAATTTTCGCCTATAATAATACTTGATTCTTGTAAGAATTGCGTATTATTTATGCGTCCTAAGAACGCTTATTTGAGTAGGTTGAAAGCTGATGTTGTTTCGAACAAGTTCTGTTTATTGGTGAGTAGCGTTCATTAGAAAAGGTGCACCGTAAGCAAATGCTATAAAGGTTAGTTTTCCATTAAACGAAATAAGTCAAATCAATCGACGCCAATTAATGGCAACAGTACGATTGCCTTCATCTTTTTTTTGTCAATTGATTCGATAAATTTTTGTTTTAAAAGGAAATTCGCCTTAAAGTCTTAAAGAAAGTCACACAGTAGAAAAAAAAACGACAAAAAATGGAACTGGCCTTTTAATGATTTAACTGCTACAATAGTTTTTCTTTTACTTCTTGAGAAAATTTTTTTCACTATACTCCCTTTGTTCTTTCTTCTTGGTCTTAACCATTCTATTCCATTTGCAGAGGCCATCCATACTTGTCCAAATGCACCTTCTCCAAGAACTCGCAGCAGTGAGATGTTATTTCTTGGGAATTCAAATTTTGGGTCGTAGCTTAGGTTGTTGCATTGTTCAAGAATACTTCGATCAGGATCCAACTAAGGGTACATATGACAGAGTAAATAGTATGAAGAAATGTGTACTACTTAGCTATCATTTTAAGCTATTTTTTAAAGAAAGTTCTAGAAGGAAATTTCTTTCAAAGCATACATTATCCGTTGCAATGTTATGTAAAGGGCTTAACTCTGTCTGTACTTGACAAATGTTTTGACTCACGAAAATTGAGGGTTGTGAAAAATTCAAACATTAATTTCTGATTTTTGCCAAAATTTATGTCCACTTTGCTGCGTATTTAAAAAAAGCAAGATTGTGTAAAATTTAAATGGGTTGAAAAACGCTTGCTAAGGCTAACGATAATTTTCTTCTCTATGGTTAAAACATACCTAAAATATGAACATTCAGAAAACCATTAGGGTATTTGCTAGAGAAATAATATTTATTTTTACGCATTTCTCTGACTTTTGCACAAACGCGGGTAAACTATGCCAGGAATTTGAAACCAATAAAATATGAGTTTCGCATTTCAGGTCTTTGTTCAGAAACACAACATATTAGAAACATAGGAAATATTTTAACATGGTACGAAGTTATACCTTCTTATTTCCACCTGCTAAAAGAAATCGATTCGCCTTTCGTTTCAGCTTTTTTCTTTGGTAACGATACCTCAAGATGAGTGCAATGATGAGACAAACAGACACAGAAGCGATTGATATGATAATGTCCAACTTTGAATCGCTTTTGTTTGCTATAAAAATTTCAAGTGCTTGTGAAAGTTACTGCATGGCTACAAATGTCTTTTGCAAAGAAGAGGTACAGATAAATGGAAGGATTTGTTAAAATTAATAAAATGCAACATTTTATGAAAACCTAACACAGCGTCACCAAAGAAACACATGCATTTGCTTGCATTTATTATGAACGTATTTTCAACAATGCATATTATTGTTAGAAATTTTCGCGATTTAAAAATAGGCGCAAAATTTTTGCTGAGATTTTAGATTCTCGCGGAGTAAAATTTCGTGGTTTAAGACGTTCAAGCATTTCGCGGGTTGTATTTTAGCAGTTTAAATAAAAAATGTTATTTTACGGAATTTAATTTCGCGAATTTTCAAAAAAAAAATTTTTGCAAAACTTTCTGATAATAAAATACCTTTCAATGTATATGAGTATATTGCAGCAGGACTTGCTTTATCATGAAACCACAATGTTATCTCAAAGCCATGTACTGATCCTATAGTTCCATTAAACTCGTATGTACCATCCCACAGAGTAAAGTTATACTGAAACGATCCATCAAAATCTGTGGAAGTGTGGTTAACGATAACGCGAACATTAAAAACATCCACAAACAATTCTTGATTTACAGACCAATGAAGTTCCCCTCCAGTTTCCTGTTGCGTCGCAAATACATTACGAACGCCCGCTAAACATTTGAGAATAAAATATTGTGTTAAAGGAATTGGTGGAAAATTTTTTTTAGAAAAATTCAATATAGCTGAATGGTTTTGGTTAAGGTACAGATAATTTGAACGCTATTTTCGAACATCTGCTTTTTCAAATACATTTCTTGTTCCCTAACTTTTCTGTTTTCCGTTCCGGGAAGTATTTTTCCCGGGATCAGCTATGGCTTATGCTTGGGACAGGAAACAAAACGCATAATCTGATGGAAAAAATCAAGAACAATATTGCATTACAATGACACTCCATTCAATTAAATAAAGCTACCATGGAGGCTTTTCCTTGAAATATACATGTCGCCACCTAATTTTCAAAACATTTTCAACCCATTTTTTTCCGGATTTATTCAGCACTCTAGGGTCAATATAGTGTTAGATAAATTTTTTTTTATGTAAATCATTTCTCAAAAAAGAAAAAAAAAGAAAAGAGAGAAGTAGAATTTTCCACTATTTTCGCGGGTTTCCAAGATAACCGCAATTCGATTGCATGGATTCGAAATGTCAGAGAGAGTGAAACAAATCAACCTTACCAATTGGAAGAGTTGAAATGCCATACAATCCAACATATCTTCGAAGCGTATAATGTACTTCTCTTGAGAAGACCTCAATATCATAGGTTTGACCAGGAGTCAGATAGTTAACTTGATAGGATGTTCTTTTGCTCTGAATACAAAATACTTTTGTTTTATTTTTAAAACTTCCAAATTCATGAAGTCGCATCCATTGAACATCATCATTAGCTGTCATCTTCCACGTCACCTTGATGAAATCATGCCCGATCCGGACCGTTTTTAAGTCCTGTAGTATTGTTTGAGCACCTATTAAGAAAAAAAATTTCAAGTTTGCAAAATAGAAATAATCTCCATGTCCTTCTTAAGTTCATTCCATCTGTGTGAAACACAGTATGGTTTTATCTAAGCTCGCAATCTCATCGTACGATTTTGATTTTTTTTCGGTCCCGTAAAGTTGGATTTCAATTTGTTTATTTAAAATTTAGAAAAAGAACGGAATTTAATTTTCCTCATAAATGAGAAGTGCCAATGATAAAAAAAGATCTGTACAAGCACAGTGTCAGTGTCACCATAACATCGTCGGTTTCACCATAGAGACCTGGTAAAACAAACGGTAGGAAGTATTCTTACGACAAGCGATCTTGCTGTGAAACCAATATTCCCCAGCTACATCTGCATTTAGATTTGACCCTCCAACGAGCGTCGACGGGCTTTCCGTATAATGGAACATACTTCGATCTAACAAATTACTTTTTTCACAATATCTCCAGAATGCCGAACCCTGTGAGCTATCTAAACGTTTGTACTTAAAAACCATATAAACATCTCGCGATGCATTGTGGGCTATTACTATTTGGAATGTATTTAGTTCCTGAGGTGAATTATGATTGGGTATATCAACAAAAGATATGACTAACGCATGCGTCACTGGAGAATAAACCATTTGTGATTTTGTAATGGATTCATTTATTTGTCTTAATAACTCGGGATCTTTTGATTCTCTGTAATAAATGTGTCCACTTTGAGATGTATCAAGATCTGAATGAAATGGTGCGATGGCAACATAAGGATAATCCATTATTTCTCTATAGTAATCAATTTCAACTGACGTATTGAGCATTGGTGACACAACACCATTTGTACTAATCTAAAAATGCATTAAAAACGTGTTAAATGGAATCTTTCAAGGGTATTTAATCGTGTAGTATATTAAACTAGTCGTTATCCCGTGAAAAAAACCCAATAGGATTCGCCCATCAAAACAAAGTCGATGAAATTATATCGCATTTTTTATTCGTAGCTTAAAGTTTTCGTGCGTGGTTAGCACGACCCGCTTTTAACTGACAGAAAAATTATAGAGACATGTATCAATCTAAACATGTTAAACTCACAAATTGAGACGTGTACACTTAAATGTAAAACCAACACATAGATTATATTTTCCCTTTCTCTTCAGGAGAACCTTGAAATCAAAAACCAAAATATTTATGTATCGTCTATCGCTGAAATTACAAGTGCTCTTAAATATGTGGTATATATGTGGTCTTTCAAAATGTATAGACGGCAAATTTTTCTACCTTGAACTTGCAAAGGACTAAAAAATTTGTTCGAGATGGAAAATGTTTGAGAAAGATAAAATTTATATAGGTAGATAAAACCAGGAATGACGGAAATATTTTTTTGAGATAGAGAGTTACTTGAGATAGAAAGTGGTCGAGATAAAATACGGTATTATCCAAAAATTCAAAAAATCTCCCCCCCCCCCCCCCCCACCACAATTTTGGACTCACGTTTAGCTAAATTCAAAATTTTTTATT
Organism: Hydractinia echinata; assembly: GCA_030067915.1. Taxonomy (NCBI): domain Eukaryota; kingdom Metazoa; phylum Cnidaria; class Hydrozoa; order Anthoathecata; family Hydractiniidae; genus Hydractinia; species Hydractinia echinata. Next base: position 694,133 of record JASGCC010000135.1, read on the forward strand.
TGCTTACTGCTGCTCCTACTAGTATATATTTTATGATTTCTTTTATGGTTAAACTTTCATTCACACACACACACACACAAAAAAATTGTTTGACTTCATCTGAAAAGCTACTTTAATACTTACATAAAGTGACTTCTCAAAACCCGGGAATGATGTATTTAGCTTCATCTCTTCCACATAATTATCACCTCGTTGCATTTCTACATCTCCAACATTTGGTCCATATGGAAACAGAACTATGGAGGAAAAAGTGAACACGATGTTAAATGTTTGTCAACTGTTGGGGCTGTGTATTTGCGTTTTCATGGAAAAACGGTTAGGCCGTTATTACATCATTTTTCAGCGTTCAAACACTAACTTGGATAGAGAAAGATCTAACGCTAGCTATGTGGCAAAATATTACACGAAAAGAATTAAGCAATGCAACGTAACTGAAATAACCTAGTGTTGTAAACAGATTGTTATTGGTGATGAAAAACACAACATTTGAAAGATGTTGCTTTGAGGAAATTGGGTGTTAAAGTTGGGTGTTGAATTAAAGGAAAGAGATTTGATTAGGAGGTTAGTCCTTGATTATGGCTTTAATTGGCGAAATTAGGTGAAATATACATTACGAACTTTAGTAAATAAGTAAATAAATGAAGAAAGTTTTACCTGTTTTATTACAATTATCAGAACTTAATCGCATGACATGTCTTCCTGGCACACCAATGTTTGATGTTCTTCCCAGCTGACTGCTTTCCCATCCAGAAGCATAATTTTTCCAGCCGCAGAAGTCTTCCCCAAAACCAACCAATCCTTCCTTATAACTACTCCTGGCGAAATTAAAAATTCCATATAACTCTTTCTTATCTGTTGCTAGTACAACCTGCGAGTATTCGTTGTTTCCATATCCAAATGTAAAGAAGGAAAGTCGATTTGATTTAAAACTTGCATTTGTGAACTTTTTTATATCTTCATCGGCTTGAGAGCGTAGAGATGGCTCCTCTGTGGTACCATAATCGAAACTGTGCCACCCAACTCCTTTAAACACAGCTAATACATTGCCTTGAAAAGGGAATTTTTCAAAATCTGTTCGATAGTTTTTGATCGGCACGAATGAAGATTTATCATCGAAAAGGGTGCCGTACCGGGTATACTACAAATGAAAATAAATACCGTGAAGATGGCAATTTAACTTGGTTTTGGAAATTGTTTTGAAAACAAACAAAGGGTGTACTCATTTAGGATGTTAAAGTACGGGCCCTTATTAACTTTTTAAAGACGTAAAAATTAATATTGTATTACATTTTGGAAATCTCTTTGAAGTAAAATTGCGGTTAATTAAGCTTTTGACGGTCATATAGTGTTTAAGATTGATGGAATAATTATCTGCGTGCTCCGAGGGTCAACAACTAAAAATGGTCCTATTAACGGGAATAAAGACTTTTTTTATTTTTGTTTCTTGAATTAGATTCTCATAGAGTAAGCTAAGAATTTAAATATATGAACTATGGCAACATTTCCAAGTTTTTGAATTAAATAAAATTAGAAAAAAGTCTTATTTCGTTCTTTTCAGTTGCTAAACGTTCTGGTGTAGCTTACGATGTTCAACAATCCTTTACAAATTACATAACTTGTTAAGCCTCTTCAAGATGAGTATTTAAAACATCTCCAGAATTTTTCTCAGTCGGTTAATTGAAAATTTTGCAACTCATGGCTAATAATTTTTTACTTTGTTTTAACAAAGAATTCTAAATTTCTATGCTTTGTCCCGCACTGTGCTGTAGTTTAACTTACTTAGGCAGTTATCTCGTCATATTTTTGCCAGTAATCCGACAAATTTGCACGTTGTCATAATCATAATAACTCAATTCCTTGCTAAAATAACCGTGGTAAATTGCTAAATTAATTTCAAGCAACATGAAAAGCGTATAACAAAATTCCAACTTTTTCACTGTTGTAATAACTAAACGGAATCTATCTGTATTACAATTCCCTATGGTAAAGATAGAATCTTACCCAAATTGTACTTGTCTTTGATGAGAAAAAAGGGATGCCAGGGGAAAACTCAATCCTGTCAACCCCGCCTCCCATGTTTCTTGCGTACGGGTGAACAGAAGTTGATCCAGGAAAGTGATAAGGATAGATAACTAGAAAATAATCAATAAAGATGTCATGTAAGAGATTTATTTAAGTTTTGCTCCCTGAATGGAATGTTGTACTCAAGTATCTAAGCGCAGTTCTCCCTTCTTATAAGTCACGCCTATTTAAGTAACGGTGTATAATATTCTAGATACTTCTTGATTTGAAATTGAGACACACAGGGTTTGAGTTAAAGAAAAGCTGGCATGTTTCTAGCAAGCTGAATGGAGTAGCTGAATGGAGTAGAAATAGATCAAGTTATATAAACAAAGTTATAAGATTTTTTAAATATTATAACTTCTTATGTAGCTGTTGTCTTGTGTCTTCCTTTTTTACAAATATCATAACCGTTTTGAAGAAATTTAAAGCGTTGTATCTAAATATCAGATGAAAGCTGCTAACCACTCCCTTATTATCTTTCCTTTAAACGAGCCTTGCATCTACAACAAAAGTTAAGTGAGAAAGATACCACAGAATATCATTTTGCTACAGAATTGAATTGAGTGCTTAAGACTATTGACAAGACAAAGTAAAGCTATTAATAATAATACAAATAGACTGGTTTAACAGGCAGATTTAATAGAAACCAAATACAACAAAACTAACCTGGTGGATGGCATATGGTGTTTGATAGTAAAAACACATTGTTTCTGGAGATAGCTGAAACACTTCCAATATGTTTACAGTATTTATATATCATTACATAGTGGACAAAGCGTTTGTACGAGTCACTTTGAACAATAACATATATCGTTTCTCCATTTCTTGCGATTGCGAGTTGAAATTTTGAATTAAAACCTCCTTCTCCAGTCAGAAAAAATGTCAACACTAAAACTTCCTCTGGATAGAAGGTTATATTCAATACTTTTTGGATATCTTCACGGATTTTTTTTCTTGTGTTTTTATCTGATGCGTTTCTACGATACATAGCGCTAACGTCTAAAGGATATCGGTCAAAATCACCACCGTCGTAATCAATGTAAAAGTAGAAAGCAATCTAAAAATTAAATAATCAATAAGTAATTGGTTGTACATATCAGAAACAGATAAATAAGAATTATTTGCATGCAATTGGTAACATGATAATGGAAAATGATGATGCTGGCTATGATGCCTATTACTGAAAAAATCTGTATAACGGAGACGATAAATAAATAATTGTTGATTTAAATTAATGATTGTTCCTAATATGTTACAGGGGGATAAATAAGAAAAACTGATAAATAAATGGACGATGCATGGACATTGAATATGCGATGAGTGGACGTTCAATTGACAATAAATGGACGATAAATGGACGATTGTAAGCAATGACGAATAAAGATTTAATTAGTATTACTTACGTAAAAATTATCTGTAATTTTGAAATAGATTTTCCCCATCATTCTGTTAAAAACTTCCTCGGTCTAGTAACAGAAACGAAATAGATTTAACAGTTGACAAAAGATACGTTAAAAAATATGGCTGATACACCTATAATGCAGCTATTGATGCAGCTATTGAAGCAGCTATTAAAGCAGCTATTAAAGCAGCTAGTGATGCAGCTATTGAAGCAGCTATTAAAGCAGCTAGTGATGCAGCTAGGAACCAGCTATTGATGCAGCTATTGAACAGTTGGTGATGTAGTTAGTGAACCAGCTATTGATACACCTATTAATGAAGTTAGTGATGCAGCTAGTGATGCAGCTAGTGATGCAGCTAGCAAAGCAGTAGTGATGCAGCTATTGATACAGTTATTGTTGCACCTATTGATGCAGCTAGTGATGCAGCTACTAAAGCATCCATCGATGTCTCTATTGAAGCAGCTATTAATGCACTTTTTGAGGCAGCTATTAAAGCAGCTATTGATGCATATATTGATGGAAATAGTGAGCTCAAATAATGAACTAATATAATAATTTGATCCGTCTGTTATTCCGTATTTTTTCCATTCTCAGTCTGCCGCAGTGGGTTTCGACGATTCTAACAATTGTCACTTATAGTAATATGCTAACAGTTGTGCGAAGAGGTTGTTAAATTTCTGTGTATATGGGCTGTGTATACAGTATTATTTATTTGTTTAAATGTTTACCATTTAACATTAAATGTTAAATGTTGAACTCCTTAATCAATTGAATAATTCCACGACCCAATGAACTGTTTAATTAAGAAATTCTTTACACCTTACCTCATATGTGAAATAGTTATAGCTCTTTCTCATATCCAATGTGGATGAATTGAAATAGTAAAATTGCTTATCTGAAACATCTTCATTTCCATTTTGTTCGTAGAATTCTAAAGTTAAAATTAATAAGCCAGATAATTAATAATTTCTGCAAGGCTATCAAAATTTGTTCTAGGTGGATAAAAAAATATCTGCCAAAATATCTAAAACGTAATTTTAGTGTAAGCACTATGGAATAAAATAATATAGCAGTTTTAGTAAGACGAAGAGTTATTGTAATATGGAAAATAATGCAGCGAGTTCCTTGGTGCCCAGTTTTGAAATTGAGCGTCGAAGTTGTGATGATAACAGAATTAGCTTCGCTCAAAAATGATAAAAATATTATCAGAATGGTAAGCGTTTGCCTATAGTTATATGAAAAAGAAGGCAAAAAAAACAGAAGAGAAAACCTTCTAATGGTAATATTAAAGTTGGTTAATAATTTTCATTTTTTTTATAAGCTTATGTTGAACGAAAAAATTTTTTTTTTGATGCCATAAGTTTGGTGACAGCTACTGCGTCAGTCATAATTTGCAACCATATTCTTGCCAAAAAAGGGAGAAAAAATAGTTTGAAAGCAATCGTTCAGATAGTTGATAGTTACCAAATTGCAGCAACAAAATAAATAAGCAGTTAATATTCCGTAAGCAAAAAAAAACTTCGAAAACGCAACCGTTTTTGAAAATACCCTTTTTGGGATAAAAAAATAATTGACGTTTCAAAGTTTGAGTTGCTATTGTTGGCCAAGGAATAGATGTTGATGTTTTGTGTTTGGTACTATTGTGTAGCGCAATGTTTTCTATTTCCAAATCATGCGGAGTATTTTACATAACAATTAAATCCTTAGGGATTATAGCGTTACAACTGTAGAGAGGCTTTAGCCTGCTTTTCGACCGCAGATCTACGTGATCTGTCGTCTGCCGGTAAATGGTTTTGTTAATTCCCATTTCTCAGACAAGACTCTGCAAAAATTATTTACACATAAGGTTAAGTTTCTTCACGTGTTGCCTTCACACATACCAAGTTTCTTTGTCAGATCATTGAAATTCTTCTTAAATGCATAGGCACTGCCCAGTTGTAAATCTTTGTTCAGAAAGTACCAGTTCTTCATCCAATCGTCTGGCAAACTCGCATGAATCGATTTAGACTCTTTAAAATTTGAAGTGATGTTGATTTGTCTGCCAGCAGAAAAGGTAAAAAGACAGTAAAAAGAGTCATCAATACCGCGTACTATGTAAATTTGAAAGGTCCAGACATTTTCAATTGTTAGACGTTTGTCCCTAAATGCCATTAAATAGCCTTGACTGGCTACAAAAGAGTTATTATTGTAGTCACGGACATCTTTCGTTGCTCTCTCCAGTAATGCAGGTTCATTTGCCTCTCTGTAGCGATTATACATATCTGCATTTTTTCCAACATAGATTGATAAATTAAACTGAACATCTTGTAGATACTCGGTGGAAAGTTTGTAGAGGTACAGGTCGACCTACAAAATAGAAATTTCACAATGTAATCGAGTTCAGTAATAGTCAGTTACTATAAATCTTCTTTTTTAATATTCTAGGTTGTATCAAGGAAAATCGAAAATTGAAATTTCCTTCTTTTTTTTAAAATCATTCATCATACAAAGTCACACTACAATAGTCTAGCCACTGCATGAAAAGGGACTACTCTTTTAGATCCAAATCATTGCAATAGCTAAAGTTACCTGAAACACAAATGTTACTATTATTAAGCGAAATTGTCGCAACGAGTGGATTTCAAAAGAGCGCCTAAGCAATTGATGTTTGATTATCCACAAGTTACAAAACTATGCAAATAAGTCCATCTCCCATCCCTTTGAAAATAAAGGAAACTTAAGCAAGCGGTCTCTCTTTTAATATCTGTTGCATAAATTTCGGTCACTAACCTTTAAGACACCGTCTACAACATTACGGAATGTGATTTTAGAATTTCGTAATTGTCCATAGTCTTTGTTATTAATAAATGAATAGTCATCTACAATAAAAGAAAAATAAATCATGGTTGTAAAGTTAATTTGCGTTTTGTGGCTAGAAAAAAAATATTACATTGCTAGCGTTTATTAACATTATATAAACATTCTAAGGAGCAATTTACTAAGTTAACATTTGATAAAAGAGCACTTGTTACTAAGTCATGGCCATTCCGTTAAAAATCAAAATCAACATTTTTGAGTAAGCTTCTAATTTTTGGATCTACATCAAAAAGCAAAAAGACAACAAACCGAGCGACGACAAATACAACGGGCACGAGATTGTGCCCGCCGCTATTTTAGCCACAGGAGCAAAGAAATATTGTGTCCATAATATAAGGAATAGGAGAATCAAAAAGTACCTGATGATAAATTTTAGCAAACCACCTATCCAGACCTTGTAGAATTAGGAAAATTTCTGCTAATAAATTTGCTTATTTTCATTACGTTTACCACGTTTATTTCCAGGATTTTAGAAAGACGAATTCTTATGTACATGAACAAATGCAGTATGTTTTTACATTTTTTGCTCCATACTCGAAGAAGATTTACACCAATGATAAATGGTAAATGAAAACATCCAGGCTTTCTAATAGTTGTGTGTTTATGTGTTCAAAATGGTTAGCCGAAGGTACTCTGTGCGAAGCACGCACGGAGTAACGATGCTTGAAAAGAACAAAAACCAAAGAAGTAAAAGAGTACAAACAACGATTAACCTTTGCCTTTTTCATAAAAGCAGCTGATCAAAAGATTGATCAATCTGTTGTAATCTATAAAAGTGAAGTACGACTTTGTTTTAAGAAATTAAAAGACCCATCACGACCATTTGATGCAAACTATTACTCCAATCATGTGTGACGACGTCATAAGATAGGAAAATAACCCGTAGAAACAAAAGCTATTTAATGAATAAAGAAAGGTTACTTTTTTCCTCGACAATGCAACATCTCACCCGAAATCTTTCATTTGTAGATTCTCTCAAATGAAGCTCGTTTTCTTACGGAAAAATACACTTTCAAGGCTTTAACCGTCAATCGTCAGTGTAATATAAAACTTTAAAAATGTGAATTACCACAGAAGATTGATTAAGTGCGTACTTGTAAGGTTAAATGAAAAGAAGTCTGCTTCAGAGATCGTCAAGAGCTGCAACGTTCTTAAAGTTATTCAATGGGTACAAGACATGAAAAGATGTCACAGTGCAACCATTAAAAACTGTTTCTAAGAATGTGGAATCGTCAAAAGAGAGGAGGAATTGATGGAGGTGGGAGTGGAGATGATCTATAGTTCGCAGCATTAAAACAAGAGTTCACGCTTGATATTTTAGCTTCAGAGATTAACGATCAAGAGATTGGATGGCGAGAACGTGCGAAAAAAGTCGCCATCAATGCAGTACAGTATCTGACTCATCCAAGCATCAAAAAGTCTGATGGAGAAGACGAGAACAAAGGCTCTAAAAGCAACATTGATGAAAAAACGAAGAAAAGGAAAACATCACCTGTTCCGAGTTGATCGCTGTGCTTAATAAGATGCAAAGATGCGCCCTCATCGACAATGGCAGTCAAGCCATGCTTTCGACCATAACAAAGAAGACGTCCAGATTGCAAACCGTAAACAAACAACAACCACAAACATTTTTTGTCAAAGTAGGATTTTTGTAACAAGTTTTGGATAATTTTATAAAGGAATCATTTCTTAACTATATACATGCTCGCTCTTGTTTCTTCCTACCTGTTGTTGCCCGAGAAAAGAGTGGTGAACATACACGAGATAGTGATAGTATAAATAAGTTTTTAAGGAAAACAATCTATAAAGCATCTGTCTGAAACGGTCTGATTCTTTTGCAACGATGGTTCTTGCTTCAGACAGACTCTGCTGTATATGTACGGGGAAAACATAATGACCGGGAATTTCACAACGGGCCAGGACGTGAATTTTTTTACGAGCTAACTACTAGTATTAGGATAAAAAACGCAATGAGAGCTATAAACTTACACGTTTGGATACATCTCTGAGTCAGCTTGTAAACATAAACACCGGTTTGATTGACGTTCGATGTCAATGCTAATTGATTGCTGTTCTTTGGATTGACAAATTCTTCCCATCTACAAAATGGATCAGAAACACCAACAGTAGCGTTTTTTGAGTTCAAACGAGGGTAATTCATAATGGCGTAAGTATTATAGCGGTCTGATGCAAGAGTAACTTGAAATGTGTTAACTTTTTCGGGATGTTCTGCCGAAGGCACGTCCATGTAGGTTATTATAACCGCATTAATAATATCTTTTCGCTCAGGAAAATTTCTTGCGATTGTAATTCCAGCTTGTCTGAGCAAAGTGGGCTTATGTTCCTCACGATAATAAATATCCCCACCAAGACATCTGTTCACTGGCTTGTAGTAAATTGCTAACACAGTCTTATCTGATAACAAACCTTTACCATCGGACACTGGCTTATTGATAGAGATAATGCCATCTTTATGTATCTAGAATAACAGTTCTTATGTTTAGCAGAACCTCTATTGACTCATTTGCAAGTTACTGTACGGATACTGACTGATTTCAATGATGTGTTGTTAATTATTGCTATTATTATTATTATCTGATCAATACAAATAATAAAATTTTTTTTTGGCTAGCTTACTACTTATTAGACCATTATTAAAATGGTACCATATGACCATATAGTCATAAGCAAATAAAAAACAGAATTACACATCACATAAACATAAAGCCATTTTTTTTGTTTCAATTCACATGAAAATTAAAACGACCTTGTAATGTTTACAGACCAGTAGCAATAGGTTTCATGATTATGCTCATAAACATTTTAAAACCGACAAGCAAATCGATAGATATAGGAAGCCCGGTACGAGTTAAGTAGCGTTATTTCTAGGAATGTACTTCAGTGTCTCCCTGCAACTTTTACATGTTAGTTTGAATCTATATCCTCTAAAAGGTCAAGAATTATGACAATAGAAATACCCATAATTTTCGAAAATACCAGTGTTGGTATAATTTTTTAATGTTTATCCTTTGCGTGCATTGTTTAATATGGTTTATTACCAACCGCTTATCATTTTGCAGTCCACAATTTTTCTAACAAATCTCTTTACGAAAAAATCGAAAAAAGCAAGATGTGAAAGCTTTATGGTTTATTGATGTGCTATGATTTTAAATGACTTATTTATTCGTTACTTTCTAATATCCACGTACTGCATTTGTGCTATGTAGTTTAAAAGCAACCCAAGATTTGAACTAAAGCTCAAGTAGGGTACCTTTTTCGCTAACATTTCAAACGTACAGCTTTGTTTGTTTACGCATTGCTACTCGAAATTTCTTTTCCAGTAAATGTTGTGATGTATTTTGCAGAAAGAATTTTTATTTTAAAACACACAAACCGAGTTTTTTTGTATTAGTCACGTCATCATAGTTCAGGTGAATCAGCAGAGCTGTAATTGTAATAATGTCAATTGATGTATTTCCAAGGAAGTAGATATAAATAAACAAACAAACAAATAAACAAACAACAAACAAACAATTCTGATGATAAAAGTATAAAAAAAACTTACGTAAATTTTCTCATGTTCGTGATGAAATAACTTCATTGAAAATTTTAAATTCAGTCTTTCCACATTTTTGCAAAGTCGAGCATCTCCTTCCCGATACCCATAAGGAAACAGTTCTGAAGAATAGAAGCGATAGAAGGACAGTTACACCAAAACTATTATAAAACAACTTCAAAAAGGATTGTAAATTCAAGTAAATATTTTTAAAGTCATTCACACTCCCTTAGATTAACGCGTTAAAAAATTCTGAAAATTCCGTTAAGATAAATAAAACCACGGAGTGTTAGAGTAGTTTCATCGCTGTTGGTGAGGTTCCAAAAGAAATTTCTGCTGTACCTGGCAGTGACGAAAAATTAGACAGGTAATTAATTTTTTAATCTAGTTTATTATTTCTCTAAACTTTACATGAACTTCTTATTCAGGAGCGTTGCTTCGACAAAAAAAGGGATTAATTAAAAGAAACCCACACTATTTGCAGTAGTGGTTATGGCACCCTATTTCGGGAAAAGTTACAGCTTAGACGGGGGTTCGTATTACAAATAAAGTATTATTAATGGAGTTTTATAGTAACAAAAAAACCCTGTTCTAAATATAAAACGTCGCTCTTAGTCCACCTTTTTTAGCTAACAGAAAATAGGTATTGCAATAAAGATTGAGAAAATATTTCCTACCTTGCATAGAAAAACTCTTTCCAAACAGCAAGATTAGAAGAAACGGAATCATGACTGAGAAGAGAGTTCCACTTACATTTTACTTTCCTATACTGAATGAAAAATGTTCAAACAATTTCATTATTTGTTTGTGTGGTGTTATGCTAGAGCCAAACAGATGGTTTTACAAAACATAAAAAATAATAATACAATAATAATCACATTTATAAGTAAAATTAATAAGAGAATGAGACGTTACATAAAATTGATGATTAAAAATTCATATTTTCTTTCTTTGCTAATAATTCTTTAAAATTGCTAAAAATTTAAATTAAAATAGGCACATCACGACACCAGCAGGAAATATAATGGCAATAACAAGCATCTGTGATAGTCCTAAAATAAATCTTAAATTTAATTAAACAACAAAAACCCTTGTGAAATATCTTCTTAGTGTTATACTGTTATTTTCTGACCTTTTTAGCTTTTGCTTATGCCTCATAGCGTGGTATCAAAAATATTTTTGCGACATTTTAACAAAAAATTGTTACGCCAACTCCTCCCAGGTATTAAATTTTTTTTCAGTTCAATGGGTGTTTTCCTAGGACTACTTACACAAGTATCTATCAAAACAGGCGAATTGAAATACTCTTTGGTAGCACGGCTCAAGTTAACCAAAGTGAAGTTTTAAACCGGAGCGATAGTTACATATAAACACTTTAGCCCGAAGAACAATATGGTTTTTGCTCGCTGCACAAGCTTAAACCTTATGACTACAACAAAGTTAGTCTGAGTTGGTGAGTTCAAGCCTGATGAAGTAAAACATTTTTTATTTACTTCAAACAGGCTAATGTTATAGCGTAATGTTTTCTCTAAAGTACAAAATCCAAAACTTGGGATATAATACTTGAGAATTGTAAAGATCTACGGATGGGGTTTGGGGACCCTTTTTTGCGGCGCGGAAGTGGGTTGTGACTTCAGCAAAATGTTATAACGTTCAACCCTTTTCAGGCCAGGCTTTATGCGGGCTCTGTATGGCCGAAAATGACATAGTATTGCCACAAAACCTAGCACGAATGTTTGCTAGCACATCGGAGGAAATTGAAAAGAAAAAATTTGGCTCAAACGGTGGAACATAACTTTCAGATTAGAAAAAAGGTTGCAAACGTTTTAAATGTGTAAAACTACTTCAAAGAGCAGTTAGAGGGCTAAAATATGACTTTGGAACAGTTGACAAGAATATTTGAAGAACAGAAAATTGTCCTATTTCTTTCTGACTACATGCTGACCGAAAACAACAGACGTGACGTCATACCAAAATTTTATTGACTATCTTGAAGCTAACGAAACATAATAAAAACTCTAAAACGTATGCTTCAGAAGTTATTCCAAAAAAATTGAAGGGGGTCTTTTCAGCTCCTCCCTCCCGGCCCGAAAGGGTTAAGATTTTGAACTTTGTTTGTGAACTATGATAAGCGCAAAGTCTGTGTGTCTAACATAGAAAAAGCGTTGTGGATGACTGCATTTTTGGTATAATCTTTTAAATTCCGCCCTCCTTCTACTATAATATGTTAAAGTTAATGGAAATACTTAATATATTAGAATCTTCAAAGAAACTAATTTTAAGTAGAAATTAAGTAAGAATGAACAAAACGAACAAAAATTATTCTCGCTGAAACCAATATTTTTAAATTCAGAACGGAACTTCCGGAAGTTCCTTTATGGTCACAGTAGACTTTTACTATATATAATGAAAGTTCCTGTGTCATAGGCTTAATGCAAAGAAAAATAACTTAATTCCAGAGATAAAAATAACTACCAAGTTTAAAATAGGTAACGATGATGATAAAAAAGTATAATGGATAAAATGCCACTCCCAAAGATGACATGAATTCAAGTATTAGCTACAAACGGAAATGTGTACGCATTTCTTCCTTCTCCATGTAATAGCTGTAACTGTGGAAACGTAGCCTAGAATGAACTTGCTTGTGTATTACACGATAATATTTATATTATTCAATAACACCGACTTTTTCCTAAATCAAATGCATTCAATCGAAATTAACTCGATTTATTAACTTTATATAACCTTCGTATATGCGATACAAGTGTAGTAAATAAAACTAGTTTACTAAATTCATTGAACAGATAACTGGTGATATTCTGAAAGTTACTTTTCTAAGCTAAGAATATATCACTACTTGTTTTATGTCGAACGAATCATAGAACGAAGGATCGATAAACACACGAAGTCGGCTGCTTAAAAATTAATAAGCTAAATGTCAAAAATAAATTATACTTAATTTGCGCAAATCAATACATTTTAGACAGACACTTTGTACGTATTGATTTTCTAAGGTTAATCTTAACTAAATAGCGAGATGAGAAAATTAATGCATCCTACAAAGAAAAAAAAGTCTTGAAATAGATCATAGATCAAATCTATTAACATGTTTATTGTAAAAGGTTTTTAAGCAGATCGTAAATATTTTAGCTTTCAACGTCACGTGTAATAATTTTTGTAATAAGTTATGTTATAAGCTATTCCAGATCTATTCCAGATTCATATTTCAGATATGATTTCAAAAACGATAGTGTCTTTAAGTTTGATTTTTAAATCCCGCCTCTGGGGAGTAGTTAATCACTAGTTACGATTAAGAGAATTGTCAGTTACGAATTGCCACAACAAATGCATCATTTACAACATATTTTTTACTTTCTAAAAAGTAAATACTGAGCCAAACTTACGATTTAGCATCGCAGTGTTACGGGTTGGTACATAAAATCTCCAACTTCTCACACGTCTAATTTTCAAAATAAACGTCTAGTCATTGGACCACGACGCAGCATTCTTGTGCGCACACGATATTGCATCGTAAAAACGCACAACCCATAAATCTGTACCACTGCCTTATTTTCAAAGTTACTTGGCAGATATAACACCCAACATAGATTATCTGAGTAGTATCTTTTCTGACATATACATTACAAACAAGACATTCAACTAAGATATAGATTTAACAGTTCTTTTGTTGCTATTGTTATTTTTTTTTCTTGTGCTCGCTTAAATGGAACTATCGATTATTTTTGCTTCAGTGGTTACCAAGTTCAAATCAACATCGCTAATAGACTGTTTCGACCACGGTGATCTAGATCCTCGAGGCATAACAGACACGATCTAATTAGGTGGAAGTTTAACCTCGTTCGTATCCAGTTGATGGATTTGCTCACGCTAATTTTCCTCTTTTCAGCAAGCCTTTCAGCTAAACGATAATAAAATACTTGACACTCTCGACCCATACCTCCAAAGCAAGTGAATACTAAGGGTGTAAATGACCCTTGGTCAACAGATAAAATCCTTCTATTGTAGGACCTCTTCTTCTCCTGTTCGTTTAATCTATGAGCTGCTGATAAGTTGGATTTCAGATACATCTTGGCCGTTGGGTTAAAAACCCTTACATCAAAGAAAGCCATTTGCCCCTTAATCCAAACTCCTCGCGCAGCAATATCGACTCTAGCCTCATCGGTGGTTACTGTACTTGGTGGAAAACGTTCTCCTGTCAACGGTGAAAGATTTGGTTCTACGTGAACATCATTATGGCATTCGGAAAGAAGCTCAGCCGTAAAATCTCTTATCTCGTTATGCCGTATTATCATAAAACCGCCTTTGTGACATGATAGGGCATGCTCAACAGTAAACGGTTTGTTGCACACACATCGTACTGGTAAATTTCTGAGCAGGATATTATAGCGTAAATACAAACAGTCCCAGAAGGATTGTTTATTTAGTGTAAAACCATGTTCTTTAATTGGCAACGTCGATAACCAATTAGATGCTCCTTTCTCCAAAGAAGCTTCAAGGGCTCTGAGTCTAATGGCATCACACTTTAGCTCTTCTTTTACTTCATCCAGTCTCTCTAAGTAGCGTTTACTTTTGTTCTCCTTGATGGTATTGAGCACACATTTTTGTTTCTGTGCGGTTGTATCATCATATCTCTCAACCTGGGCGCAAACTTTCTCTACCATGTCAGCAGTAAACAAACGGGAATTTCCATACTCAATTGAGCATCGTTCTGTAGGAATAAAAATTCCCATCCCTCCCAATTTTGCTGGAAGGGAAAACAACTTACGTTCCAAATCATTGCAGACGTAGCCGTTAAGCAAACCCAACATAGATTGAGCAAGATGGCAGCTAGACAATATCAATATCGAATCAAATACCCTCTACCCTGATTATTAGACCATTGTTGAGAAGAGTATTCAGTAAGTATGTTAAAAGAAGAACAGCTCTTGCAATGACTGCAGCTACTGCTGTTGGAAATCTAAAGAAAAATGTTTGGTCAAGAAAGGATGACGGCCGAAACTTAAAACTACGTCTTTACTATGCTTTAATTCTTCCCATAGCAATTTACGGCTCAGAAACGTCGGCATTAACGATTTCTGACTTGTTCGTTCTAGAAGTATTTGAGAACAAATGTCCAAAATCGATACTTGGGATCAAGCTACAAGATCGAATCTCAATCAACGCTATCAAAAATATGTTGAGTACGACAAGCAAAAGAAGGCTCAAATGGTTCGGTCATGTCTGTAGACTGCCTCCTCACAGTATAGTGAAGCTTTTAGAGAGGATTTCGTAGGTACGCGAAGACGAGGAAGACCAGCGAAACAATGAAGTGACATGGTTAAAGAAGACACTCAACTTCCTCCCGGTACCGCAGAAAAATACGCAAAAGATCGCAAAAAGTGGCGAAGACTTGTCGACACAAAGTGGGCAAGGCCTCTATTTGGGTGTGCTACAATGTAAAAGTAAAGTAAGTATTCAGTAAAACAAGCATTATTAGTATGAATACTTTTATCTTTTTTTTCCTCTAAATTTACACATAAGTTTTTTTAGTGCAAACCCTTAGATAGAAAACAACACCTTAGCATTATTCTGACCCCTCTCACATAGAGATAAAATAAAAAAAACTTACAACTTACATAATTTTCTCTTTTTTAAAGGCTCGGCTCATTAACTATCTGCCTGACTACATGAACAAATTCGCAATTTTCCTTGTTTAGTTAGGCTACTGCGCCAATCAAAATTATTTAGTTTTAATCAAGTTTTTGAAACGAAACTAACGCAACTTTTAACAAGACATGTCTTGGGATATTGTTCTCAATTTTTGCCCTTCTTTTTCATGTACCCAATTAAGGTTGGGCTGTTGCTTATCAGTTGCTTTGTTTTTTGAAGGATTTCAGACTCTTGTTGCTTATAAGATAAAAGATAAAAGCGTATAGCTTTGGACATCTTTTCCAAAACCTTAAAACATGTGTGTCGTTTACTACCATGCTTAGTCGAAAGAAGACGTGTGACATACTAAATCATTATTTTACATTGCATTGTCATTTATAAGCTATTAACTTGACAAGGTTGGACGTACTGGCATTCTCATGTAAAATTTTGAGAATGTATTCATTCTGTTTCTTTGTTCATCACCAAGTATAAACTGTCAGTATCGCACCTCATATTCTCAGGAACAATATAGTTTTCATCATTTTCTTCCAACACCGCCATCTTGAGTGTTTCTTTCGTTTCAGTTGATGGAGCTTCACCATCAGCACCAAATGTCAAATACAAGTCTTCATTTTCTATTTCATTCGTCTCGGCTTTGGCAGATTGTCTAAATACAAAAGGAAATTAATTGGCAAAGTTATAGATTATATTCTTTTCACTAACCTCAAAATAAGCAAGTGTTATATACGTAGCATTGTCAAGCTAAATTGAAAACGAATTTTCTTTTTGGTAAGAATTTTCTTTTTTTGTATTGTACATATTTTTAATAAAAATTTTATGCTTTAACAAAAGCTACTCCAATATAATAAATACTCTCAAGTATGAGACTATTTACTATAAATATTTCTCTGTTTGTTCCAACTATGGGTTGGAACAAACATAGGTGTTGAAATTGTATTGAAAATTAACGATTGTGGGTGTGGATTGGAAAAATTAGGAGGAAGTGGATGGAAAGCAGAAAACATGGATATTGCGAATACAAATCTTTATAATTGCTTTTTTGACTTAAATGGCATATCAGTGCAGTGGAACGTTGTTCTTGATTCGTTTGATGCATTGTTGACACGCTGCTTTAATTTGATTACAAGCAAAATTAAATTGACTGGATATTTCTAATAAGTTCAATACTTTGTTCATCTCAAGAAATAAATAAATGGGAGGGGAGGGAAAACATCAAAGACTAATGAGACGGCGATTATTCAGTAGACTACTCGTGTTCATACTTGATCCGATCGGCAAATATTATTATTGGTTACTTAACCCTCAAGGACCCCTGTTTTGAAAAGACCCCTTTTTTAGTTAACAAATAAATACAACTTGAGCCGCGATTGGTGGCTGAGAACAATACCTCGACGGTTCATAGTTGGGTAGCGTTGGATAACATACGTCAAGTATACTTACACTGGTAATGTGTTGGCATATCTAGGATTTGTTTGTTTTTTCGGAGCATAGTTGATTTTATATAAACTGGCCATGGTTTGTTTCGAGTGAAAACTTTCTTCCTGAGAGAAAATATAAATTATTAGACAACCAATAAAGTTAAAAAGTTTCTTTGTAAAGGACAACGTCCCTATGAAAAACAATATTGCCACTGCATTAACTTACATTTTTCAACAAGACGCTGTCCATCATGTTTCTCAGGTTAATGAATGTTGGTCGGAGGTCAACTGCCACAGACCAGCATTGAAGCATTATTTCGTACACATCATCAGGACAATTCTTCGGCTTATCCATTCGCCTACCGTTTTTAATGTACTTCAAAACATCTTCATTTTGAATGCCAGGATACGGGCCCAAACCCAGTGTAAACATTTCCCACAGAAGGACACCATATGACCACCTAGTAGGCAAGTAGCGTTTGAAGGTAAAGGATACAAGGCATATCAGGTAAAGTAAAATATATAAAAGTCAATCATCTCTCCCAAAGTAATATCTAAATATTAAAAATCCGGAACAGTTGAACAATTACGCACACTCCTGGTTGAAATATGTTAATGCATAGATGCAAATTTAGAATTTAGACCTAACAACTCTATATTAAACTGTATAAAAGTTGATTATTTCTTAATTATTTGATTAAATACAAGCTTTAAAAGCTAATTGTGTCCAGCCTAGCCACTTCTTTTCAACCTTTTCTGGCCTTCGTGGATCTATTCTATAGTAGCAGTTTTCAACGCTGTTCACCTGGTCACCTTATCTGGTCTGTGTACCTGGTTTCTCTACCTGGTCAGTCGACCTGGTTTACGCAAAATATAAAGTGTCTTTTAATTTCTATCTACTTTCGAATATTTGTCATTCGTTGCTTTTGATCAGATTAGAAAAATAATAGAAAAAACTACTGTTTTCCGACAAGGGTTGTAATTTCGCACAAATGGAACTTACACATCACTCTTTGAAGTATACTTCTGGTCAACAATTGCTTCTGGTGCCATCCATTTCATAGGGAGCATCCCTTCAGATTCCTTTTTGTAATAATTTTCTCCGGCAGTATCCCTTGCAAGACCAAAATCAGCGACTTTTACCACCATCTCATCATTGAGGAGAATATTTCGAGCAGCGAGATCACGATGAACACACTAAACATGTATAGAAATCATATTTCAAATCAACTTATTTAGTACTAAAATCTCAAAAACTATGAAGCAGAGTTACAAGACCTTACGTTATGTTGTTCCAGAAAGTTCATTCCATCGGCTACTTGCACACCAATCCAAGTTAACTGATACCAGTTTACTTCTTTACTTTCAAGACGATGCCAGTTCAATTCAAAATCATCACGATGCAACCGAACGTAACTGAGCAAAGCTCCATTTGCACAATATTCAAGTAAAACTAACAAATCTTCGCCCTTCGTGCAAGCACCTAGCAGATTCACAATATTTCTATGTTCACCAATGTGTATCAAAAGTTTTAATTCGTTTGCCAGATCTTTGTATTCTGCGTCTGTAGCGTTTCCTATTATTGAAGATAATGGACAAAAACATATTCGCAGATTTTGTAATGTCAGCAGGGTTAATTTCGCGTTAATAATACAGTGTCACTGCGTATTGTTAACGAAAAAAAATTTCAAACATTTAAAAAAATTTTTAGTAGGAGGTCAACGGATATTTGATGTTTCCCACCTTATTTTTAAGGCCCGGTAACAACTTCGATTTAACCTCTTTATATAACCTTATTAAACCCTCTTATGTTTTTAAATTTTGAAGGTGTAGGAATTTGTTTTCAGCTCACTTTTAAAAAATATTTACATCGTATTTTCTCTTTGTCTACGCAATTATTTAATTCAAAAAGAAGCAAAGTTACAGTTTGCCAAAATAAACCCATTCGCTTATCAGGGCTATCTCGTTTATAAAAATTTCCAAAAAGTTACATTTAGGGTTCTTCTATAATTAAAGCATCCCATAAAAACGTAGTGTTCACTGTTAGCGTGTTAATGTCAGCTAAATCAAAATAAATTTCTTGCAGATTTCAAAGAAATATTTTTCCTTTATTTTCTTGTATGATTAATTTATGCATCTCTCAACAAACCTTTTAGCGTTTTTACGGCTACAACCTTTTTACTTCTTCTTGTAGACAAAGCCTTTTTAATCGCGCTCTTTTTTGTTTTATTTGCCCTTGGACGAAACCATTCTAAGCCTGCTGCAGAAGCCATCCATACTTGGCCAAACGTGCCCTCTCCAAGAACTTTCAACAAATAAATGTTATGCCTTGGAAATTCGAATTTAGGATCGTAGTATAGATTGTTGCATTGTTCAAGAATGCTTCGATCTGGATCAATCTAGAAAAGTATTATAGACTAGTTATCAACCCGTGGGAAATCCGACGGGGGATCGCCCATCATGCATATCTTCCGCGTCGTTCTTACGTGCATTATACCCGTGTGTTTACAAGAGTAATGAAATTTACTTGGACGGTGGTTATTTTTATAATTATAGGTGCGAAAAAAAATAGCGTTTTCGATTGCAAAATCAGTTTTTAACTTGACTAACAAACACACAACGAATAATATAATATAGATATGCGTGTAACAATAAAGATGAACTAAGAAATAAAAAGTAAGATTGGAACAAATCATGACAATGCATTTAGGTACTAATTGTTGCGTGACTAACTGGCGAAAAAAATGTTCACGCTAATATATTACGTCAGAATTTGTAGTTACGGTAAATTGAAACATGTATTGATTATTTCTTACTTTGTTCGAACCATGTGATAATAAAAATCTGTTGGCTTTTCTTTTTTCTTTCTTTCTCTTGTAATAGAACACTGCAGTCAACACGAGAATGATCACAAAGACTGCGCTGGATAATGATATAATAATGATCAACTCTGATGCATCCGTTTTTGATTCTAAAATCAAAATAAAACTTATTGGATAAAAAGACAAGCAAGGATTTCCAGAAAATCATCGTCAAATATTCGCTACTGATGAAGAAAGTATCAAAACACGTTATATTTGCTGGATCGTGCTATCAAAAATGGAAACAATTTTACTATTTATAAATTTTTTTTGTACTTAGGCGTGTCTTTGCTGACGCCAGGAACCTTAACTTTATTGCTTCGAAACTATAAACACGACGTACAAATGAAACAAAAACACACAAACAAACAAAAACACTAATGAGAACAAGAAACATACGTTGTACCCTTACCCAAAATCTGTTTTTTGTTAGCTAAATGTTTAGCTATATAGCTAGTGTAAATTACATGTAGTTTGCTACTTAAACATTAAAACAAAAGATAAACAAGAAAATAAAGTGTGTAGACTCAAAGATACTAAAAAACTTAAATTAAATGCATTCAAGATTTGTATCTAGCTAGCTACAACTAAAATAAAACATCCGTCTAGACTTTTCAGCAATTTTATTACACTACTATTTCGTAGGTTGCCAGTTTTTTTTATTACGAAGAGATTAAAATACTTGGTGAACAACTACTACTTCTGGAATTTCTTGTAACAAAACTGAAGCAGTAAGTAACTGTACTGTTATGCCATAATAATAACTATTATGCTCATTTTTCCCCACAAACTTAGTAGTAAAGTAGTCATTACCTTCTGTAAAGGTGTACGTAGCATTTTTAACAGAACTAGCTTGATTGTGAAGCCATGCCGTGATTTCGAAATAATGAACAGAACCTATTGTTCCATTGAACGAATATGTAACGTCAAAATGCGTAAAGTTAAGTTTTATCAACTCATTGTTATCAGTTGATGTGTGTGTCAAAGAAAAGTAGAAACCAGAGATTTCGGCAATTAAATAAGATTCAATGTTCCAATCCATCGTAGCTTTGGTGCCATCTTGGGTAAAATGCACGTCTTTAACAGCATCTAAAATTTACCTTGGAAATTATTGATTATTCAATACATAGAAATAATAGGAGCCATGAAATAGAAACTTCCCGAGTTTATTTCCTTTTTGATGTGTGGCAACTTTTTTTAAAAACATCTGATGAAAAACAAGTATAAAAATATTTGTCATGTTCACTAAAAACTTGATAAACTGCGAAATTTTCAAAATCATACATAACCTGCTACGACGTTTTATTTGATTATGTTAAGTTTGGTCACTTTTTAAAAGCTAGGCTTATAAGTGAAATAGTAATTAAAAACCATTTGACCGTAACAAAATTTACAAGCATGCTAATTTAACTTTACCGAATTCAAAAAATCATAAAAAAAAAATGTTAACATTTAAGATAAGTCTGTTGTTTACATCGCACCCTGAAGATAATAACGTCTTCTGCGTCATGGTAAAATTATTTTTAGCCTTGCTTTCAAATATGCTTAGTTTGTACAAAGAGCTGTTTCTCTTATAGCGTGCACCCTGGGAGTTTCCCGGTTTTCGTTAGAGACTGGGGCTTGTTTCTGTTTCCACAAAATTGATATAGTGAACAAAAAAAGCCTGATGAAAATGATGGTGACGTCAAATTTTTATTTTGTCGTTATTTTAGGTGAGAAAAGAAATAACCACAAGCTAAAACAAAGAATTTACATCCTGTATTGTTCTTAATTCATGGCGAAATTCAGACTCGGGTTGTTTTTAGTTTTGAAAACAATGACTGTTTTTTATTTTATTTCTTCAGCAAAATATAAAGCTCTTGTTCGTATTAATTTGCACACACGCGAATTATTAAATTTTCTGCTTACACCTTTGTAAAATGATAGGAATTTTAAACGTCAGTTTAATTTCATGATTTTGCCCAAAATTCCCGTACTAATTATGATATTCATGAAACGGCATCTGTGCGCCCGTCTACAACCTCTTAATTTTTGCCAGCTATAGAGGATAATTTTTCCAAAACTTGAAATAATTCAACGATTACTTTAGTTTTTAACAATTCTTCTAAGTAACATCTTATAAAAAGTACGAGGTTCATTCAAAAAATACAAACCGAACTTATAAGCAACAACCAGTCTTATGTGGGCGAGAATACAAACGACAGGGAATAAAAAAACTTTCCTTATCACAAGAATCATTAGGTTTCGTACGATAAAAAACGAAATTTAAGCGGAGCGGAGATTTCGGTTAGCAAAAAAGTCTAGCTAATCTAAGTTAGAAACAACTAAGCAACAGTCGAGTCTGTGAAATGCACAGAAACGTAAGTAACATTAAGCCTGTGTTGTGTATAAAACCAAAAAAATGGTGTACAGTGGTTAAATCGAAAACAACTATCGTTCTAACCTATCTTATTTTTGGTTGAAAGTTCTAAATTGCTTGATCCAGATTCTGTCAGAAGTTCCACATGGTATGTTTGATTGACCCGCAGATAAAGAACTTCCATGTAATTCGAAAGTTCACCAGGGCAGGAATTACTGGACTTTCCTTCCCACTCGCCCTTTTTGAATGTCATGATTTGTTGAGGATGATTCGGTGCTTTTTTCCAAACAAAAGATGCAAAATCATATCCTAACTTGAGTAGTTGAAATGCTTCTGGGTTTCCATCTGAAAAATATTTCAAGAAAAACTATACTGTAAGGAAATTAAAATAATATCCTAAGGTCAAGAACAAAAATTTGTTAAAGAATGATTTTCGCAACTAAGTTATGTTAACGCGTTTCTCGCAGGTTTTTTATTATGCAAATAAGCCGTTAAATTTTTAAATTTTTTTTAAATTATTTAAATATTTTCGCAAATATATTTTGCAGGGAATTTTTTTTATTTTGAGCCTATTTATTTAGATAAGGTGATTGAATTTTTTCATATCATAGGAGTTATTTTTATCGAAATTATGAACAAAAAGAATGGAACTAAATTTAACAGAACACAACACAAAACATGTCATTAAGTAGTAGAACGTTATGAAGTAACCGCCGGAGAATTGATAATTAAACAGCTTAAAATGTTCAGTAAAAAAAAAAGATAGAAAAAAAATACAAAAAAATCCTTAACTTTAAAGAGTATAAATCTAGAAAGATTTATGTTCTAGAATTGATTTTCGAGGAATTTCCGGAAAGACAAATTTTCCTCAATATGGATAAAATTCGGAAAATTAGGAAAGTGAATTAACGACAAGCAAAGACAATCATAAGGTTCGAGTTTTTCTCGCACCGTGGTTGGCTAATCTACACGAAATATATGCTATATTTTTATTTTCTACCGAGAAACGAGTGCAATTTTTACTTATTTTTCAATTCTACAGTGCTAGAATCTCCACGTGACGATTTTTACGACGATCGTCATCAATACTCGAATCTGATTGGTCGCGATTTTCGTCATGACGAAAAGTTGAATTGGTTTCTACTTTTCGTCACAAAAATCGTCGCGAATATCGCCCAGTGGAGATTCGGCTAAAAAGCTGATATTTTTTCTCTGATTGGCTCAAAAAGCGTGCAAAAAGCTATGAAAAACGAGAACTTGTCGGTAAATTTGTTCCATAATTTTCTCCTCCTCTTTTTACGAAACAAACTAACAATCAATCATAATATTCACAATTCAATTATTCTTTTGTTTCGACATAGTCATTAAAGAGAGGTGCTAGTGCTTTCCACCGTAGAGATTTTTACTTTAACTGTGACTTTAGGTGACTGAGGTTATATCTATAGCGCGTTGAAGGAGTTTAATTCGATTGCTTACCTTAACTTATTATACATCAGCGGTACTTATTAAGCATACGTAAATATTTTTGCAAGATAAACGCAATATGGAACGATTTTCCACTACAAGCGAAGAAGAAATCAAGAATTTGCAAGATAAATCACTGCTTTTACTTATACTAATTTTTATTAAATATATATATTACTGTAAAATTTCATTTAATTTCATTGAGGCGTGACGTAAACAAGCTTTGTTTTTCTTTTAAAATAATTACCATTTCTCGCATAATTTATCATAAAAATTTTTATTATAAATTAAAAGACATGATCACATATACTATCTTGCAATAATTTTTTTCGCTGTTGAACCTCGTAAACCGTGATTGAAATTGAACAATCATCTGCCGGGTATATCACATTACAATGATTTATGCTCGGTTTATATGATAAACTAATTATCGCAATGTTTTCTCAAAAATGTCGTCATATTTTTTGTTTCTTAGTTCTCGTATATTTCACTCGCTTACAGGCTCGTGAAATATGTAAACGAAAACACAAAAAAATATTTCTCGATTTCTCGCACAGTGCGATGGCTACTACGTATAATACAACCAATCTACTCCACATAGAAAAATAACGAGAAGATATTTGCTTCAATTAAGTAAATAATTTGACGGTTTTCCTTTGACATTGATTTTTTGCAATTTTCATGCGCTGTGTTTTTTGCGTTAACTTTATGCAAAGCTGTGTATATTTTTCGAATACATACATACTTTCTTAATCAACTGATTTGAAATGTATTTCAGGAAAGGCAAATTAAAAACCGCCTCACATCGAGACATTCTACGCGTAAATATTCCTGAAAGAGGAGTGCGACATGCATAGTTGTACATTTTTTTTTAAAAAAAGAAAACAAAAAACGTATGCAAATTTAAGAACAGGCTTTGCGATGCTTCAACTTTCACATTAAGGCTCTAAAATATGGTATGTTTAGTTTTATAATTTTTAAAATAATAATTTTAAATTATATTCTAATAAAGTTGAAAAAATGTCTCTTGTTTTGACAACTCTTCTCAAGGAGAAAATTTGCTCATTTTGACTTTCATACAGGCCTCACCATATTATGCTTGGCTTGGCGGAGATGGTGTAGTGGTAGCGCATTCGACTTGTAATCATAAGGTTTCAGGTTCGAGTCCCCACTCCGGCGCACTTTAAATGCAGTGTTGTCAGTCCATTTGGTGCCATCCTCTGACCGCTAACCGGCTTGTGTGGCAGGCAAGCAAGTTAGAGCATTGCTATACGTATCTCTGGCGGTAATGTAACATAGTTACAGTCGGAGGGGAGGAAGAGCCAACCGTTAGGATGGAATCCCCAAGGACGTTAAAACTTCCCCTTACTTACTTACTTATATGTTTATTAATTTTCTACTGGTTTTACTCATATCTGCTCTTGTGGATGGCGATACAATAAAGAAGGCGAAAGAACGGAAGAGTGAGTTGTTATAAATTCTCCACCATTTCTTGATCTAAAAACGATCCATATTGATGCAATTAAAAATCAAAATGTCAAGAAGGCGTTGTTTAATGTAGCTACCCATTCTCAACATATGCGATTTTGTCAGAAATCACACCTATAATTTTCAATTATAAATACAGTGACAACCGTTTGTAAATTTTATACCTGGATTTTTGACGGCATCGCTGTATGGATCACATAATCCACCATCTTGTATTTTTGCTATAATTTTCCCTTGTTGATCACTGTTAGAAGCTCTGATAAGAAATGTTGCGTTTCCGCCCTTTATGAATTGTCCCGTTTGTATAACTAAGCAATATTCCAATGACAGGAGGACAGGATGGATATCCGCAGTATCCAGCTGTGTATATTTATACATCACGTAGGAATGATTTACACCATCATGCGCAAGTATGATTTGAAAAGAATTTTTTTCATGTTGAGCCTTGTGTTTTGGAACATCAATGTAAGTCACAATGAAAGCATAACGAGCGGAAGAGAAGTTGAAAAAAGATTTAAGGTCGGTATTGATGCTGGAAATGATGTCTGGTTCTTGCGTTTCTCTGTAGTAGATAGCGCCGCTGTGTGTAGTATCCAAGTTTGCATGATATGGCGTTAATACATTACCTGGGTAGAGATATTTGTTTTGTGAATGAAGATAAAAGCTGGTAGTTTTAGGTAATTTCCACGTAATCGGAATTCCAATTGATATCAAACCATTTACGCTGATCTAAACGATGATTAAACCAAAACCGAACACTGGCAAAGCAAAATAATCAGCACTTATTTTGTTAGTAAAAACTTACGAAGGATAACATTAACTTTTTGCCTTTTTACGCCCTAGGCAATATTACGCCATAAGGGTGCACGAAATTTATACAGTTTTTTCGTGTTTCTATTCTTCAAGTTTTGCAATGTTTTAAAAGCTCCTAGTTGTATTATTGTTATTTAAAAACTATGTTATTCTTATCTTATTTTAATGTAAAACAACTGTATTTATTTTAAATGGAAATGTGGAACTTTTAGCGGATTTTTATAGGTACAAGAAGCTTAAAGACAAGTTGAAAGTCTGAATTTGAAGTGAATTTACCGGTACAGTCGTCAAAGTAAAACTTGTACATCAGCCTTAATGGAATGGAGTTGCTAAAACTAGATTATCTGTTTGTTACGGTTTAAACGATATAATAAGTTTTTGTCGAAGTAACCATATCGTCCTCCTTTAAAATGCGCAAGTTCTGAAGCTCGTTACACTATAGCTCATGCAAAATTATTCTATAATTAGTATTGAATTTCAGGAATTTCATATGTGTAATGGAATTCATGTTTGCAATTTTGCCCAATATTAGAAATGTCCATTGGTATCAACTGGTATTGTGGTAATGTTTGCACAACTTACATAAAAGGTGTCTTCCATTTTTGTATAAAAAGGAACACGAGTTTTTAAAACAACTTTCTCCGCAATATTATCGCCTCTCTTCATCTTTGTATCATTCGCAGCACTGCCGTACGGGAATAAACCTACAGTGAGACAGTGAGAAATTCAACAAAAAAGAAATAAACATACTAAAGCAAATATATAGTCAACTATTTGCAAGGTATAAAAATTTTCAAACGTGTTCAGAAATCATCACAAAATCGTAACAAAACAAAAACCAGGAATTTGTACCATCCTTACTTGTCATTAAATAATATAGATATTATCATGTCATGAACAAGGGAGTTTACTCTAGGCTATGTTTCGACAACTGCAGCTGACTGAACAGATAAGTGGTAATATTTTTAAAAGCCCTTACTTGTTTTGTTGCATCTATCGGGTGTGAGTTTTATCACATGTCGTCCGGGTACATCGATGTTTGAAGTAAAAACCAATTGTTTACTCTCATTTCCTGCTGCGTATGTCTTCCTTATGCATAAGCGTTCGTAGTGGCCAACGTAACCTTCGTTGATCAATACTCCTTCATAATTCAAAATGGCATACGTTTGTTTTTCGTCGGTAACCAAAACCAGTTGAGCGAAATTGCTTTCCCCAAAGTCAGAAGTCACAATGAGAAAAGCGCGTTTTGCTGTAAAATTGTTTGATGAGAATGCCTGAACATCTTTGCTAGCCTGTTGCAGAATCCGATAGCTTTGAGAGTATTCCATTGTGAGAGCCTTGCTATAAGTACCTTTATAAAACGATATCACAGTTGTCTCTGTTGATAAACTTTCTTCATTTGATACAAAACCTTTTGCACTGACCTGTGGATATCAAAAGTATTTTTAATTTGTTCCAGTAATTGTTGAAATAACACACTAGTACTTATAATTTTGGTATGTTTAAAAAATGCTTAAAGGGCTAAATATTATACTCACAAAAAACTTTTCACGCATTAAAGTAAAAAAAGGCGCAGCTCGGTCCGTGAGATATGAAAAAGGATGGAAGCTGTGAGTTGAATAAGTGTAACCATTTCTTCCTTCGAATGGGTATGTCACTAAAATTAACAAAAATTATTTCTGCATCATCCTGCACAACACCGCGTTGAATGTACCAACATTGAATGTACCATTCTAAAAAAATGACCACCGCACTGAACCTAACTTAACAACAATTCGTCAATATGGACATTAAGCAGAGTTATTGTATTTTCTTAAATGGTTGCACTCAAACAGCTGACAACTATTCCTGAATAGAAGTTACAAACGTGTAAACAAAGGTAGGATTTCATTGCATTTAAGTTTTTCGGTTTGTAGAACACCACACACAATTTTCGTTAGAAGGAACTGACGAAAATTTCTATAGGGGTCAAAAAATGTTTTGGCAAAAATTGATGATGTGTTCTTTACTCTAAAAAAAATTAAAATTAACTAAAAGTTAAAATCAATCAAACTTTACCCGGTTTATGGCACTTTCTTCGTGTAACCATGGAGACAGATGCTTTCATATCGTTTTTTGTTGCGTCACCAAAAAACTTGCAGTATTTGTAATAAGCATAGTATTGAAAATAGCCCCTTTTGTAAGGAGTTCTAGTAATTCTGTATATGGTTTCCCCGTTTATAGCAAACACGATTTGAAACACGTTGTTGATTGGAAGACCTACGTGCATGGTGATAACGACGCATTTGGTTGGATAAAAATTCAAATTGTGAGCAGTTCTGATGTCTTGTGTGGCTTTTAAAAGGGTGAAATTATCACTCGTCTCTCTATACGTTAAGTTAAAAAGATCTAAAATGCGTCTTCCACTTGAGCATGTGATCTAAAAATTAAAACAAAAATTACGATATCATGCACACAAATGTAGACAACTAGTGATTAAATATTAAGTATTATAGCGAATTACTTGAAACTGTTTCCATTAAGTAACAATATCATCTCGATTTTAGAGTCTTACCTGGTTCACAAGTACACATAAGAAAGAAAAGTAAAAATGTTTTTTGTCATTTTTTTTATTTCACTTTCTTGTTACATTGTTAAGGCGGTTCCCCTAGAAAAAAATATATCGCAGAGGATTGTCTTTTCTGAAGATACTTGATGAGGATATCATAGTATGTGACGGTACGACAAAATTAAGTCAAAATTTCATTGATTGGTTGCCATGGTTACCCGTTGCTAGGAGAAGTATAGGCAAAATATGACATTTTGCTGCTCGACGCCTAACGAAATAACTGAATAACATGCGTTATTTCAAGCGCCTTTTGGCTGCTTTTGTTCCTCAAGGGTCACGTGTATGGATTGAGCGAAGCGCATTTTCGCAAGGCTGACTAGTCTTCCAGAGAACTGATTCGGTATTTCTTGGACGAAAGAAAAGCTAAAACAGGGCGAAACAGGCAATATCTCGACGAATCGGTTTCATTTAAACACTAGGTGGTACTAATGCCTGCATCCACAGAAGAAATTGTAAAGCGTGGGTGCTTCGATCTTGAGAATTCTTGTTTCGCGTGGATTCCGAACTGAAACGGCAAAAAACTTGTTTAAAGGTTATTTTATGGACATTCTTGACCCGTGGATCGACAAAGGGTGTACGCCAGCACTATTTCGACCTGAAAAGCACCAAATACCTCCTAAGTCTTAAGTCTAATTGATGACGAGTAAACTCTGACGAGTTCACTTCGGAGGGTGCGTCGTTAAGACAGCTTTCTGAATGCTTGTGGAACACCACATTTAATATTCAGAACTGTCATACATTGTCTTAGGAGGCCCTAAAGTATCATCTAGCTATTGCAAGAAATTAAACATCGACGGAGGGGGCAAGAAAGCTGTCTAAAAATGCGAAAATGGTTGCTATGGGCGTTGCTATGCACTTACATTTGCGGTTGGTTCGAAAAAGTGGCAGAATGCGCAATAAAAACCTAAATTTGTCATAAGCACTACTTGCCACGGTATTCTAAGATGAATTTGCTGTCAGAAAACAGCTAAATGACAATTCTTGAAATTTAGAAATTTTTTCTAGGGGATCCACCTTAACCGCCACTGCAATAATTTAATTGACGTAAGACCTCTCTTTTTACCGCGTTTCCAAAGCTAATTTTGTCGATGGTTAATTTCCTATAATACAACAGATACTTACGTAAAACCCGTCCTTCATGTTAGGAAATACTACCCGTTTTATGGCATCCAAAGGTGAATATGATGTCTTAAAGAGAATCATTTCATTTTCAACTTCTGCCATTAAGGATTTATTGAAGACGTGGTAATCCTCACTGGGTTTTGTCTCATCTCCGCTCTGTTCACCATATGGGTAAAGTTCTACGCAAATAAAAAGAATAAAAATAGCTACCTTATATTTTATGGACTTACACCTAGTATACTTTACGAATAACAGCTATATATTGTCCTACTTTTTACCTACAAGAATATGTACGCACGTACAAAAATCCCTAAGGCTTCGTAAACTTTTGTAAACATTGGCAAATCTTCGATATATTTTTGCATGTAACTACTAAACGTTCAACTATGCTTATAAAAAATTTGTGCACGTTTACACCAGTTCCAGAAGATTAATATAAAATTAATGACGCATACCAATCTTTTTGGCATTTAATGGTATCGGCAGAACATAGGCGCCAGCATAATACAAATCCTTGTTGTAAAGAAGCCATGTTTTTAACCAATCATTTTGCATGTATATAGTACGTTTTGGATAATCATAATTGTAGCTTTCTGTCATTGCATCATATGGGTTGTTAAAAACAAAAGTCGCATAAACCAGATGCGCGTCACGTGCAACTAAAACTTGTACTGTCGGTGGATAACTAACATCAGTTGGTTGGGACGATTTGAATTCTGTCATTGAGAGCAGGTAGGCGCGTTGAGCTGTAAAGTTACTTCCAGTGGCTTGACGAATTTCATTTGTGGCACGGTTGAGTGTGTTGGTGTCATATACTTCGCGATATCGACCGACTGCAGTCTCATCGCCTCTTAGAAAGTGAAACTCGAGCAACATTTCACGAATTTCAGCTATGGATGTTTCATATAAATAGAAGCTTCCCTAAAAATCATATTTTCGGTATTTGATTATTTGTAAAGACAACAAAATTAAGCAAATAAATATTGGCTGTATCAAAAAAGAATTCTCGCTTTTTTAAATTTTTACATTTTTGTATCTCCGCACTTTTTAAATGTTTTTTACACCATAGCAATGCTTTACAACAAATTCCTATTGATTTAACAACACCGTCAAATCTCTTAAAATCGGCAAGCCTTCCACTTAAAAAATATGTTTGCCATTTTCTTTGTTTTAGTTCGTCTTATAATTCACCAGAGCTTGGCTTTTTCTAGCTTCTACCTTCGATAATATTTTTTTATAAAACAAATTTTTGCAGTAAGATGTTTTTATGCAAGTTGCTGAATTTATATCCGCGAGTGGAATCTCTTGCAGAAAAATAATTAATAACTGCGATTGGATACCCATTTTTTCAGGAAAACGATGCAGAGAAGTGTTCTGAGAAAAATATATCACTCTTAATCAAATATCAAGTACAATAATCTCTTTACTTATCGTTTTCGAGAATTTTAAATGCTATTCCGATGCAATTACTTTGTTGAAAGAAATTTGCGGGACTTATTTTTGCGAACAATCAATTTTACTCAAAAGTGCAATTTTGCGAAACTTAGTTTTTCCCATAGGGGTAATCTTGCAAAAATAAGTCCCGCAAATCTGAGATAATATTTAAGATTATATTTCTATACTTACTACCAAATTTGATTGGTAATATTTCATCCCAACTCCAGAGTCTATTAGATCTGTGTTTACACCATAATTTCTGTAATACGGATAAAAATCTGCAAATAAAGTACGAATAAAGGATCATTAGGAAAATCAAAATAAATTTCCAATCTTAACTTGTTTCTTAAATTCTCTAAAAAGATTTCTAAAAAAGTTACCACAATTTACGGCAAAGCATGGAAAAAAACGTACAAATTTCTTAAAAATAAAATTTTATATTAGTTTGTTGCGTCCAAAATTGTTTTCTTTCTGTCTCTAAGTGAAGTTAGGCGATAGCAGGGCAGCCCTTCTACTTACTTAAATTGAGAAAAACGAACCATCTACCATCCTATATACCAGAGCTTTAGTTTGTGCCCCAAAAAATGTTCGAGGAAATGAACTTTAGCGTTTAGCAAGGAAGCCAGTGTTTTATAGTAGATTTTTCGGTATATGATTTTATGCCTCGCTTTCAAAAGGAGGTTTGGATACAGAAAATATGCGAATGGTTGTAACAAGTTGTGTTCTTGCTGTATAATTTTACAATTTTTAAATATTTATAAACTTTTATATGAAAATTTTACCTGTGTTGAGAAAAGGGAAGGAACGAAAGGAACATGCGGCAAATCAAAGAAATGGAGTACGAGAAAGGTCTTTGGAACAAAAATTAACCTTTGAGTTGCGTCGTGGTGGTAGTTAAAATAAAATTTGTAATAAGTACCTCTTCTTTTTAATGTGACTTTGAGTAATAAAAACTATTTGGTTTTCTTTACGGCTGACACCGAGTTTAGGCCATGTGGAACCATGTTTTTTTGGCAGCATTAACTATGGTTGAGTAATTCTACATGCTGTGACTCAGCTACAGACTGAATCTTTAAACCTTGAATAGAGACTTTTCTTGAACCCAAAGGTGATCAGGCTTGAGATACTGCTGTTTAAAGTGGAAAGTTCTTTTCACATTACAACACAAACGAATCCCCCCCCCCCAAAAAAAAACAAACAAAAAAACAACAACAAAAAAACAACAAAAATAAAAAAATGAAATGAAAATACACCTTCCGAAAAGAGATAAAGACATTGTGCAATACGTACGTCAAAGGGAGACCTTAAAACATAAGATAAAATTTTTGGGAATAATAATACTTACTCATTATTTTACATGTTTTTGTCATTCCATGCACATGAACGCCTGTGACATTGATATTCGATGTAGAAGCTAACTGACTGCTATTTTTTGAATCTATAAATTCCTTCCAACTACAAAATGGCTCAGAAGAACCAACAATCGCATTATTTGATTCCAAATTAGCATAAGTCATAATGGCGAATGTATGATACCTGTCTGTAACAAAAATGACTTGAAATGTGTTTAACTCGTTCGGATTTTCTGTTGAGTAAACATTATCATAGGTTATTAAAACAGCTTGTGCAATATCGTAACTTTGATTTGAGTACAAACGGATGATGGAACTCGCTTTGTCGAGGATGGTTGTATTATAAGATTCTCTGTAAAAGATGTCGCCCCTGCTACATTTATCAAAAGACTTGTGGTAAACAGCAAAGCTGGTTATTGAACTTGACAACACAACATTCTTTACAGGTGGCTTCATCATTGTGATTAATCCATTCTTATCAATCTATATAAAAAATTGTAAAGAATAGATAGCATGTAAAATTATTTATTTGATTTTTGTACATCGTTCTTCTTGTAAAGCGATTTTATATTTTTATTTATAAGAATATTTACTAAAAATATTTGGTTATTGTATATTTGTTACTGAATAACAAATGGACATAAGCTCTTATTTCGCAACCAGCAAAACATCCCCTTTACATGTAGAACGTCGGATTCACATCGCGATATCATTACAGTTGACTCTCCCTAATTCGAACTCCCACGGGGAAAAATTTCTGGTCGAATTTTAGAGAGATTCGAGTTGTAGAAAGTCTCCGTAAATCGAACTTTAAACTTTAGATAGTGAAAATTCGAATTACAGAGAGAAATTACATTAATTTCAAAATCAAGAAAATATAATTCAAGTTTTATTCAATCTTTATTTTCATAGTTTACACAAAAAAGAAACTCTATTTGAAAAACTGTTGAATATTTGATTGCTTTACCATGGAGAAACGATCTCTCGACGAGTTGCATCACCAAGTGCTTTTCTCAGGTCGTCACCAAACGATGTAAAAATTCTGTAATCTTCTACGATTGAAAGACCAACGTTTTGAAAAATAAAGTTCGAAAGACAATTTTTGAATTTTAGAAAAACATTCGAATTTGTCAAAGCCCTGTTTACACTCTTAAATTCGAATTAGGGAGAGAATCGTGCTGAAGGGACTGAAAAACTGTTCGAATTATAGAAAGTATCGAATTATAGAAATTCGAATTGCAAAAAGTTTTTTATAACAGTTTCTTAAGGAAAATTGACGGTGACTGAGCACTCGTTCGAATTATAGAAATATTCGAATTATAGAGATTCGAATTAAAGGGAGTCAACTGTACTGTAATGATGTGAACGGGAATTAATATCACTTAAGCACAACACACAAAAGTGTATTTCTTTTGGATGCATTAATCCGGAATCTGAATTAATGTTGCAAGGAGAGTACAGTTGTACAAGTGTTATTTCAGAATGTCGTCTAACATTTATCACAACTTGTACGAATCAAATAAAGTCCTTGCCAAAACTGTTCAGACAATTCTTAAAGTTTGAAAAAACCAATAAAACTTAACACATATGGTTGCATACAAGCAACCGGATAGCTGATTTATTTCAATCCTTTCTTCCCCTCTCCCTGTCCTATTGTTGAAGTCCCTGATCGGTACCCTACTCAAATTGTACATTGGCATAGGGAGAGGAGAAGATGTGACACTATGGAGAGATAATTATTGAGAGCGTTTTAGACATGGAGATGTCTTGACGAGCATTCACTTACAAGAATCACACTTTGAAACCGTTAAGAACTTGATTTGCTTAAATATGTTTTTTTGATTATGTAAGCATAGAATTTCTTCCCAGGCACACAAATCAGATTGGTCAAGTAATAAAATAGAGGAGATTTCTGTATGTGTATCAAAGAAATGATGTACGAATGTAAGAAAAATGCTTCTAAGAGGAAACAATATTTTGGCTCTATTATTTTAGTTATGGACAAAACGTATTTGTTATAAAGACATAGGACTAATTACATTACTTTAAATTAGATTTACAATAATTCAAGGATATAATTTTTGAAATTTAACAAAATCACAAAAATGCTTTTTACTCACATAAATTTTGGACGCCTCTTTTGAGAACAAAAGCATAGGTTGTTGTAACTGAAACTCCATTACGTCATCACTGCAATGTCTTTTATCTCCATTTGCAAAACCATATGGAAAAAGGTCTAAAAAAATGTTAGACACTGCATCATAATGGAAAGGAGGAGCAAGCATATAAACGCGAATTCAAACAGATAAGTAGGATGTTACAATCTGGCGTCCATAAAAAAGAAGTATTCGAAGAAACAAGTAAACAATATGTAGTTGTTTCACACACACAAAAGAGAAATACAAGATACAGAATCAAATTTTCTTACTTTTCCACTCAGCAAACGAATTATTCACTAAAGCACACAAAATTATTAAGATTATCATTTCTCCAAAGTTTACAAAATTATACAGATTTCATTTCCCAATTTCTTTTTTTACGAGTTTGCAAGCTTGTTTTCATATTTTCTTAAAGTAACGTACCGATATATTATTTTGCATTTTATTTTTGTTTTCTTCATCGTTTGTCAAATTGAATAAAAAAAGAAAGAACACAACGATAATGTATAAAGGAAAAAATAACATAAAAGTATGACCAGGCTTGGTATAAATTAAATTAGGATATGAAGAAATTTAAACAAAAATGTAAAGATAGTTCCATAACAATTATTTTATATAAATTCAATTCAATTTTATTCAGTAATTTATATTTCTCGTTTACAGTTTTTTTTCTATTACAATGAATTTTTTGAAGTTAAAATCTTTTCATGCCGAATAGAAACAAAAAGTCGCAGTGAAGGGAGAAAATTTATAAAAGAAAGTAAAAGATGAACGCTAATTAAAGGGAGGGCCATGAAACTATAAATGGGACTGTTTATTCCTAATAAAATCAATCGCTATGTTGTTGGATTATTTTTTCTCTTTAAATTATTGAGCACCTCGCAGCAGACATCAGAGCTTTCAATTTCATGGGCTAAGAAAAAAACAAAAATGTGTAAATGCGAATATATGTTAAAATGGAAGCTATAACAAGAGAGGGGCGATTTTTGAGAAGCAAACGATTATAAATTTATTTCAATAAAATCGAGAAAAAAGACGACGTGCTATGCATATCGTGGTTTTCAAAATAACTTTTGTACTGACCGGCTAGTTTTGTCCGAATGTGATAGTATAACCGTCAGAGCAAATTTTAAAAGAATATGCAGAGATGATGAAATAAAACAAAACAGAAGGGTCTACTTAAACAACTCGACACGGTTGTTTACACAAAAGGTAACAAATTATTTGCTGAAGAAAGAAGACTTTAATGTTTCATTTTGCGGATATTTTCGTAGATAACTACTCTTTCCCCAAAAATCAGTTAATTATTCGTTGCTAAGAATTAAGTAATTACAGTAAAATCAAAAACAGTATTTTGCCTAAATGTGCTTTTAAAATAAAGGAATAAATGAACAACGGAGAACTGTGTAGCCTTGGTCTTACAATCGAAATTTTTGCGGAATTTTTTTTTGGGATATTGGGCTAACTGCGCCAACAAAGTTCTGCAAAAGAAGGTTATAATATTTTTCTTCCGCAAATAATTTGTTCTTCTAAAGTATATGTAAAAGTTTTATCTTCCATTTAGCCGCAAGAAATGGCTTCTTCTTTTCTAATGTCGAAACCCGCCCTTAAGGTCGAAACCCGCCCTAATGTCCAAACTTGCCCTTAAGGTAAAAAATAAGACGACAACAAATATTTAGAGTACATTTGTTGAAGTGCAGCCTTGTTAAATAGCGCATTAGCACCAAAGGCCAATTATCAATTCTTCTTTTGAAACTACATCGTGTGCATAACATATTGGGACATCGGCTTAATATGTGTAATGTAATTGCAATTATTAATGTCGCAAAATTAATAAAAAACATGCCAAAAAGCAATAATCATATTAAAAACTCATTTTTGTTAGAAAATTTCTCTGATGATGCCACAGGGATCAGAAATGCTGTCACAAATACCTAGGATACGTCATTTCCCCATTTTCCAATATACTTGTATTTCTCACGTGTTTGTGATGCTACGACCTTTATTTTTGGTAGACTTTTGGAATGTGGATCAAAAAATGATTTGAAGAAAAATAATATTAATGACCTTATGGACCAAAAATGACGTCATATCTGAAAGGAAGTTTGGTATTTTAACGATACAAATAAAAAGACCCGTTCTTCCATAAACATTAGCGCTTACGTCATTAAATTTGTTGCTTATACGTTGAATAATGCATTTAAAGATCTTGAAGGTAAGGAAAACAATTATAATGACGTCATAGGGAGCAGAAATGGCGCCATTCCGCCGGATTATTATTTCCTTCAAATATGCTGTGTAATTTATCCCCAGGACCCATATATGCCCTTAGCAACCCATTCATAGCAATCTGGTAATCACAATGCATGTGATGAAAATTTATATAACTAGTCTATAAGGTCCGTAAAAAATCCTTAGGCAGGAGAACAATGGAGAAAATTTGTTTACCCGTTGCCTCTATTGTGTAGAACTTGAAACGCCGACCAAAATAATGCATAGAATCATGTACTTTTGACAAACGGTTGCAGATATATTGAGGTTTAAGGGTTCTTTGATGACCTTATCAGCCCGTTTATTTTGAAACGGATTCGGGGACCCATGTTTGGAAAACTTACTCAATTTGGTTCCAGGTTGTCCCTAGTTACCTACGCGGGGTGAAAAATGACTACGTCACCACCCCGTTTCCAAGTTATTTGACCTCAAACCTTTAAGTGCATTGTAATGGCTTAATTAATTTAAATTAAAATATCGGCGTTAGATTACTTGTAATTAACGCCGCGCCGTAACGTTAGAACATTTAACATTTCAGACATTACTTTTTCGGCGACGTCAAAGGAAAAAAACAAATGTCGAAATTGACCCTCACAAATACTGATTTGTCGTATTATTTTTATAAGAAACTAGTCGATAAGACACGTGAATCAAAATAATCAAATTATTATCAAAACGCAATAATTTATGTCACAAAATCATCAAATTATTATCAAACGCAAGAATATATGTCGCAAAATCAAGGTATTTCCCCAAGGTATTTTCAATTTTTTTAAAATTAAAACTTTTGTGTGCATAATATAGAGTAAAAATTCAGGTTAAAATGGTGATACCCCTCCCCACATTTCTGAATGTTGGAGACCTAGGGAATCCCGTAACAGTATTTTAACACTGGGATATGGGGAAGGGGGCCGGTAAAATGTTAAAGAGGTAAATATTGCTAAAAAGGTCCGTTTGTCCCAGTATTTATGCACACAATTAGCTTCGCGAGATATAATATATTTTACTGCTAACTTTAGAGCATAGACAGACAGCGAGCATTATAATAGACTAACTGGCCAACCCGACTTGGATTAAGTACAAGTAAACTATGCCAAACATCTAGGTGGAGTGCTGCATTTCCAATATACGGTGTACCGCATATCCAGTGAAGCGCATAGAGCGATATAGCATTTCGAATGTAATATTTTATTTTAAAAAGTAACTTTAGCTAAAATAAAAACACAGTGTTACCTCGTCAAGGCAAAAAAATTTGATGAAGTTAACGCAAAAAGAAATAATAGTATCGGCTAGAAAAAAAGCACTTATAACAAACTGAACAAAAACCTTAATAGAACAGCATAAATAGAGCTAGACAGCTAGCTACCTAGCTAGCTTTGTTTATAGCTAGCATGATAATTGGTGGGCCCTAACACGGATTATTTCGTAAAGCAGGCGTGTTAGAAAGTGCGACAATTTAAACGTTACACTTACCTAACCCTAACACTACACTTACCTAACCCTAACGCTACACTTAACTAACCCTAACGCTACACTTACCTAACCCTAACGCTACACTTACCTAACCCTAACGCTACACTTACCTAACCCTAACGCTACACTTACCTAACCCTACGCTACACTTACCTAACCCTAACGCTACACTTACCTAACCCTAACGCTACACTTACCTAACCCTAACGCTACACTTACCTAACCCTAACGCTACACTTACCTAACCCTAACGCTACACTTACCTAACCCTACGCATCTGAAAAAGTAGTATTTCCACAGCTTACCCGCTGCTGCTAATTGGCAAGTTGATGTTTTTTGCCAACGTTGTAAAAAGGTCGAAAAATGCCGATGTCTCAATATTTTTTAATCATATTTTTGGGATTTGGCTTGTAAGGAGAATATATAAATAATCCCAGAACAAAAATCAACATTCAAGTCGGCATTTTAAATGATTGCCTCACCACTTTCTATTGTCCGAGAGTTCCTGTGACCGTGCCCCTTGAGAATAACAACAACGACCGAAAACACTTTAGGTCTGTTCATTAAATAAAATGTATATCGCAGCCTTATGATTGACTCCTTCAAGCGCACCGCAAAACTTTGACAATATTTTTACGAAAAACGCCGGAAGACGTCATTTTGTTTTTATAGGTGGACGGGTTTTGCATTTATGGAAATGATCAGATTTTGGTTAAAATAACCCCCCGGTTTTTCGATTTTTATTATTATTTTAAACTTTACATTGGCAGAAAAAATACGGGTGTTAGAATAGAAACTAATAACCCAGCTTTGAACGTTTAAATGCAGGTAAATCGAGCAGTGGATTCGGTTGAAACGCTTAGTGCAAGTATACTAAACAACTTTTGAATGATTATTTAAAGAAGAACAGCGGTTTAAATAAAATAAATTAATTAAAGTTAAATGTAAAATTGGTAGCAACATTTTTTTGTCTCATAAAATAAACTCCTGTGGACGTTAGAAAAATAAACGCTATCACAAAATATTTGCAAGATCATCTAACTACACAGAAATATAAAACATCCTATCGAGACAGATGACTTGAAGGTTAAACTTAAAAAAAAACACAGCAGGCAATGTTGTGGCAGTTTGTTTATATTCTCCTACTTTAGCTAGTAGGTGAAGATAACACAAAAAGAAAGCAAACAATTGGCTAAGGTAAATTATTTTTATAACAACACAAAAGAAAACTCTAGCTAGTTCAATCCAACACCTGCAGTCCTGATCATGTTATAATGCACGTTCGTAGCGAAAATCGTAAAATTGGTGTGTTTAAGATTTGTATATGGCCAAGAAACGCATCATCTTAACATGTGAATTAGAAGAGGAAAATATCAAGAAGAGACCTCCCAAACCTCAACACCACCACTTCCAAACCAAAATGGATCGTGATTGGTTTACTACGCGTGAGCGGTAAAATTATGTCGTATTTGTTGTTTGTAGGTCGTGAACAAAATGAGAGAATAACATTACGGTGGTTCATATTCAAAATGGCGTAATAAAATAATGCTTATTGAACAGCCTGAAATATACCTTGACACAATTGTTTAAATAAACCACTTTAGCATGTTTCTTTTGCCACCTATGATTGTTGTTGTATGAGCTCATTGCACATTTAAGTTGCAGGGTTTTCACAATGATCTTGATACTGCTGAAATATATACGAAGGTAGCGCATGGTCAATAAGTATATGCATCTGCTTGTTATTTAGTATGATGAAATGTAATGTTATGTTTAAATCTAAAAGTATATATGTAGCGACAAAAAGTTATACAGCTTGTAGTAATTAATTGTACTTTGATCAGGAAGTTTCTAGAATATACAGGCGCCAGGAACTTATTCGAGATGTGCGAAATAGCATTTTTAATTTCGCTAAATCATTCTCGTACCACATCACTATATGTACATTATCACACATGCACATTTACAGTCTGACAGGTTGATAATTGCGAATTGACAATTTTATAACCGACTAGCTGTGAGTCAAAAGTATAGAAGAAATGAGAACAACAGGTGTTAGTGTATAATAAATAACGTCGAATATAAACAGACAAAAACAATAAGTATTTACAATTTGGGAAACAACATCTTTTTTTGTGTCTTCAAATGATGCAGGTGATTTTTTGGTCTTAAATCAATAGCAGGAAAAAAAAGACGATTTCTATCATTGTAATGTCAATTTAAAAATTCTTTTTTAAGATATTAATAGAATTGTTATCACAAATTGCAAACAGTATAAAACTGGTAGAACTTTAATAAGAAGCCAGAAATTGGGGAGTAATAATGGAACTTTAACAAAATGGAAATTCAGCATTTTGCTCTTATCTTGTTACTAGTAAACTTTACAACACGCATTAACATGTTTATAAAAAAAACTTGCAAAATTGGAGCAATTGATGAAAAAAAAGGAGAAGTCTACGTTGTTGCAATATTTTCATCATGGTTATCTGCTAATAAATTCCCTTTAAAGAAGGAACCATACCTCCACAGCTTGGCGGTTAGATTAAACGTTCAACGAAGAAATATCGGTTTCATCACCTACAACATTTGCGAGAATGAAGAAGCATTGTTGGATATACTACTTACAATTACGCTTGATAAAAAATTTAGCATGTCCTCCAAAATACAGGAGGACGCTTTCCGTCACGGAAAATACCCGAGCATGAAAAACACAAAAAATCAAATATTTTGATAGTTTTAGGTTACCTTCCAGAGACAATGATCAAGCTTGCTGCTGACATATTCTTACCTACCCAGATTCCATTTTCTTCTACCGAGCAATATTCTATTTTTCCTGACGTAAAACATTCCCATCCACGGTTCTTAACAGTTTTTGGAGATGGGGAGCCTTACAATCATATTTTAAGATTAATTGACCATTTTAAGTGGAAGAACATCGGACTCGTCAATCTTAATGCTAGAAATGAAAAATTTGTTTTTTCTTTAAACAAAACATTTAACGAACTTGCCACAAAAGTAGACAATTATTGCGTTTCCAGCATTCAACTGGATATCAATGACGATTTTTCTCATATTACTCAAACTTTAAACTCAGATACAAGCATAAATGTCGTGGTTGTATGGGGAGACGATGAAGCCTTGCAAACAGTTTTTAAATATCGTCAAAATTGTCGAAAACAAAACTTGGATTGTTCTTGGAAAGCCATATTTTGTACATGACAAATTGAAGTTTATTAACACTAAAATTATCGATGGTTTATTTATTTTAGTCGACAACTATGAAACCTTAGCCCCGGAACCCCTTACGAAACTTGTTTCAAAGTTAACATGGTCTGAGAAGGAAGGTTGGTTGAAAAGCCATTTTGACGACCGTTTAAAAAAAGAAACAGAATTTGGTTTATTTACAGTAGTTGAAAAGAGTTTATTTACCCATCTGTATCGTATAATAAAAGCGTTCACGGTGAATTATTGGAGAGGCAATATTGAGAATGTACATTTGAAAGGATTCGAAAAAGTTCGGAATTCTGTCATTTTCTATAATGTCAATTATACTGGTCTTAACAGATGGGGCAAAACCAAGGTGGACAAGAAACAGTTTCTATCAACTGAAATTCCTGATAATTTATATTGGCCTCAAAATTCTAACTCACCGACAATATCAAAATGCTATCACAAATCCTGCCCTCCTGGTTTTGAATCTAAATTCAACTACCTTCTTCAAAATGAAACGCTTTGGGGTATCGCGTATGGATGGAGTTGCCGCAAATGTAAAGACGGTCATTTCAAAGCGACTGACAGCATAAAAGCTTGTACTCAATGTAAGGGAGTGACCCTCTCTTTTGCTGATGGCACCGGTTGTTATGATCCATATATTAACAAATTTTTTGAGTTCAAAAACATGTCATCAGTTTTGTCATTGATATTAGCAAGCATTGGTGCAAGCATCACAATCTTCATCGCGTCAGTGTTTTTCAAATACAGAAAAACTCCATGTGTGAAAAGCACAGATACGTTTAGAACTCTTTTCCAATTATTTATTTCAATTTTATTTTACCCAATCTTTTTCTTTCTCGCAATAGCGAAGCCGTCCGCTATAACATGTACGTCTATTCCATTTTATGTGGGTGCCAGCTTTACAGTGACATATTCAATAACTTTAGCAAAGACTCAAAAACTGTTATTTGCTTTTCAAGCCAAGGTAAAACTTTCAAGTACGCAAGTTCTTATGTCAAAAGCAACAGAAATGGCAATTGTTGGTGTAGCTGTCCTAATACAGATATCTTTGTTTACTGTGACAATAGTGCAACGACCAATTCACGTCACCCAGAGTTTAAACGAAAAAAAGTTGGAGAGAGATATATTTTGCAATTCATATTATCATCTGCATGTTCAAGTTGGTTTTCTCCTGATATTAAGCATCATATGCAATGTCCAAGCATTTCGAGCCAGAACGTTACCGCAAAACTTTAACGAAGCAAAATATATTGTTTATGCA
Source organism: Hydractinia echinata (assembly GCA_030067915.1). NCBI lineage: Eukaryota > Metazoa > Cnidaria > Hydrozoa > Anthoathecata > Hydractiniidae > Hydractinia > Hydractinia echinata. Next base: position 737,005 of record JASGCC010000135.1, read on the forward strand.
ACATTGGTCACTAATTTATGCTTTGTGGTCATGTTTATCTTATACTATGGTCAACATGACCAAACAAGCAAAACATATGTTAATATAATTGCACTTTTGCTTGTAAATCTTCTGTTCATTCCGTTTTTGTACGGATATAAAGTGTACATCATTTTAGCTAAGCCTGAACAGAATACTGTGGAAGCATTCCATAAAGAAATGATGGCCAACATGAGAGAAAATGTAAACAAGTCTACTGAAAAACAAGAGCGCAAGAAAAAACAAAAAAATATCAACACAAAAGTATGTATTTAAAACGTTTTGAGCACAGCTATGAATAAGAATTATATTACAATGTAAATAGCGTATTATGTTATACTAAATGTATTTAACAGTAAAGCAGAACGTATTAAAAGAAAATAAAAACAACAAGATTCTTCGTTACATTCTGTATTCAAAGTTTTCGGTAGAACTTCTACCATTTCCAATGTACAGTCGTATAAATTTCAACACATTGCAATCAAGTAATAAAATAAAATAAAACAAAAAGGTTCTTCTTTTTTGACCAAATATGGTGAAAGCACGAAAAGATTCAATGATCAGAATTATTCCAAAAAGAAAGATCTTATTGTCGTTGTCAAAAAAAGAAAAAGTGAATGTTAAATGCATCAAAAAATCTCCTTGTATTACTTCCCCGCTTACTTTAAAAGCTTTCCAATTTGGGACGAAAAAATTTACATCAAAGGTGGCAGTGCAGTAGAGATGTGAAAGGGGGTTAAAAATAACTTCGACATTAAATATTTATTTCAGAACCTTAGGTGGGCTAATTTAAATGTTTGGATAATTATCAGCTGCTGTTCTTTTTTATCTGCATTCGTAGAAGACTTTTTATATCTGCTTCTATACTTTTATGCTATCAAGTAGAAAAGTCTGAATTTTCCCAGCGACATGTAGAGATGTTGTTATGTTAAGTATTCGTCTATACTTATAAAAAACAAAATTTTAATTAAAAATGTGGCTGTATACTCATTGCTTGATGTTTAATTTATTTGTCTCCTCTTTAATTAATAAATTGGATCTTACTAGAAATGAGAGTTTTGCAACTGAGGGAAATCTAAGTTCAAAAAATCAGTTCTTTTGGTGTTCTAATGGTTACTTATTCACAGCTATGATTATAACTAAGTAGCCCTTATTCCGTGAAAAAAATTAAGGCTTTTGTCTGTTGTATATATTTCAGCCTTCAGATTCTCGCCCGTCATACATATTCCAGGCATCACTCTTTCGTGCATTTTTTTTCACAAAGTGGGTAACAGTGGAAATAAGATCACATCCTACAGGTTGTGGTTCCAAAATTAATTCTTGTTAAAAATAAACCCCAAGTATCACAGGTTAATTAAAACAGTTCTCTCATTGAGTCAATAAACTTTTGCCAAAGTTTACACTGCAGTAAAAGGTGTAGCTAATTATTTGGCTACTTTTCCTTTTTAGCCATAGATAGTTAACAGCTAGCTAGATAGCCCTCAGTTGCAGTAAATATCAGATTGGTAAAAATAACACAAATAGAAATATCCAAAGCTGTCGTACACAACTAAACAATAAGGTTAGCTAGCTGGCTTTTTAGGATGCTTCCTCGAAATCTACGTTCGTAGCCAAAATCTTAAAATTGGCGAGATTAAGATTTGTATGTGACTAAAAAACGTAACAATATATTTATCTTAACATGTAAAAACATATAAAAAACAAAAATAAAAAAGCCTTTAGACAAAATAGTAAAGAAAACCATACTTTCAAAATAGATGTAGTCACGTTAGCTCAGATTGTTTTATATTCCTTTGTCCGTATAAATCGGCGTCTGTAGAGACGCGCAACCATTTTAAACAAAATATGGCTATTATAAAAAAGAAATATGGGACCCAGCGTTAAACGCCAGGTTTAGGGCTTTTAAGGAGCCGTAAACTGTACCATACATCTGGGTGGAGCGCCTTAGTAGAGGTATACAGTATGTCGTAAATTGTGTGGAGTGCAAACAGTATCAAAATGTTTCTAGTGTAATATATTTTTCAAAGCATAATTTTCCCGTAACTTTAGCTGAAATAAAAATACATTTTAACAACATGTTGTTACCTTGTCATAGCAAAGATAGTCGGTCACATTTTTTTTATTTTGCGAAAGTTAAAAGAGAATTAATCGTGCAAGTATTTAGTACAGGCAAGCCGCGTCGCACATCCGTATAGGGCTGATACCCTTTTCTAAAAAAACCTTATCACAGCTTCGGTTTAAATAAAAGCACAGGAAACAGCCCATCGCTACCCTGTCCAGCTAAAAAATTACACAGCAATTTTATTTTGCGGAATAAGTTTTCATGATATTAATAAAAGGTGTAGATACCTAACTACATTTAGCATAAGACTTTTGTTGTAGCCAAACTGTATTTGAATACTTTTACTTTTTGGCCAGAGCTAGCTAGCTAGATAGCAACAGCCCCAACATAAAAATAAATAATAATATACCAAACTGAAAAAAAACTTTAAAAGAACAGGAATAAGTAAGGCTAGCTCTAGCTAGCTGGCTTCAGCAGGATGGTTGTAGCCATAAAATTGGTTTCTTTAAGATTTATACATTGCTATAAAACGTGGTGAAGACATACGGGAGCTACAAAGTATTTAGAAGAGAAAAAGGTGAAAAGTAGACCTACAAAATTCACGCCACCATGTTTTGTTTTTTTTTCGGGTTCTGCCGTGATTCCGAAATTAGGCTACGTGCAACCAAAAGAAAGTCCGTAAAAACTGGGTTGTGCGGGGATTGTCCGAAATAAAGCTGCGCGCAGGGATTGTCCTAAATAAAGCTGCGCGCAACCCTTTTAAACACACAACACGCTATTATTAAAGAGACTTTAGATTGTTCTGATTTAAACACTGAGAAGAAAAAATGTATTTTCTACTGACAAATTCTGTATAAATTAATGTAGTGGGTTATTAAAAAATGGATTTGATAACTATTTACTAAAGCGCTGTATTTCAGTCCGCAAACGAAATAATCTTTCGATTCGCTCGATACGCAATATTCATGTTTGTATATAGCAACTAGTGATAATCATGTGGTCCATTACCATGACGATAAAAAGGTTAAAAATAAAAATTGACTAAGGAGAAACTAATTTCATTTACACATGATTTAAGGGAAATTTTGCATTGATTGTTTGAAAACTTGCTGACACGCGTGCTGCACTGAACCGATTAATGATCGCCACAAAAAATACACAGTTGAGTCAGAAATGAAAGTCATGTGACTTCCGTCTGATTCTTTAGACTGTTAAGACAAATTAAATTCACTACCAACAATAATAACATTTATATGTACATTCTTTTCGCTATGAGAACGACTAAAGTTGTTCCTATTCTTTCAGACATTTTGAGACTTAATTTTTCTCATTTTGTTCTTAACAATCTTTGAAAAAGTCTAATATTTTCAGGCCCAGACTTTCATAGTATTGTAACCTTAGTCCAAGTTGTTCCTAGTTTTAAAAATACTTTGAGCCTTGACTGTTTAGCTTGTTCTTATTTTGTTGTCACATTATAGGCACGTATTTTTTTGTAATATCAAGGACATTTGTACCAGTTACTTCATTATGACTCACCCTTTAATATACTGGTATCTTACATCGATTTAATATTTGAAAACTGTCTGATTTTATTCTTCACATGGAATATATGTGATAAGTTTACATATCTTTTCATTTACGAAGCACGAGAAAATTATATTGTGTCTCTTGTTGACTTCTAGGGGTACACGTAAATTTTCTTAAGCAACGACTTTATAAACGAGTTGTACTAAAGCTTTTAGTATAAACAATGTTTGAACTCGAGAAACAAATTAGTTTTGGATGCGGTTTTAAAAGTGCATAATCTGACTTACACATTGACTTGGAAGTTGTGTAACTTCTTTTCGTGTTTACTAAAGTCACCTTTTTCTTGACTTTAAACGCAATAATTATATGTTCTGGGTGGGTAAATATTTGTCGGTAAATCAACCAATTGCGGGTGTTTATAAAGATACGTGTCCACAAACCCAGTTTGCTTTCAAGTATAGTTAAAAATATTAATTGAAAAAATAAAAATACTCCTTTTTAAGCACTATTAAGTATTACAATTTCACATGGTCTTCAAAGTCTGATTTTATCATTAATGGTCGATGCAAGAAATGTGGAGCGGGAAAGAAAAGCCGGGAAAGTGGAGCGGAAAAAGTAGAGTGGGAAAAGAGGAGCGGGAAATATGGAGCAAGAAAAGTGAAGCGGGAAAAGTGGAGTGGGAAAAGTGGAGTGGGAAAAGAGGAGCGGGAAAAATTTGCGAGAAAAGTGAAGCGGGAAAAGTGGAGCGGAAAAAGTGGAGTGGGAAAAGAGGAGCGGGAAAAATGGTGCGAGAAAAGAGGAGCGGGAAAAATGGTGCGAGAAAAGAGGAGCGGGAAAAATGGAGCAAGAAAAGTGAAGCGGGAAAAGAGCTTTGAATACTACATTTATATGTTGTTCTCAGACGTTTTGTGGCCATAAAAGGAAGCTAGAATGAGCACGAATATAGTTCCTTTTAAATTTTTTTTAGTTTTTTTACGTGGAAATAAAACGAAAAAACAATTTAACCAAAGTAATTACGCCTGCAACTAAACTCTCATTTACGCCCCAATTTTTTTTTCGTTTTGGGTAAATTCCAGACTGGTGGTCTGTTTTCATATATACAGTTTTATTTTATACAAGCAGCCTTCAACGCCTAAGGACAATAGCATTAAATATAGTCCATTTACTCACATTTCTTCATAAATGTTTTTTTTAAATACCTTTGTGTCAGATTGACAGGTGTATATATTACAGTAAAAAAATCAATCTTGCCCCTAAACTTTTTTACCAAAACTTAGTACCAAAACTCAACATTTTACAGGCCCCCTTCCCCCTATCTCAATGAAATACTGTTACGGGGTTACTTTGGTCGTCATTTTTATTCTTCCATTACTCATGCAAAGGTATGAAACCGGACACTAAAAAATTATGCCTTTTACCCCACCCTAGCACTCCATTTTTTCCAACTATACTCCGACTTAAAGACGGCTAAAAGGCCCAAGGTGGTTAAAGCAACTATGATCATAACTATCAAGAAAGATATCACCTCATCAAAACTTCACATAAACTATCTATGTGTTGCGTCACGTGGTTAACCATATATTTTTTGGAACTGGTAACATGCAAAGTATGACTAAAGTATGACTAATCTAACAGCTTCCTTGTGGTAGAAATAAATATTTCAAATAATGTGTCGAAACATCCTCGTATTGAAAAGTAGGTTTTATTACATAATTAGTCAACCATTAATTAGAAAATATCAAAATGATCAAATTTGGTAATTACCACCTAATTGGTTTGGAAAGATATAAAAGGATGCAAGAAAAAGGAGGTATCAATTTGGAAAGTGAGGTCCAGAAATAAACGAAGCAGACGTGAACGCCAGTAAAGAAAAATAGTGAGGTTAGAATTTCTCTTCTTTTTGCTGTAAGCACAGTAAACTTGTTGGGATGATTTACTGAAGTTAAAGACAGTTCCAATGCACCAAATCGTCTCTTCTCAGGTGTTTTTCTTTGTTTCGAGCGACAACTCAATTTGATTTTAGTAATTTCCAAGATATATGAACTTGTGGCAGCCACCCAGACAATTTGGTAAAAAATTAGCTAGTAAAAGACATCTTGATAACTGCGATTTTAATGTACATATTTTTATATATTTTAGACATTTTTTTAATGCTGACAAAATGAAAACTGTGTTGTTAATTTTTCTTGTCACAGCTGCTGTTTTAACAGGTAAGAAAGATATTTAAAAGCTGATTCCAATTTCCACTTATTTCCCACAAAACAACAATATGCAGTACTTTAAAAACCTTTAAAATCAAATTTTTCAAACCAATTACAATGCTGTATGATAAAGTTTTCTTTTTTCTTTTTAGTTCATGCTGAAATAGAAGAAGATGAAGAAGAGTACAGCATTCAGCCAGGTTAGTTCTTTCACATCAATCATCTGAGACCCACTTTCAGCTCAAAGACAACTTAGCTTAATTCCCTTAATATTAACGACTTTTTCATTTCCCGGCAGAAATTTCTACGCCCATCTTATTGTCTTCGGCGAAATCGTTAGTTTCCGGGCAGATAGGTGTTTGTAAAGGTCTTTCTTTAACAATTGCGAACGCCCTGCTCAGTAGTTGATTCGTGATAGATTGTGATCCTGAGTAATATAGTATCTAAAACTTTAAGGTTCATTTTATTTACCAAGTTGTCAATAGTACCAGATTTTATCCAGAAATTTTAATAGAACTAATACATTGTTGAATATTAAATTTGTTACCATTTCGCGAAAGTAAGTGTTTGAATAAGGTCTCTTTTACGCCGCTTTATTTTCTCTGCACCAAACATATAGGAGGACCTCAGGTAAATAAAAAAATGGAAAAAGTGACTGTGTGCTCGTTTTTTAGACAATCCATATGCTGATCAATATCACATGGCAAATGATGGTGAGAAAATAATATTAGTTTTAAAACTCACAGTTTTTAGTTTTTTTAGTCTAACATCAGCTTCTTGAAACCTTTCAGTTTTTTTATTTCTTTTGATTCATTCCGTATAACATTACTCACTTCAAGAACACCCATTACTTTATACACATTCTATTTTCAAATTTACACTAGTTAAACTTTTTTATTTGTACACAATTTCGTTTAGTCGACAGTCAGGATCCACTACTGTTCAGAAGAATCAAGCGAAAAATAAGAAAAGTTAGAAAGGCGGTGAGAAAAGTAAGGCGAGGAATTCGTCGAGTGAAAAAGATTGGTCGCAAAATAAGGCAAGGAATTCGCCGAGCTAAAAAGATTGGTCGAAAAATTAGACGAGTGGCACGCAGAGTTCGTCGGTTTCGAATACGTCGAAAACAAAACGATTTTATTCGAAGAAGAGGCAGAGGCAGAGGGAGAGGCAGAGGCAGAGGCAGAGGAAGGGGCAGAGGCAGTGGGAGAGGGAGAGGCAGAGGAAGAGGTAGAGGAAGAGGAAGAGGTAGAGGCAGGGGTAGAGGCAGAGGCAGGGGTAGAGGAAGAGGAAGAGGAAGAGGAAGAGGAAGAGGCCGACGCGGGCGTTTCCGTGGTTGATGCAGAATAGGACAAAGAATTACACATATTTTACTGGGGTAAAACATTTGACCTTAACGTATGTATTTTGATTGGTGCTTGTGAAATATAAAATTAAAATCATATATAATTTGTGTTTTTGATTTGTGAAATGTTACGAAAATTACCGTGTCCGACTAGTTTTTTGTCGGATATGTTGCAATCTTGACTTTTGTGAATGTGAAGCAGCTGCACAACTAAATAACTTGTACTGAGAGAATATTTTCAACAAAATGTTCCAAACAATCCAAAGATTTGCGATGTGGTGCAAAACATAGTCACAACAAACATTTTACTACAAAAGACGTAGCGAATCTTATATAAGCATATTTATTAATTCTCAGGTATGAATAACAGATAATTCTCTCGGGTACAAATAACAGATAATTCTCTCGGGTACAAATAACAGACAATTCTCTCGGGTCCAAATAACAGACAATTCTCTCGGGTACAAATAACAGACAATTCTCTCGGGTACAAATAACAGATAATTCTCTCGGGTACAAATAACAGACAATTCTCTCGGGTACAAATAACAGACAATTCTCTCGGGTACAAATAACAGACAATTCTCTCGGGTACAAATAACAGACAATTCTCTCGGGTCCAAATAACAGATAATTCTCTCGGGTACAAATAACACATAATTCTCTCGGGTACAAATAACAGACAATTCTCTCGGGTACAAATAACAGACAATTCTCTCGGGTACAAATAACACATAATTCTCTCGGGTACAAATAACAGACAATTCTCTCGGGTACAAATAACAGATAATTCTCTCGGGTACAAATAACAGACAATTCTCTCGGGTACAAATAACAGATAATTCTCTCGGGTACAAATAACAGATAATTCTCTCGGGTACAAATAACAGATAATTCTCTCGGGTACAAATAACAGAAAATTCTCTCGGGTACAAATAACAGAAAATTCTCTCGGGTACAAATAACAGAAAATTGCTTGAATACGCCACATGTTTTACCTTTAACTTTTACATAAAGTAAATAACTCAGGTAAAATCCTTATATAAAAGTTGATAGATGTTGAAAAATTTAACATTATACAACAAATATACCACGTTAAAACTATTTCCCTATTCTTTGTATTCTAACCTCCTTTTGAGAACAAGGCACGGAATGGTATAATGAGAAATAGAAGACTTTTCACTACACGGTTCTGTAACTGGTCTTCCCGAAGTCGAATTGAGTGAAACATTTGTACACACTGCAAACACATGTTTCTTAACACGACTGCAACAATCCGTTGCAGTAAAGAACAAATACAATACGAGCAAGAAATATCTATTCTTTGTTTCTGTTGTTAAAACGGATATAATCCACGTTAATGACGCGGTCAGCAAACTTTTAGATGATGAAAATATTTCGTAATCTGTGAGAATGATGCAGAAATTTTTTTGAAAAATTGTTAAGTGTAGTTAATCGAATACACTTTCAACACATGCAAATGTGTTAAATATATTTTATTGTTTCATGCATCAGGAAGTATTGTTTACGCAAGAAAAGTCAGAAAAAGTCCGGAAATATAATTTCTAGACATTATATAAACTCAAAAAAATGACAAAACTTAATGGAACTGATAAGGTAAGGAAATATACGATTATTTAAAAAATAATCTGACTTCCCTTACTAGAAACATTTTTCCCAGAAACATTTTTTGATATCATAAGGACAATTCTTTCTTCTTTGCATCAGGGTACAGCAAACCTCTGGCTGGTGTATTACGACTGCTATGCAACTTGACAGATTCCTAAAGTGCTAAACAGTTGATGGAAATCATTTAAAAGTTGTTTTTAGGAACAGGAAGTATATTAGGACGGAGATACTGTATTTAACTACTTTGGGAAATTTCGACATTCTCAAGACTTTTTATGCATACTGGGTAAGAAACGATAGTAGTCAGGGAAGTCAAATACGCACAGAATAGGAAGTCATATGGTTCAATTTCTCTGCAAGCTTATTACAAAGAAAGAAAATCTGTTTTACTTGATAAGAACTAGAAATTTAAGAGCCACAAGTAAAGATCTTATTAATTACATAAAGTTACTGTGGCGCTGTTGTGTAAAAATAGTGACAACTAATCGTATTTATTCTCAGTATAAAACTTACAATTAGGCTGCTGACTTAAGGCGAAATGTTCTTGGTTCTGAAGATTAGTTATCTTAAACATCATAGTTCTACATAGCATTTTTTCATAAAACTGATACTTCCATTTAAATTTATTGAAGACCAATGACCTAGTCGTTGTTATTCATATCTTGATATCTTTTTTTGTCTGCAATTGTAGTGGTAAAACATTGAGGACTCAGCACAAGAATCTATTTGCCATCTTTGACATTGTATACATCAATTAGTTGAGTTAAGGTTTGACTTAAATTCAGTAAAGTATATAGGTAAAAATATTGGATTTTAAGTTCAACAAAAGCAGTTAAAGATTTAAATCAGTTGACAATACAATCTACAAAAGAATTATTATTAGTGTTTCGTTATACTTAAATGACTCCAATTGTTAAACAATTTTTAGAAGAACTTTAATGCTCGTTTCCGATTGCTTTTTTCGTTATAGCGCAGAAAGCTTACAAGTTTGTTTGTTAGTGCGTGTGCTCTTGGAATAAAATATCTAACTTTGTTTAAGACCACGTGCTAACAAAAATCTCGTGAGCATTTTGCGCTGTAAAGAAAAATGCTGTCAAATAAAAACGAGCCTTGAGATGGTATATGTAAAGGGAATTTTTATGTAAAAGAAATAAAGAGAGCAGCAAATGTCGATATTACTGAATATGCCAACATCCATTTTAAGAACTATATGCTAATCGTTGTTTCTTCAAGTTCCTTATTTTCACCATCTCACATCAATCCCACAACAAAATTCCTACCATAATCAACATACACAAGCATGCAATCATACGCAGCAGTTTCGGTTGCAGATTTTCATCTCCTGAACGCATAGCCAGCTACTCCTTGTGTTGGATATCTTCTTTCGTTGTATCTATCTCCTGTAGATCAATAAACCCACTAAACACAACATCGTTAGGGAAATAATTAAAATAAAAATTCCATTTCTAACCTGACATTTCTTACTCCCTGTTGATAAAATATATTTGCAAATATCGCAATCTTTCTCGGTGTTAACACACAATTTTATAAATACTGTTTCGTCTGTTGGTGTATCCTTACCAGCAGTGTTTGAATAAGTGTAGCAAATTGTCATACAAGCTTGATATGATGATGGATACTTTTTCATTTTTGATTTGGCTAAGCAAGTAAATTCATTTGTTGGCGAACAATCGTAACACGAACGTATGAAATAAAATGAACTAAATATTTAAAAAAGTAATATAACAAGTATTGTAACAAAACTTAGCAAAATGTTTGGTAGCTCTTAAGAGTTGAGATAAAAACATTTTCGACGTAGCAATGTATATGTGTGTGAAGAAAAAAGTCGTGAAGTGTTGAAAGATAAAATACAAAGATTTGAAAAATCTGTTAACCAATGAGTCAGCTGCAGGTGTTACGTAACCCTTAAATTTTTCACTAAAGAAAAATAGATTTAGTAAAATATTTCAAAATATCAAATGTCAAATATTTTAAAATATCATAGCAGTTGTTATAAAAAAAAATCTGATTTGTTTTGTATACGTGGAAATTAATGAGAAGACATACCTATTTGAAGGGTAGATAAATTTAAGAATCGTTGAAAACATCCATTTCTTTGCTCGAATTTTTTTAAATGATATTTTTGTCAGTAGTATAAATTAAACAAATACTCACTGAATTTTCTTTGATCAAATGAAGTCCTATTGCCATGGTGATTGCCCTAATGAAAGAAAACTGAGATTATAACAGGCAACTTTTTCAGGTGTGTAGACAGGATTCAAAACAAATCTGGAGCTTCAGGCGAATGAAATATTTCTGTAGCTTTTTTACGGCATTCCCAGTAGGTATTTTCCATTGCCAGTGGAAAATCTGACTTGACCGAAATTATAAAAGAAAATGATGTGTGATATATGACTCACTTTAGGGAAATGAATATTGTTAAAAAAATACTAAAGCTATTTAAAATATATGCAATAGAATAAGTAAAATAAAATAACAGAAAATTAAAAATTAATTCACGAAAATCGTAGTGGATGTTTTTATGTGGACTTAAAAATTAATTTAGTCAGTAAAATTTCTATTGTTTTTTGTTATGCATTGACTTCAACTTTAAACAATCATTAGCGTTCTCCGACAGCAGTGACGAAACAAAAAAAACTTTGTCGTTTAAAACAACTACATTTGAAACTCTAAAATCACATGTGGATTTAGAAGCAGTTGTGATGAAATATGTTTAACCAAGCATTTTTAAGATTTATGGTGTTATCATCATCTTTATGTTCTTTTGGTAAGTCAGTTGTTTATGAGCCCTTTTTTCCAATAATTCGCCGAAATATAAACATGATTAGTACATACTTTCTTCACCATCAATGTTAGTATATAACTTTAACAAACAAACCTTAAACCTTATGATATCTATGTTTAAGGAAGTAAAAGAAAAACTAATAAGTAAATAAATAAAAAATTAAATTAAATTAGTTACCAGATCCAAGAATCTGAGAAAGCAATGTAGCATGACAGAAATCATAAAAGTACCTAGGAAATGGTGACGTCTAGCGAATGATGACGTCAAGCGAATGATGACGTCAAGCAAATGATGACATCAAGCAGTGACGTCGAGAAAAAGATGAGGTCCAAGATCACGCGTTGTCGTGTAAGATTTTCAGTGCTGTATATCAGATTGACATATTGTATTTAAGTTGACTTCAAAATTCTTTTATCAACTGTCATTTTGTGTGTTATTGACAATGTCTCCCTTTGTACACGTAAACTTCTCCGTTTAGTGTTCACTCTTCGATGTTTTCAATGCTCTTCATTCGCACAAAATTGCAATGAAAAGCAGCGAAAAGTATACTGCCTATCACACGGACATGCGTGCTTGACATTGACGTATTCTTACAAAAATTATGATGAGTCGATACAATATTATTCTGAGAAAAAGTGTGTACCACGTGATTCTATCAACTGCCAGTCATACTGTGATGGACATCGTTCGCATTATTGCGAGGTAAAAGTATTATCGTGTTAATTTATTGAGATATAAAATGAATATTCTACTATTTGTCTAGTTTGTGTTCTTGTGGTTGACTTGCTTAATATGCAAAAGTCTCAAACAATTCCCGTAAAGTATCATTGTATAACAGAGACCAACAACAAGCAACTACGGTTTTTAAATTTTTTGTTTGTGGGCCTAATCTGATACTCGCATAACACAAACTAGCTGTGGCAACCGTTACTGTTTTATTGAGATGGTAAATGAAATGTTTTTGTCACTAAACTCGTTCCCTTAGTTACCCTAACTAGTGGTTAAACTCCGTTTTTAAGTTTTTAGGAAAAGTTTCTATTCTGATATGAAATAAGGGAAGATTGTAATTTATATTTATTTTACCTTTCTCTGTTTTTTTTTAGGCACAGTGCTGTTCAAAAAATCTTTGCAATGAACGAAACAACAGCAGTGACAAGCAACCTTCGAGTTTTGTTGTCATATTTACGTTACTTGCCTTGTACCATGCTGGTGTGCATTTGGTAACATTCAATCCTTAAGTAATTTTTGTATGTAACGAGTTAAACCAGTATCAGTTCGTTAAAGGTGAAATGAGTCCATCTTCAAGAGTACTGATTCAGCTTTTTAGATTGTCAATATAACTTCTGTTGAACCGTTCAGGAATATATAATTTTAGCAACCTAGATTGATTAGGCATATGATCCTGTGACACAAGTTCCAAAAGTAAAAAGATATTTATTTGTTGCTAGCCCACACAAAAATGTTATTAAATACGAGTTCTTGATATAAAGATCAAGATGTAAAGAATAAAAAGTTTAATAGTTATGTATAAACATCTATGCTTTCCGTTTTGATGATTTTATTTTTCATCTTGTGATTAAATTTTATTATACTTTATGTATTTGTATTAAAATACATGTTTGCCTCCGGCATGCCTTTCCTTTATTGTAGTTGCTATTAGTCATTAGTAGTCACTTGTGATCACATGTTGTCACTCATGATCACTTGTGGAGACTCGTGGTCACTTTTAGTCAGTCCTAGTCAGTCCCAGTCACTCATGATCACTCACAGTCACATGTTGTCACTGATGGTCACTCGTGGTCACCCATGGTCACTCGTAGTGACTTGTGGTCATTCATGGTCTCTCGTGGATTCGTGGTCACTCGTGGTCATGCATGGTCACTTGTAGTCCCTCTTGGTGCTACTCGTGTGGTGATTAGACGTGATTAAAATATATTGTCGCTCTTTTCACCAAAAATCTTTTGGTTTTCATACTATTCAGACCATGTTTACACGTTCCGGATATATATCATTCCGGATAAAAAAGTCAGTCACCGGATACATCAAGTAAAAACTTGAGCAATTGTTTACCTTTTCATGTCGCCATTTTGTTTCGATATTTTTGTTCATACGATACCGTTTCAGTATCGGAGCAAAATCATTGCACTTTTTGCATCGAAACGAAATTAATTTGTTTCAAATATTGGATAAGCTCAGTTTCGTGTGGACAGACAACCTATCCTAAATTTAATTTCTACCCGCAACGTTTGAACATGGTCTCAGTGTAAATTCCCGCTTGTTGTATAATATTGCGTCCGTTGCGGAAATTGTTAAAGCCTCTGAGCTACTTATTATTATTTCACTTTCATATGATTCATATCTTTTGTTTTAGTCGTTTAACCCTATTATACCTGAGCTTTTTTGGCCCTTGTAACCCTGAGGGCAGGGGGCACAAAGTGCCCGCGGGCCATAAATCCTGAACCACTTGTGCTTAAGTGATGAAACTTGGCTCAGTTGGAGAATGTCTTAGTACAACCTCAATTCAATTTTATGACGTCATAGGGATTAGAAATGACGTCACACATCTAAAAAATGGTCATTTTCCCATTTTTTCAGTACGTTTTAATTTCTCGCCTGTTACAAATGATACGGCCTTGATTCTTGGTAGATTTGTGGAATGAATACCAAAATATGTGTTTCACATGAAAAAAGTAATTTTAATGACGTCATTGGGATAAAAAATGACGTCATTTCGCAAGAAAATTTCCTATTTTAACGATAAAGATAAAAAGACCCGTTCTACCAGAAATATTGATGGTCATGTCATTAAACATGGCATATATGTATAACAGGGCATTTAAAGATAATCGAGGTAAGAAAAACAACATAATGACGTCATTGGGATCCGAAATGACGTCAATTTGCTGGATCGATATTTCCTTCTAATCTGGTCTGCTTTTTGTCCCTAGTAACCATATATCACCTTAGCAACACCTTGGTTACCACTTAGTAACCAACCTACAAGTAATAAATATTTATATACCCAATACAACATCTTATAACATTCTTACATGAATGTCAACGGTTTTCAAAATTCCAAAAAATTTACCCCCGTCCAAAAAATGCAATACCCCCAGCAAAGTACAAAATGTTTCCAAAATTTTTTTTTTCATCGGAAGCCCAAATAAAAGTTAGGAATAGTCACAAAATTTTAGCACTTAATCACATGTGTATCTAAAGTTATGCCTAGTCAAAGAGGCCGCGGGCACTTTGTGCCCCCCCATGTATAATAGGGTTAAGTTCTTTTTCTCTGTCATTATTTTTTACATAGGTTTAAATTCACTATTTCTTTTGAAATAACAAAACTTTGATAATCGTTGCCCCCGCGCTATCGCTGTGCACCTTCTATTATTCCGTATACTGTGGAGCAGGACATCTGTCGTATACAATTTAAAGAATATGGTTTCCATGACAACCAAATTTTGTTTTTGCTATGCCTTTGAAAAAGCTAAAGGCTGTTTTCCACACAAAAACGAATTGGAATGGGTTGGAACGAATAATTGTGATTTCTGGAATCTGATTGGTTAATAAAGTTTTCCGTTCCAATTCGTTGCGATCCAAACTGAAAGTTGAAATCCTTTCAACTTTTCTTGCGGATAGCAACGGAAAAAATTAAAACAAAACAAAAGAACAATTAGGAGATAGCCAATCAAGTTTAAGCATTTTTCTTGTTTCGTTCCGATCCATTTTGCTTTTAAGTGAAAAATCCACCTTAAGGTATAAAAAAGGCTGAACACATCTTTACTACAAACCTTCAGAACAACAACAAAATGTCTGATACCAACGTCAGCCCTTTTCTTTTCAAACAATATCCAAGCTATTCAAAGAAGAATGGCTAGTTCGCAAAAAATGAATAGAATTCAAAGGTGGATTATATATCTGTTTCTTGTATTTGTATCAATATCAGACGCATTCTTTTTAATAACCACACAAACTTTGTATCAATATTAGGCGCATTCTTTTTAATAACCACACAAACTTTGTATCAATATTAGGCGCATTCTTTTTAATAACCACACAAACTTTGTATCAATATTAGGCGCATTCTTTTTAATAACCACACAAACTTTGTATCAATATTAGGCGCATTCTTTTTAATAACCACACAAACTTTGTATCAATATTAGGCGCATTCTTTTTAATAACCACACAAACTTTGTATCAATATTAGGCGCATTCTTTTTAATAACCACACAAACTTTGTATCAATATTAGGCGCATTTTTTTTAATAACCACACAAACTTTGTATCAATATTAGGCGCATTCTTTTTAATAACCACACAAACTTTGTATCAATATTAGGCGCATTCTTTTTAATAACCACACAAACTTTGTATCAATATTAGGCGCATTCTTTTTAATAACCACACAAACTTTGTATCAATATTAGGCGCATTCTTTTTAATAACCACACAAACTTTGTATCAATATTAGGCGCATTCTTTTTAATAACCACACAAACTTTGTATCAATATTAGGCGCATTCTTTTTAATAACCACACAAACTTTGTTTCCACGTTTCTTACACCCCGCCTAATAAGTTAAGCTCCACCCAGGATAATTTGCCGAGGTTTTACCCTCCTCCGATGTTCTTTGCCGAAGTACTATGGTTTTTACTGATATCGAACTGCATATCGGTGCATATTCATATTTTTATTGCTCCCGATTCATTTGTTTCCATGCTCGTGTCTATCGGACGGTTTCGGCGAGATTTATCTTGACGTCACGTATTTAGTAATGGTGTATTCAGTATTAGTGGACGACTGTATGAGTCCGACAAATGTTTAACCCGGATGTCAATCCTGTTTTCCCGGTTTATAATATGTCCACCGAAAGCAGCTTGGGGATCGTTTTGTACTTACTGTAAAAAACAATGGTATTAGCGAAATTAAAACTCTTTATATTGACTAAATGAAAGTTTCTGAGTTTTGAATATATAATTACTGAATGAAGATGAGGAAAAAGTTACTGAACAGAAGTATTACTGAGAAACATTCACTTCTCTCTCTATTGCTTGTTAAGCGCAGGAGAAAAGCAGTTGTGACCTAGACTTGATGAGAAACATAGTATTAACCCAATGACTACGCTTTGACGTAAAGCTGTTTATCTTTAATACCACTGATTTAGAGGAAAGGCAGAAATACACGATCAGTTTAAACTAGCAGTTTTTAATCTATTAAAACGGCTGAAACTCACATGTTTACAAGATCCTTTTAACTTTCTTGTTCGACATAGACAGGCTGACATAATAACAAGATAAAAAAAAGAGAAGAAAAAGAAAAAAGAACAATCTGGGTAAAGCTTAAATTGCGACGTACGCCATTACAAGCATTGTAGTGAGTTTAGAACCAAATAAAAATCTAATGTTCTTGTCATCACTTTACAATGTCTTCGGCTTATTTGTCGAAATTATATTGAGTTTTTAATAAAATCGAAAATTGACAGGTGATAAGGCGATGATACACGGTCCAATTAATCGAATTCGATTTGTCAAAATTATGTTGAGCATTAAAATAAAATGGAAACTTGACAGGTGATACACAAGAACAGATTTTTGATATTTTTATTTCGTTAAAATGTCTCCTGAGAGCGAAGACGAAGTTGAACTCGCTGCTGTTGCAGTTATTGCAACTACGAAGTTAAGAAAACGTCAGAAACGTCGTACGTGGACGAAAAAGTGGCTGCAGAAAAGACCTAATTTTGGAGTGTGTTATATGTTATTAAACGAATTTTGATTAAAGCAAGAAGAAGATGATTTCTAAATATTTTCTTCGGATGTCTTCTGCTAATAGGCTCCAGAGCGCTTCTTCCAACATCCTGTCACTGATTAAAATCTCGTTAAATTCTCTTTTATCATTTTTTGAAGACATAATGTTTTTAAACGTCCTCCAGTAACGTTTAATTTTTGATATAGAAACTCACATTTTTCTGAACGTACATTTGATGCACAGATTTTAAGCATTTTGATTGGTTCAAAACCTTTCGATTAATCGAAAAAGTTAAACCGGTCCGACAAGTCTGAACATGCCGAAAGCATGCGAGTTTTACATGATACACGATCCAATTTGTCGAATTCGACAAATCAAATTCGATTAATCGAATCGTGTATCACCGCCATTAATAGGGCTAAATACTTTTTGTAGCATTGTATGTGATTTTGTAGTTTGTTTTGTTGCGAGTTTGTTTCTAATTGGCAATATTACTCCTTGAATATTCAAATTTTAGGTAGCTGGTTTATACCCGCACAAAACCTTGATATAATGTTGTCATTTTTAAATTCATTGTGTATATCTGTTGTTGTTTTGATCTAAAAATAACAATAAGAATTTCTACAAAAAAACCTTTTTATTTGCTTTTAATGTCATGTTTATTTAATGTATTGTATAAGTTAAATAAGGGTAATATCTATTAAATATACTGTTTGCATCAGTTTATAGCCTCAGAATAAGCCGAATATCAAGAACATCTTTGGAATATACCCAAGCTATTATTTCACTTGATAACTTGCAATGTGCTGAAATAGGTTAGTATGCGAAAAAATCAGTTTGGACCAGAAAGAAGACAAAACTGTTAGGAAATCATATTAAACACAAAACATTAACATGGAGAATGGGAAAGGAGGGACTAGCTAACTAGCTATGAAAACTCGCATTGTGCGATATACAGTGACAAAAATTCAATTCGTCATGTTATAATAGCAACCGAAAAGAAATCTTTGAAGTTTTGTCTATATATTGGTATCAAAACTGCGATAACAACCATGTTTAAATTGTACACATGATCGAGTTAGTGTCAAAACAGAAGATTCACGGCTGGTGTACGCAGCTATGGTATGTGGTGGTGGGTTCCTTAACATATCATTTACTTCTACAAACTTGCAGTTACGGAATGCAACAACATCTTCGACACGCCTTGATGTGTTCCCTTAAAAATATTATAGTCAGTCCATTTTGTGTTTTCTTTTTAGCAGCTAACCACTGTAATATATTGTCTCAAGTGGTAAACGTACTAAAATTTGAAAAAAAATTGCAAAAAACCCTGTAGCCGTTTTGGTATTAGTGATTTCCAAAATGATTGAAGTTTAAAGATCTGTAACTTCAGTATAAAATTTGAAATATATAATGACCCAAAACTTGGTATGATACGTTTTAAGGCCAGTTTGATGAAATTTAGTTACACAAATTTCGTTACAAACATAGGTTCAAAATTCCTAAATTTAGCCAGTTAAAGTGACAGATGCCAATAAACTGATTTTGACACAATATCAAAATATAATATGTTGATATCAATTTGGACAAAAAAAAAAAAATTCTGGTTAAAATAAGTCATAATATTATATACGATAATTACCAGGTTTGAGACCGAATGTTTTATCCTGTCTAGGGAAATTTGAATCTAACATACCTTGGACTTTAAGAATGGATTTTCTAAACCGTCAATCCATCTGGTAAAAAATAGAAGCACCTTTTCAGGAGATAGAAATAACCTGGGACATTTCTTCAAAAAATACTTTACTTAAAACAATCTAAGTTCTGACAGGAGTCTCTGTAGCTACTAAGTTCAATTGCGTTTATATGAATTTATTAAAGGCTTATAACCGGGTATGTTAAGATACGGTCAATATACACTTTGCTTTGTCACGTGACCATGGAAATAAGAGGGCGGAATTAGCGGGAAAATATCGCACAACGTTAGTTAGCTTTGCAGACCTACCCACCCGCCTTTAGTGTGAGATTTTTCGAGTAAAATAATTATATATTTCTGGTAATTCTTTTGTAAATTTTATATTCCGACTGACATACTACCTAGTCTGATTACTACACTTGTATCGCATATACAAAGTTAATAAAGAGTTAATAAATCAAGTTATTTTCGAATGTATGCAATGAATTAGAAAATAATATGTGTTTTCTACTTGTAGCTGCCATTTTTATATTTGCACATCTGTATATATATGTTTAACTATGATAATTTACTTTGCAAAACAGAGACTTATTTTAAGAGAAGAGTAGGGAATCCATTTTTGTAAGATTATTGAGCCGCAAAAAAATATCTCCTCAACTGATATCATATTTTTCCATGGTATTTTTAGCTAGCAAACAAATAATTACGGAATTTCTGTTTTTCTTAAAGTACAACAGTGCTTGGTAGGACCAATATATTTTAAATGATATTGCCTTGCTGCATTTTGTACAAATGTTAGAAAACTCAGGTGAAACTACAGCGGATAAAAAACGTGTTGATAACTCGTGATTGAATGTGGTACTCAGGACAAAAAGGAACATTTAAAAAATAATTAATTGTCGACTTGTCATGTTTTTTCTTTATACACTTTTTAAACTAAATTTATAATATGGTATAAATTCCACTTAGGCAAAAGGCCAATGAAAAAATAGGTTGCTTTATAGATGTTTGGCTGACGTCAGCAGTGCATATACATAATTTATATACCATATGTATTTTTTTGTTACAACTAGCATGAAATATACTAATACTTTTTTCTCTCTACTCTAGTACTCCACATAACTTAAAAATTTACATACTGACGTTTTAATCTTTTCGCGGATACTTATGTGGGCAATTCTATGCAATTATGAACATTCACTGCTCCATTAACTTCGCTGATGTTTTAAAAATTCTTGAACTTGAAAGGTTAGATTCTCAACATCTAAACTTCATCTGGTCTATTGCATAGGATCTATATTCTATTTATATTTCGAAATCTATAAAAACAAGTATAAAATTGTTGATGAAAAGTATTTGATTTCTATTTTTTGTGGACATTTCTTGACATGCATTGTCGTAAATCAAGCTATTTATAATGGTAGCTAATAATTATTTCGAAAGTACGACTACGTCATCGGAAACTGATAAATCCGTCGACTGATAGAAAACAAAATATAGCACTTTCAGAAGCTGAAAGATCAGCAAAGCTTCAGTTGTTTTAAAACTAAATCTGACACTTTGGAAACCGGAAGAAAATTCGGAAACCGGAAGACAATCCCGTTCCCTGAAAAGTAAATAAACATTATTTTCTTAGAACAGCTAAAGAAACAAAAAAGAACATATAAAAGAGATGAATCTACAATACATTTTAAAACAAGTTTGCAGTTTTATCTGTGAGTGTTCTTTCTTGTATTTTAGGTTCTGCTTCTATGTAGCTGTTTTGAACATAAACGATGAAGACCCGTCTCGGCGATGGAGACCCGTCACGTGAAGTTAATTTTAATTGGGTTTTTATAGTTTTTCCGCGCGCACTTTTCACATTGCCTCTAATCTCCGTATGAATAGGACAAGCGTGTGGTAAAAGTGAGAATCGCAAATATCGTAGTTCTTGTTTGAAATCTTAACGTAAATTGTTTCTTCAAGCAGCATAAAGGAAGCAAGCGCAGTAAACGACGCAATAGTTAGTGTTTTATGTTGTATTTTGTACGTGTGTTATTTTGTCCATCGACACAGGCAATGTTTGTATTTATTGATGTTGTGTTTATCTTTTGTATCTTTGTATTTTTTCCGTTTGTATTTAAGCTATGAAACGTCATCATCATACTGTACTAGACCGACAGATGTACCGTATTTTATCCTACCGCCCCCGTGTGTTCGCATAGTTGCGTCTGCTTTCCTGTGTACCGTCCGCGCACAAAACATTTCATAGTAGTCGAACCGATCTACATTGCATCACAATAATTTATCAATTTTTATTTACTATTTTACCGTAAACATTCGCTTAACACATTTATCACATTCCCAGCTGAATGTTTCATATCTTATCATTTAATCTGTTTTAACCACTTTATATGTATGGATCGTTAGTGTTAGAAACATCATTAGTAGCAGATAGATAGAAACATTATCAGATGATTAAACGTAATCACTATACATAATGGATAAACGAGTTAGAGCTACCGTTAATTCAACCGGAATTTTAAATGAAAAGGTAAACTAAAATAATTAATTGTTTATCACTTCTTCTAACAGAGCAAAATAAAGATTCAGAGATAGTTAACATGTCAAATAAACTTAATGAAACACTCGGAATATAGTTGAAAAAATAACTTTTGAGCATAATAATCTAGTCTCCGCGGAGGAGAGTGAGGCTGCTAACCAACTTTTAATGGAGCAAAATTTAAAAATCGACCAAATAAAATCCGTTTGTGAGGAATATTTTAAACATTCTAACGCTGATGATAATTTAGAAATTGATAATGCCATAAGTCAGGACTCACGTCACCGCTCGTCGTCGCATCGGCCACCTTCAAATCACTCTAGATCTTCCAGACATTCCAGTTTATATCATCACTCTTCTCACAACAGTCAAAAAAGCCATCATACTAAGTCCCAATTGACATCATCTTTGAACTTGCTCCTACAGAGGAAAACTGAATCTGCTGAGGCTAGTTAGAGGCGAAACTTGCGGAGAAAAAGCTTAAAAGGGAATTAAATTTGTTAGAACGGAAGAGAGAGATAGAGCTTAAAATATTGGAACAAAAGAAAATGCTAGAGAGAGTATAATAGAAGAACATGTTGCTTCAGAAGATATGTCTGTTAGATCGCAAATTACACAGCCATTAATATTTAGAGAGAGGAAAAGCTTGTCTTATTATGTACCAACCACCAAAAACCTTCGAATATTAGATAGCAGAATTGACAGAGAAGAGAGAAATATTTCATCCCAGATAGACGTATTATCTCTACAACATAACAGGGAATTAGCAGTCCAACGTCTGAAATCTAACGAAAGAAAATTGAGCAAGCAACCAATTTTAGCAGAAAATTACAGGTTACAAGTCAAGGAATATATCGCTCTTGGACATGCGAGAAAGCTTTCAGACTTTGAGAAGAACCAAACATCCGATATCACCAATTACACCACATCATGGTGCTGTCCATCCTAACAAGCCCGGAAAAGTTCGTGTAGTCTTTGACGCAGCAGCAAAGTACAAAGGTATTTCATTAAACGACAACTTGTTGCCCGGCCCAGACTTGCTGACCAACCTAGTATCTGTATTACTCACATTCCGTACCAATCGTTACGCAATTATGGCTGACATTGAAAAAATGTTTCATCAGGTCAAAATATCAAGGATAGAACAAGACGCTCTTCGTTTCGTTTAGAGAGAAAACACCGGCGACAATATTGATGACTTTGCCATGCAAGTACATTTATTTGGTAAAGTAGACTCACCTTGTTGCGCGAATTACGCTCTTCGACAAACTAGCATCGATCACGATCGCGAAATCGTAGACGCTATCACGAAAAAGTCTTACATGGATGAAAACGGTAGACGGAATCCGTATCGATTGCAAAAATCGTGACAGAAGCATTGAAAAGTTGTGGCTTTCGTTTAACAAAATGGCTTTCAAATTCTTGTGAAATTCTTAAGTGTTTTCCAAATACCGAAACAGTAATCAACGTCAACCTAGATTTAAACAAATTACCGACTGAAAGGTATGTTATGGAATCCGAATACTCACTATTTCACATTCAAAGTTGTCAACAAACCATCACCTGAAACGAAAAGAGGTATATTAAGTTTAACAAGTTCAATATTTGACCCACTTGGCATCTTAACACCATTCATTTTAGAAGGAAAACTTATCATCCAATTTTTGTGGAAATCCAAAGTAGACTGGGATGAAGAAATACCAACCGAACTAAAAACAAGGTGGTTGAGCTGGAGAAAGGAACTGGAGAAACTAACATCGATCAACATTCCTCGATGGCTCAAACTCAAATCCGATAATCAGTTGATTCAACTACATATTTTTTCCGACGCTTCAATCAATGCATATGGTGCTGTCGCATATCTACGTATTCAGGAAACGCATACCGTCAATGTAACATTCGTGATGGGAAAATTCAGAGTCGCCCCGTTGAATCCGAAATCTCTCACAATACCAAAATTAGAATTACAAGCTGCTGTCTTGGCTACAAGAATGAGAGAATCAATAGCGAGCAGTTTTTCCATGGACCTCAGTACCAAATTTTGGACAGATTCAGAAATAGTTTTAAAATATATCTTGAATGAAAACCGAAAATTTCCAGTATTCGTTATGAATCGCATCAACGAAATTCGTACTACCACTGACGTCAATTCGTGGCGTTTTGTACCAGGAACTCTGAACCCAGCAGACAATGCTACAAGATATGTACCACTATCATCGACCGAGAATTCCAGATGGTTAACCGGTCCATCGTTCTTAATCGAAGAAGAATGCAATTGGCCAGACCAAAGCCAAAATGTCATTCAAAGTGAAGAAGACGCAGATATTACCAACTTTCAGTCAACCAGTAATGCAATACCAGAGAAAACATCCTTTATCAAATGGAAAAGTTATTCCGATTGGCAAAAACTCTGTCGCCACATTGCGTAGATTATCAAATTAAAACGAAATTGGTTGTTATTAAAAAGGGGAGGATCTGAACGTGAAAAATTTGATTACCTGACCGTTGATGAAATTGAAGCAACAAAGTTACAGTTGTATAGTATCTAACAACAAGAATCCTACCCATCAGAATTCGAAAACCTACAATCACACAAGGAACTACCAAAAAGATCACCACTTGTAGCTTTGAGACCAATGATGCAGAACAATTTGATTCCTGTTGGAGGAAGAATTGGTTTAGTCGATATACCATTTGAGTCGAAACACCAAGTGATAATCTCGCCGAAACACCACATTGCACGACTCATAATTCAACACATTCATCATACAAACTTCCATGTTGAACAAAACGCCACACTAGCACTATCAAGACAAAATATTTGGATTTCGACTGGAAAATCCTTTGTGAAGAATCTGATAAATGCATGTACATACTGCAAATCGAAGAAGGTCAAACCAATGTCACCACTTATGGGAAATCTACCAATCGATCGTCTAGCTGTAGGTGAACCACCATTTAATCGATCAGGAGTAGATTACGTTGGTCCGATGATTGTCAAGAGAAGTAAGAGGACAAGAGCTTCATCTGGAACCGTGAAAAGGTATGGAGCATTTTTTACCTGCATGACGTCACATGCCGTTCATATTGAGCTAGCTGGAGATTTATCCACAGATAGTTTCATTCTTGCACTTCGACGATTTATCTCAAGAAGAGGAAACCCCAAAACAATCACCAGCGACAACGGAACCAACTTCGTCGGCGCAGATCGTGAACTAAGGGAGCTGGTAACGAATCTGAATGAGACAAAACTTCGAAAAGAGTTAACAAAGAATAGTATCGAATGGAAATTCATCCCACCATTTTCACCATGGATGAATGGAGCGATGGAATCTATGATAAAAATCACTAAACGAGCGTTGAAAGCGATAGTTCGTGATCGCGTTTTTACCGAAGAAGAGTTACGTACATTCTTGACTGAAGTAGAAGCAACCATCAATAGCCGACCGTTGACTTCTATCAGCAGTGATGCAGATGACTACCAAGCACTAACGCCAAATCATTTTCTCATTGGGAGAGCGTCGCAAAATACACCTGTAGATTCTTTATTTACGGACCTCGACGATCGTAAAAGATGGAGAGCCGTACAGGTTGCTTCAATTATGTTTTGGAATAGATGGAGAAAGCAATACCTGCCTTCTTTGACAATACGTGCTAAATGTAATACAAATGACGACCAAATTAAGGAAGGAGACCTCGTGATAGTTAGAGACCAGAACGTCTTGAAGAATCATTGGCCGCTAGGACGTATTGCGAAAATCTTTCCTGGCAACGATGGCATCAACAGGGTTGCAGAAGTGAAAACTGCTGATACACGATGTACATACACTCACAGACAATCCATGATAAGCGATCTTTCTTCAACGAGTCAGACGTAAGCAAGATAGTCAATTATATCAAATAAAGCGTTATGGACAAAATTTATCGAAATTCGTTCGTAGACGAGTACTCACTGGTGGGGAGTGTTTTGAACATAAACAATGAAGATCCGTCTCGGCGATGGAGACCCGTCACGTCAAATTAACTTTAATTTGGTTTTTATAGTTTTTTCGCGCGCACTTTTCACATTGCCTCTAATCTCCGTATGAATAGGACAAGCGTGTGGTAAAAGTGAGAATCGCAAATATCGTAGTTCTTGTTTGAAATCTTAACGTAAATAGTTTCTTCAAGCAGCATAAAGGAAGCAAGCGCAGTAAACGACGCAATAGTTAGTGTTTTATGTTGTATTTTGTACGTGTAATATTTTGTCTATCGACACAGGCTATGTTTGTATTTATTGATGTTGTGTTTATCTTTTGTATCTTTGTATTTTTTCCGTTTGTATTTAAGCTATGAAACATCATCATCATACTGTACTAGACCGACCGATGTACCGTATTTTATCCTATCGCCCCCGTGTGTTCGCATAGTTGCGTCTGCTTTCCTGTGTACCGTCCGCGCACAAAACAGTAGCTGTTTTTAGTTTTAAAACTTCAGCTTTAAATTTCTATATAGTCTTCCTTTTAGAATTTATCAATATGAAAATTTCTTTCGCTGTTGCGTTAGTTGGGATTTTCTTGTTGGCGGTCGGTACTACAGATGGACATCCTATTGCATGGTTTGCAAGAATAGCTACCGCACTTGGTGTAAAATTGGCGAAAAACAGCTACTATGCTCGATGCAACACCCGGTAACTTACCCTTTTTTATTTTTTAACTTTTCACAAAAAGTTGACGTGCCTTGAAACATCACGCCTCATGACTTATAAAAATGGAATTTTGAGAGAATTCATTCGATGCCGTAGAAAAATTAACTAACATTCAAATATTACAGAAAGTCAAATTCAATTGCTTGTCTAGATTGGACGAGATATTGTAATAAATGTAAAAATATGAAATATTTACCCCTTTTGGCCGAGAATTTTATTCTCTACACAAAATTCAAAAGACTGATCTTAGCATGACCACAGGAGCCTATTTAAATAAATGACTTTTCATCGGGGCGTGACTTAACAAGAAACAAATCGAGAAAAAGGCAACAAGAATAGAGAAGAAAGGGGTTTTTTGAGCTAATTTCCATTCAACCTGTCTTGCCGTTCATTTCAATTCTTTTATAGTCTTGTACCCTCTGGAGTGAGTTGTCCATCTATTGTGTACGGAGTTGGACTGTCAAGAGGATCTGCTCAACAAGCTGCCAAGTTTTACGCTAATTCAGTTGGCGACAGTGGTTGTGCCACATATGTTGGACATTGTCAAATTAAAAAATTTATCAAATAGTTTGTTGTGTACTTCTTTGAATGCTAAAATGTAAAAAAAACATATCAATTTAGTACGCTGTGTTTTCTTTTATCGTTAACTTTAGAATCTCTCTTTCAATATATTTTTCCCCATTTTAAGGCGTTAAGTTGAATACAGAAGATAAAGTATTTTGGTAAGTATAGAAGCATATTCATTGTGAGAGACATGACTGTCAATAATTCAGTCAGGTACGATATAGTTTTTAGAAAATGACCAAAAAATATTCTTAAAAGAAACAACATAGATCTAGATGAAAGACACGGCGTCATAGTCATTGGCTGGACCTATACATAAATTAAAGCGGCAAAATGAATTTTGGCGCTTCGTTCAGGTACAAACCGTCACTTTATTCGCCTAAGGGTTTCATGAAATTTTATACTGCAATATAGGGCATAATACACTAAACATAACGTCAATAATATATGCTAGCTATGTAATACAGCTAACTAATATTCCACATCTAGATAGAACGTTCAGTATTGGTACACTATGTCAAA
Source organism: Hydractinia echinata (assembly GCA_030067915.1). NCBI lineage: Eukaryota > Metazoa > Cnidaria > Hydrozoa > Anthoathecata > Hydractiniidae > Hydractinia > Hydractinia echinata. The sequence continues at coordinate 764,349 of JASGCC010000135.1, forward strand.
GCAACAAAGAAATCATTATATTGGTATGTCTTTGGTTGACAGAAAAACACCCCATGGCTAGAACAGTCACGCAGCAAAATTTCAGATTTATTTTTGACAAAACAGTTGCTTAACAATTAGTCGAACAATTGAACTATGTAAATGTGTTACTTCTACATATTAGTTAGGTCTTAAAGTTTAAGCTTTGCTCTGACTAGAGAAAGCAGTTTCTCAAACCATTGTTATTTTAGCGTAGCGAGCTACCCAGTCAGCCAGCAATTTTATTCGCATATAATAAGTTCCTTTGAATTCCAAAAAATGACAGCTGTAATGTATTAGAATATGATGGGAAATTGTAGCTCTGCAAAGTAACGTGAAAAATAATGTCGTAGCTATCTAAGCTAGATAGCTAGCTTAGATAGCTATATACTAGCTAGCTTAGATAGCTATCCTTAGCATTTAAATTAAACCTACTGCAATACGATGCAGACTTAAACATATGGAAAATATTCCTACGTTACAAGCAGTGTCGAAATAGGATAAGAACGTTTTATGGCTACTAACATCATTCAATGTAGCTTTAGGTAGTCACTTTAAGTATAGCAGACCCGTTACAGTCGAACAAAAAATCGTAGCTAGCTACCCAGCAACAAAATGACTTGCAATGTGCCCACTCTAATGTAATGTAATGCATTCATTTTCGTGAATTCGTTCTTCAAAAAATGTTACGATTGCGTTGTAGATTTTTTTGTGCTATATTATATATTATATTTTGAGATAGTAGAAGCGGCGCACTGTTTGATTACGTGTACAAACTTCTAGTTAAACGGTTTCATATTATATACTGTACAGTCAAATTGCATGAAAACGTTTCAATCAATTAACTACGTCACTTATCTACTTCATCAGCAATCCACGAGCATAGTTTTCCATAACAATATCGAAAACATAGCTAACACTTTTAGTTGCATGGTTTTTGGTTAACTAACCGGTTAGGTTAACTAGCTATGGTTTTCTGCTAGTATTACTAAAAATTGTTCAACTTTTAATACCTAATTCCAGGAAATTAACGAGGCACAAAATTAAAAATTCGCGTTAATTTTGTGCCTCACTTTCCTACCCACTTTCGCAGGTACATGTAGTTAGATTATACAACGTTTAAATCACACACCCATTCTTACATGTATCCAGTACCGAACAACTTACGGCCACCGCACTATGCCTTTCGTCGCATGTACTTTAAATTATTTAGCTCTTATGGATCTCAACAGAATCTGATAGTGCAGAGAAGAAAATAGCAGGCGCAACTTAGGAGAAGTTTGCCTTATCTGACCTATGACTCTCGGTTAGGGTAAAAGACTAAATACAGAAAAAAATAATACATCAGTGGAACTAAATAAATGCTTAAGTTATTTGTGCTACCAAAACGTTGAAAAGGTTATATAAGAATATACAATAGTTTTGCCTAGTAATTTCCTCTTTAGGGTTTCCTGCAAACCTCAGCTCAGAAGCTTCAACAGGGATACTGTTTATACAACTTGCCCAATACACTAGTAATATAAGTCACGGAAAGCAAAAAAATGTTGCCTAGTGAAGTATAGGCATGCCAAACAAGAATCTCAAAACTCAAAAACAACAAACAACAAACAACAAACAGAAATTTTGTAGACATGAGTCGAAGAATATCAAAGCATCACGCGGTGGGAGCAGATAAAACTCATTGAGTCGAAACTAATTACAAGCTTAACTTTTTTGAAAACTTTCTGCATATTCATAACATAACATTATACCTTTGAACTTTGGCTAGATCTTTTGAATGTTTTACAATATTTTTATTTTTTATTTTTAACGAAACTACGAATAAATTTCATAACCGAAGCTAAATAGCATTTCAAAGGTCATATATTTGCACTTATTGCATAACTTAAAGCCTGGTTCAGACTAACTTGCGTTGCGCTTGCGGCAGTGGAGTACGCATGCGCACTTGTTTAAGTTTCAAAAGTGGTGCAAAAATGCCGCAAGCCGTTCACATTGGCGCGAGGATTTTGTTACAGTTTTAGCAACTTGGACGAAGACGAAGCTGTAATTTTTTTAAGTTGAAATTTAAAAAGTTACCGTTTTGTAGATTTGCTTCGATAGCAACATCTTTCCAAGCAAGTTTCTTTTTATTTCTGTCTTTAAAATACTTATCACAGCCTCAGCAAGTTTTTGTTCGTTTTCTGTTGACATCGTTATACTCTCCAAGTGAAAATGAAAAAAAAAATCTTCCAGCCCTTTAAATTTCTTGCGTCATACTTGCGCATGTTGCGCTCGTGTTCATATTTTGAAATAGTGCTGCAAGAGTGCCGCAAGATTGACGCAACGACGCAAGATATCAAAAAGTTTTGATATTCTTGCGCTCTTGCGTCAATATTGCAGCACTCTTGAGGCGCTATTTTCATAACTGTTCACACTGTGCGCAACCGCAACGCAGTCGCAACGCAACTGCAAGTCAGTCTGAACCATGGCTTAAATCTCATTTTTACGTTCTTATTTGATAAATATATTTAGTTTATAAACCACGGATTTGTCTGCCTCCAACACGCCGTAATATTTTATATTTGTGCCTTCATTATCTGCCTCTTCATGTGTACGCCTAAGAGCTACCTTACATTTTAGGTCTTGTTCACATTTGCGACGCAAACGCAAAGGAAAGCAACATACGAATGAACAATGTTAATTTTAGAGATCTGACGCACACGCAAACGCAAGATGTTCACACTAGTCCATGAAAACGCAAGATGTTCACACTAGTCCATGAAAACGCAAAACATAAACAAACATAACGTATAAAGAAGACATATAAGAATTATAGTTGGCTTATCTCCTATTATAATATGTTATATAATATCATGTGTCGAGTTTATGCTTGCATCGAAAATGTTCACACAGTCTTTTTTCTTGCGTTCGCGTTTGTGCTTGCATGAACAAGTGTGAACCGGCCTTTATTTTGAATATCATTTGTCCGGACAATCATCACAAGTAAGAAATGGTAAGGAATGTTTTGCTGCCTAAATTAAACACTCATCCTTTACATTGCAACATGACTGAATAAACTTTGTGTTCCGTGCAGGTGTCGTTTAGCAAGATTAGCTTATACTTCATAGTTAGTGTATATTTTCATCTCTCCTACTTTGGTTGTTAAAGACTGAGCGAGGGAACGCCTCTCCCACCCCCTCCCACCCCCTCCCACCCCCTAAAAAAATGGCGGTCGTGGTTAATATGAAGAAGACTGTAGCAGGTTAAAATCTTAAATTTTCCCCTCTGGTGGTCTCAAGTTTTGCGTGTCTACTACGCTGTTTGAAAGACATCAAAACAGAGTCGGCAATCGTTGTCTTAGACACAGTCTTTAAAAGAAATTCTCTACGAACATAAACGAACATAAACATTAGACATTTTGCATTGCTATGCTAAAACACCATTAAGTTTGAAAGAAATCACCATAGCAACATTTATACACAACACGAGAAAGTAAGTGCATATTAATTAATGAAAAAAAAACAGAAAACTTTTTTAAATCTGCCAAACAAGAAACAATGTGTACTCTTGGTTTTGATATATAAAACTACTTGAACTTAGCTGAACATTTACTGTCACCAACTTACACATTTTAATTAAGACTTTCTGTTGATTCACCTTTTCACGTTGCGGCTGTATTTCGATTGTTTGCTGAAGAAAATAGAAGAAATGAATTAACATGTTTGAAAACATATTAAAGAATGATACTTTTTATTTTAATATAATCTTTATTTGCCTCCCGCGACATTCAATAAAAACTTTACATCGTCGCCAATTATATCGATTTAAAATTCGACAAAACAATGGTTGGTATTAGCTTGTTGTGAATTCGATGGTGAATCTTTTGCGTGTAGTCATGCGGTTTGCCCAATGTCGTCACATGTTACTATTTCTTTAATGATGGAAACTTTTCATTTGTTACCATGACAGCAGATAGTGTTTTTTCTCGAAAAGTAAACCGTGCACAGTGTCTGTATCGAACTCCATATAAACCTTCTTCCTGGTGGCATTCTCTTTCCAAAATATGGTAAATATAAGGCTATATACTGTACAGCCTTATTCATAGAATGCCCTTGTTTGTTGAACTAACTGTATATCACAATTTGTCCGCCTTTTTGTGATTTAATCTTTTTTTATTTATTTACAATTACAAACCCTTACATCTTTAGCTAGCAATTTTATCTTCTAGGTTAGGAATATATTTTCTATGGAGGCTGAAAAAGCAGAACCAAAGATTTTATCAAGGCAACAGAAAATATTTTATGGAGTCGGTCATATTTTCAATGATTTATGTGGAAATTGTTGGTTTAGTTATGTTTTGATTTACATGACCAAGGTTGCTGGTTTGTCAGAATCTAATGCTGGATTAGTTCTTTTGATTGGTCAGTTAGCAGACGCGTTGTTCACGTTGATTATTGGTTACAGTTGTGATAAAACAAAAATTACATGGTATGGTAAACGAAAATTTTGGCATGGTGTTGGAACGATCTGCGTGTTGGCCAGTTTCCCGTTTGTGTTTAACTTATGCATATCGTGCGACAACGCATCAGAGACGACGAAATTGATATATTACTCTGGTTTTGTAATTATTTTTCAATTTGGGTGGGCAGCTGTTCAAATTGCCCATCTTGCTCTTATTCCAGAGATAGCTACAAAGGCTAGCCAAAGAGTTGAGTTAAACGCTATCAGGTGAGTAAAACGTTACTTTCGCATAACTGTTTTGTTACAACACCGTTTGCTCATTCCACTAGGAAATTCGATAATGTTGTTGATTTTTTTCAGGAACTTCTGTGTTTAAATGCCCTCTTTCTATCGTTCTGAACAAAGTTTCAATAAAAAACTTAATATTCCATGAATTACAGATTCATATTAGATGTCACAAACTTCAAAATTTTGATAATCTTTCATATTACGTCCTCTCCTGAATTTATGGTATTTTTTCAGGTCTGGCCTACAAATTTACCACCGGTATTTTTTCAGTTCGAATCTAACATTTATCACGGTATTTTTTCAGTTCGAATCTAACATTTATCACGGTATTTTTTCAGTTCGAATCTAACATTTATCACGGTAATTTTTCAGTTCGAATCTAACATTTATCACGGTAATATTTCAGGTCCGGTCTAACATTTGCCACCGGTATTTTTGTCTTCGCATTGGTGTGGTTACTGCTTGGCACCACAGATGGAGATGAAGTTAATCAGTCTGTTTCTCAACAGTTCATGGTAAGCCATCATTTGTATTTATGCTATAAGGTGTACATAGGTTTACTCTGTTATAAGTATCAGACCTGTTCCCATTATAATAACTGCAGCACAAAAAGAGTCATGTATAACCGATTATGTTGGTCTTAATTTCAGGAACTGGCTTTTATCGTAACTGGCGTAGGATTTCTGTTTTCATTCATATTTCATGTTGGAACCTACGAAGAAAAAAAGACAGCTGTAAAAGGGAAACATATATCAGGTATGTGAATCAAATTGCAACAAAAATATTGACTTTAGTGCATGTTATTAGCTACTAAAGAATTATTATTTCTGTACAACGACAAAAAGCGTTATTATGTATTCTGTTACTAGTAAGGAAAAATGAAATAGTATAAAATAACTATGCGCTTGGAGCAGCTTTTTATTTTATAAGTGCCAGTATTGAAATATTTCGCATCATCAGACGGGTGTGACTATACGTGACACTCCTTCATTACAAACTTACGCAAGTGTTAGTTCGTATAAACCACAGATTTATTTACAGTTTTCGCAAGAAATTTTAAAAATTATTTAATTGTAGCGAGAACTGGTGATCGCAAAATTAGCAAGTTCTAACATTTAGCGATAATCAAATTTCGCGAACTTTGCAAAAAAATAAATTGATATTGACATTTCCCCTTCCATTTATTTATTCTCCAAGGGCTTTTATGTAATGATTTAACAGACAAAAAATAAAAACAAAGAAGTTGAAATTCACATATCTATTTTATTTATGGCTAATTAGAACAGTAAAAAAAGTAGCTAGTTAAAATTGTTTTTAAAAAACAAAATTAATTCTCGCGAAGATATATAACTGACATGTTAAATTCAAATTCAGCAAATTTTATTCTCTTAAAGCAAACTCAAAACCGCTTTGTTTGAATTTCAGTTATTACGTCTATTACACGCTCCTTTTCATTTCCATACTCACATTTTTTTACTGCGTTCACGGATTGTTTTAATTTTAGTTAATTATTTATTACAAAACAGTTGACTGGTTTAAGTTGATAGTTCATGAATGTAATTTTTAAAGCAATTTCTGCTTTATTTAAATTGTAATTTTGAAGCCGTGACGCAGTGAATATGCTTCCAATGCTTAGTGGCGCCATAAAATTGAGTCCAAAGTCATATTTTTTGTTTCATTATATTTTATAATCTTTCAAAATCCGCAAAAATAAGAAACATAGAGATCTGGCAATACAATTACAATAATATTTAGACGGGATTTTTTATTTATTATTTAGCACAAATCATTAGATTAGTATATTGTGTAAAGTCCCGTCTATGAATTTTTCTTTACCTGGAAATAGAATTGGGTCCAAGCAAGCAGCTTATATTTGGTCTACTTTTTTCTTGTTCTCTTTAGTAATACCCGTATTCGTTTTCCTCAAGAAAAAAGTCGTGCTACGGGCACATGAAATAGCAAATTCGATATTCTAACTTTGTTTCGAAAGTGGACTTTTCGTGGAATTATAAAGACGGGCGAGCCATGCATATTTCCATAGGCTAAAGACTAGCATCTACAATAATAACTGTATTTTATTTGTGCGCAAAAGCTTTAATACGGAGCTGCATAGAGTAATTTATCGCTTCATGCTTACAGGCGGGCAAGGATACCCGAGATATTGATGAAAAATACACACGACAGGAAAAATTCCATGAATTTCTACCACAGGCTAACGACTAGCGACTAATATAACATTTTTTAAACATTTTGTTTTATAGAATCAATACACCACGACTTGGTATTTTGGAGCTCACTTTCATTAACTGCGCCAATAGTATACTCCACTGGGATGGAAAGTGCAGACGGAATTAGGGGTATCAGTCTCTCAATTTTTTTATATCAGTAAGCTGCTGTTAACGAGTTAAGGAATGAGCATTCAAGTATGTATGTAACCAATGAGAATGTATTAATTACAGAGGAATCTCTCTATCTCGACTACTCTCTATCTCGAACTTCTCTCTATCTCGAACTAAAGTCTCGGTCCCTTGTAGTCCGCCTAAGGTATTTTCCTTTCTTTATCTCAAACTTTTTCTATCTCAAACAAATTTTTTTGTCCCTTGCGAGTTCGAGATAGAGAGATTCCACTGTAGTTTAATTTTTAGATGAAATGCGTTTAAGAACAATAAAGAACAATGAAGTTACCACTTTGCTGAAACATGTGTTTTAGGTAGCATCTCATACGAAGAGTTAACTGAACCTGGAGAGACATCGTATCGATCGATTGAAACAGTTGATTCAACTCCACATCATCAAGATAAAGGAAAAAATTGGAAGAAATGGTTAAAAGATGGTCGCTTATACAAGGTTGATCTAACTTATAACGTGTCTTTAAGTCGTGAAAATTGGAAAAATGTAATCAGAATTTAGAATTTCTAGTTTTGAAACAGTGGACCGAAAAAAAAATACAGTGAAATTTTGTAAAAGCTGTCCTGCACAGAAAGGCAAAATAGAAAAACGATTTAAAAAAAAACGATTTTTCTATAAAACGAGGGCCTCAGAATAAGAGGATCAGAAATAATTGTAATCATTTTGTTTCTCAGACAGGAATACTATACATGTTCACCCGATTATCAGTAAATGTGTTTCAATCTTATTTTGCGCTGTACTTGACAGATGCTCTTCATTTTAATAAAGTAAGTGCAATTCCTTTTCGCTTTATTTTTATCATCATTACCACTAAGATGTATATTACTGCCAAAATAATTAGTAATGTTCCATGAGTTATATTAAAAAAACTCAAGTTTTTTTCTTTCGAGCAAGTATGGTTAGACTTTAGCATTATTAATCTTCTTCCAGTGAGGGGAAGACTTTATCGAGGGGAGAACGTGGTATTTAAGCATTCCTTCTCAGTCGAGTAAATACGATAACTGAGTGTTAAGGGTAGTTTCCACCGCTACAATTAACCGTACACAATCACAATTACACAACCGTACGTATCTTCTCGTACAAGATATTGTACAGATGTAATCACGACGAACTTTATATACCAAAGCCACAATATTGTATATTGTATAATATATCAAGGTTTTTTGAATCAAATCAGTTTGACTTAAAGAAATACCTTTTTTTTAATCTTTGTTTTATCGAAATAAAAGTGTGAACTATTTATATCCTTCTTGTGTATAATTGTACAAAACTGTAATTAATTGTACGATATATTGTAGCAGTGAAAACTACCTTTAATATAAGTCATGTTAAGCAGAAAATATTAAACAATGTCTATAACTTATGGTGAATATCATAAAACCAAAAGAACAATTAAGATACCAAAAGAAATCTTTCACTGACGCAATTACCACTTGTTTTAACAGTTAACAAATTAGACACAATTAAAAATTGGAACCATCATATTTTAGGAAGCAATTGCATATTTTCCACTCATTGTCCGATCGGCTGGTTCAGTTACAAGTTTCTTTTTAAAATTTATAACGAAGAAGATTGGGAGTCAGGTAAAGTTTGGAATTGTGTATTTGTTCATAGTAAGTAAGTAAGTAACGGGAAGTTTAAACGTCCTTGGGGATTCCATCCTAACGGCTGGCTCTTCCTCCCCTCTGACTGTAACTATGTTACATTACCGCCAGAGATACGTATAGCATTGCTCTAACTTGCTTGCCTGCCACACAAGCCGGTTAGCGGTCAGTAGATTGCACCAAATGGGCTGACAACACTGCATTTAAAGTGCGCCAGAGTGGGGACTCGAACCTGAAACCTTATGATTACAAGTCGAATGCGCTACAACTACAACATCTCCGCTCACCATCTCATTCCATAAGAAAATTGAAAATTGACAACGTGAGATATGTCTTAACCATGAAACTCTTAATTACACGATCATTTGTCTTCTGCTCTAAAAAACACTTTGGTACTGGAAATAAGGGTCGCTAGAGAAGGAGAATATAGGCATTGGTTTAGAAAACGCCAGGGACGTTATATATAAAATATATAACAGAATATATTGATTCAACATAAATACGGATTTGCGCAAAAGAGATGATACTTACTTACTCATAATTTTCTTACGTATAATTTAAGTGTATATCCTGATTCATCATAACGAGTAATTTTCTTACTGTAACAGATTTTTGTTACCTTTTCAGCTAACATATGTATTGGGTTCATCACTAATAATCGGTGGATGCGTCTGGCTTTTTACAGTACCTGAGGAACATCGTGAAAGCGTGTATGGTGCATCATGGTTGGTAGGAAGTGGACTGTCAGCAATATTGGTGACATCGCTATCAAAAACTGCAGAATTGATAGGAGATGATAAGGTTTGTACGTACAGATGGTACTACCAAATGCTGGACTTTTAATAATTCTCTCGTACTTCCATATAATGTCCGACAAAACTACGATCACTTTGTTATACAGTTTAGATATTGCATTAAGCAAGCACCAATTGTTGGAAATAATTTTAAAAGAGGTTTGGAAAATTTTAACAGAAAAAACCAAGTTTCTATCACATCAAAATTCCTATGGCTGTTTTAAGAAATCTGTTTCGTTCGTCAATTTTAGAAATCTTTTTTGTTATAACTTTTAGAAATCAGGTGCCTTCGTCTACTCAACCATGAGTTTTACAGACAAATTATCGACTGGAATAGTAATTTTCATAATCCAAGCGTTAAAACCTGAAATCACGGAAGGGTATGTATAAAACATTTGTATGCAGGTGATATAACCAATGTCAAAAAATTATAAAGTAAAGAAAGCCACCGATGATGTAAAGATTTTAAATGTACAAACATCACTAACTTACGAGACACAACTTACTGGAAATTCATTTTTGCAATGGTTTTTAGGAACAAATAAACGTACTAACCTCCCTTACATGCATTACACTGTTTATATAAGCGTACTGTATGGAAAGCCAGCCAGAAAAAGTAGTTTTAATGCGATAGCCTTTGAACTGAAGTAATACAAAGGGTTTAGAAATCCCACTGTATTACCAATGGAATCAAAATAGACCTTAAGGTAAGTATGGAAGACATGAAAAGATAGCATATTGCAAGCTGAATAGCAATAAAACGTTAACCCTATGAAGACTGCTGTAAAGTCATTTGATGCTTATTAACATAATGTGAATGTAAACACGGTTAAAAGTACTTTATGACACAATTGTTAACACATTGTTAATTTTAGGCAACCATGTCACGATTGTGAGTTGTTTTCCAAAATTGTGCAAACATGCATTCCAGGAGGATGTGCAGTTATCAGTTTGTTGGCCGTTATTTTTCTATTTCCATCAGAATTTCAGTGTGTTCGAAAAGGTACTGCATTTTACACAATATTAGCAATGAATTACCAAAATCTTGGAATTTTAAATACGTTGCGTTCTTTTAATATCAGCTTAATATTTTTTAGTTGAGCGAGGCCAAAGTTCAAGAAGAACTCGTCCTCAACCCAAAGGAGAATCACCAAGTCGTCTATGTGAGGAAGAAAGCACAACAGGAAATGCTGATGAAGTCGAAGATGATCAAGATGCAAATAGAAACACTGGTCTTGCCAACAATGCATTCGAAAAAGATAATTAGGAAAATCTTCTAATTAATTTAATTCTGAGTTAATTTTATAGTTTAAGGTGTAGCTAGACTTACAACTTATTTTAAAGAAAATAATTAGCCCGTTTTAAATTCAAGTATTGTAAATCTCGAAGTACTGGAATTCATAAACTTAATCGAACAGAACAGGCGTTGCACGAAAGGGTGTATTTTTGTACTAGAAAACAGTGTCATAAAACTGTTTGTTGAAAAGGCGTCTCTGTAAATTTGTGCCTGTGTATGTTCACCTTTTAGCCAATTAAATTTAATCCAAGCTTCAGCTTAGATTAAAATCAGATTGGTGAACCAAGACAAAAAGGAATATTAAAATGCATTATGCATTTGCATCAAACAGAAATTATCGACTGTTAGTCTGGTAGAGCGTTCGCTTCCAATGCGAAAGGTCTTTGGTTCAATCCCCGGCCGAGTCTTACCAGAGGTTATAAAACTGTAAATGCATCCCTTCTGCTTAGCGTTTGGCATGAGAATAGGACTGATATCTTGGGCAATTTTCTACTTAAGCGAATTCTGTGCTTGCGCGGTTTCTGTAGCTTTAGAGGGAGCTTTAAATGTACCAAATATGGTAGCAATTAGCTATAAAATTGGAGTGATGGCTACCACTTTCGTGGGACCCTCGTTGATAGCAGTATCAATAGGAACTGAAGAGGTTAGCCTGGGTTTTAATAATGATAACTAGTGTCAGGCTAGGTTCTCGAGCTTGATATAAGCGTTAGATGGGAAAGATTCTGAACTGTTGTTTTTTAAACATACATTCAGTGTATAATAAAAAAATATAAAAATAAACATTTTTAAAATACTTCATAATATAAATATAAAAAGAGCCGAAAAGAACCTCCAAAATGACTACTGCTACAGTCGCGCTTGTAAATGATTATGAGTTCATGTTGTACTGAGCCGTCTATGTCTATCAACTGAACCGTTTATGAAGTTTATAAAGCTTTTTAACTAAGAATGGCTTCTAAACAATGATGTTCTCGATAAAACAAAAATCCTGTTTTGATGAGAAAGGCGCACGGCTAATAATATACGAAACGTGAATATATTTTCGTTTAATAATCAAAGGTAATGATGCGGCATAGATCTCTTTCACATTATGATACATTTCGAATCGTATGCAAACTGATCCCTCTGACGCTGTTCCCACAGCTTAAAAAATATTTATATATATATAACCCTCTTGCGTAGAGTTTATTACTCACGCACTTCACGTTGAAAAAAGCAATTCCGTGTGTAATGAGAAGCATATTTGTGTCATGCAGAAGATTATTAAGCTGTAATGACGTTAGAATAAGAAAATTATAGCAAGTCGAAATTTAATGTAACTGGCTAGTTCAATAACATGGTAAACTGTAAGTTAAATAAACCAGATGTGAGCTATGTGCAGCCAGAAAGAACCTGTCGAACTGAAATTAAAATCACGAGGTCACAAAAGGGGGCTTGATGATGAAAAAATATTTTGAATGTCGATGAATGAGAGTGTTTACAAAACAACATTAAGTACCAAATATGCAGATGATAACTATTACTAGTTCTAACTTACCAGATAGAGCTTGCATGTTTAATCTGATGACAAACACAAGTGTTCTTAACAGTATAAACAAAATTAGAACCCAAAAACAAGAAAAAATAAACTCTTTTTATCTTAATCATCGTTACTACAGAGAACTTATAGAAAAGTTACATCACGAGAAGAAATTCTTATTATTACTTGTAATGAAAATTACAAAATGGAAAATTTTACACAAGCTCGTCCGAGTACGATTTATTACGAACCAACTTTCCATGGAAACATTTGTAATGAGACTTGCGGTAAATGGAAGACCCGCAGTGACCATAATATCCTCGTTTGTACACAGATCCAGAATGGCAGATGTACAACTTTCTTCGGTAGAGACGACCTCCACATATTCCCCATACTGCTTTTTCATAACACCGCCCTCTCCAGCATAACTCTGCATTTCGTTTGCAAACTACCCACCGACATATTTGGTAAACACGACGTAAATAACATTGTCCCTTGAAACAGGCTTGAGTGAATTTATTGCAGACAATATCTCTGCAAATTCGAAATATTTTTTTTAAATAGCATGCTCCTTTAAAGCAGAATTGATCCTTTTTTATGCAGATGTTGTTTCTGCAAATTCGATATAACTTTGTTGGTAATATGTTTCCTCTGAAGCAGAAGTGTGTGCGGACATCATAAAGCGAATATTCGCATAATTTGTAATGTTTCTTCAGAAATCGTTTTTCACCATGGCAAAGATGCGTGTTGATGTTATATTGGAATCTTCCACCTGTGGTAAAAAATGCCCAAAAATTAAAAATTTATTTTTTGTCCACAATTGGGACGTATATTAGTTATATTTTACGATTTTTCATCGTAGGGCTAGGATGTTCGACCCCTATGCCGTTATATTCAATCCTTTTGGATAGAACGATAAATCAAGTTGTTTTACAAACAAAAGCGTTAGAACAACGGTGTGTGTATCTCTGGCTAGTAATGTTGGAAAGCTGTAGTCAGATGGGAAAGAGCCAGCCTTTAGGAAGGAAGGAAAACAACCCCTTTTTATTACTTACTACTTCAAAAAAAGGAAGAAAAGAGATAATAGTTATTCATATAATTTCTTTAACGTGTCCACTTACATTTACCCAAGGTGTATCGATGATATCTCGAGTAGCCATTTCCACGATATGCAGAAACAGGATTTTTCCAGCTAGGATCAAAATCAATTAATTCGTCTTTAAATTGTTGCTCATTTTCCTCAGCAAGTGCCAATACACTGATGCCAATGACTGCAATCAAAAAATACAGATTCATATCTAAAATAGAGACGGACATGCTTGAAGGAAGTTACGTTAAAGTTTCTAAAGTGTTCATGTAATCGAAAATGATATGAAATTAGAAAAAACGTTACTCATCAAATGTTATCGTTTCTACCTTTTTTTGCTTCTGCCTCCTGCAACAATGAGGTTTCCTGCAACAATAAGTAAACGCTTTCGACCTTCTACTTCAATTGTTCAGAAAGCACGTGGAAATATACCACTATATTTGCCATCATAAACATTAATGCTGAAATAACTTGCTGATGTAATACTATTCATACCGCACATGCGGTCTTTTGTCTGTGTTTTGCCATGATCACGATGTTAATGATCTACACCGCGTTTTAACATATAATTAAGCTAATTGCCATTTAGCATTATATATTACCTGTTAATGACATAGCTGCACATTGTTGCTTGCGTAACAATGTACCATTACAAAAAGAAATAAAAATACATAACTTCAAAATAATGAATTGTTAGAATCAAAAGCTATCAAAATCAAGAAAAAAATTGCAATATTCATTTGAGAGAAAACTAAAAGTAAAACCGTAATTAAAATTGCTGATAGAAATAACTTCAGTGAGACAGTCTATTTTTTAGAGACAACCCATACAAACTGTTTTTTTATCAGACCATGAGTGTTGTAACCAACTGGTTTAGAACGAAGAAAACTCCTAATTAGAAGGATAATCAAGGTCAATAAAGTCAATTTGAGGACTTTAATGAATAAAATGGGCTTAGAATCTATGCGTAAGTACATCACATTTACCTAATTCATTTTAGCCCATTCTTAAAAGCACAATATTATTGTCTCAACCTCGTCCCTAGGATTTCTTGCCTTTTTGACATCGAGGCCGGCGGCGAAGGAACCCCTCGTACAGGCTGGTGAGTGATGTAATGCGATTGGTTTACATCCACATAGATAATTTATTCACGCGTCATAATATATGCAATGATTTGCTATAAAGATGGCATGAAAGGATTCCTGACTATTGTTGTTGGATATTCCAAAGTACATCTAGCTAGCTGTTGGTAGAACTAATATAGAAGCGAGAGACAATGAAAGAAGTATAAACAAATATACATGGGATCGAGAATTTTGTGGCGAATTTAGCTATATGTAATTTCAGGTTGCTACATTCTTTGTTTAGCTAATTTTTAACGTTTATCTTTAACTACTGTCCACAAAATTTCTTACACTTCGTTACCAAAAAGTTGTAAAAATATGACATTTTAAATAGGGACTAAGCTTAAAATATTTGTTGAGTTCAAATGAGTTAAGCAAATTATTTGTTTTTGTTATCTATATAGGTTGTTAGCGATTTTAGTTTTCAATTAAAATTAATTTTAGTTTTCAAATAAAGTTTACTTCGCCTCACATGTCGATTAAAAAGTTTGGTATGATTTTTCAATATCCTGATTGGTTTAAATTCTCATGAAATCAAGCTGATTGGTTTAAAAAAAAATGTAGTAGCGGAATTATCTGTGACTAATTTGATAAACAATGCCGCTTTTTTTCGATCTTCAATTTCGCATTTTCGTACAGAAAATGCCGCAAACGCTTCCAGGTTACATTCGGAAGTGTGTTCTTGTTTTTTAGCTGCAATGACCAATGTTGAGTACAAATGGTATCAAATATGCATCTACTATACCCGACGCTAAAGAAACTCAATTCCGTCCAAGATTTTATGTAATATTTAAATGTAATACTTAATTTAAATAAAAAACAAGAAAATTTAATGTTTGTAATTCTTGTTCAAGGTTGTACAAAAAAAGTTAAAATTTACGTGACTTGAAGTAAAAATGAGAAGTGAAGCGGTTTATCAACGTCTCGTTCAGGGTTTGATTTTTAAGCTGTTTTGACCATCAGAAGGCGTTAAAGGGCAGTAGTCCCGTTGGGATGCTTAATACGCCCTCCGAACCCCCCAGTTGTTTTTGACCGCCCTGACAAACAATTACCGTATTTCCTCTAATAAATGCCGCGGCGTTTATTGCAAAATGGAGATTGTGGGTGCGGCGTTTATTAGAGGGCGGCGTTAATCAGAGGGAGGCGTTTATTACAAAGGGTAAAACTTATAGATACAAAAAAAACACGTTTAAGAATTGAAGATAATCACGTACACGCAATCGTAAATGGTAAAAGGTTTAGAGAGGTTGGTTTAAGTGTGCCTGCGCAATTCAAATGTTACACATCAAGTAAAACCCAAGCAAAAATTCTTTATGACGAACTGTTGAAAAGGAAAAAGCAGTATTCGTTTTTATCTTTATCTGTAGAAGGATTTGTAAACAGAAAACAAGTTAAACTATTATAAACTCCGTTTTCATTGTTTGGTTTATTTTTCTAATAAAACGCCGCATCCATGATGCGGCATTTAATAGAGGGCAGCGTTAATTAGAGGGCGGCGTTTATTTCAACTACCTAGCTAGAAGTGCGACGTTTAATAGAGGGCGGCGTTAATCAGAGGGCGGCGTTTGTTAGAGGAAATACGGTAAGCCTTTTTAAGGCTATTTTACACCAGTCAAAAAAATCCTAGATCCGCCCCTGATGAAAGTATCCGTCCTCCATTAAGCGAAAAGTGCAATAAAATAAATGAAAACAAATTCTTAACGGAATGACGGGCCTCATTATCTTGCCATGAGGTCCAATTTTTCAGGAGTTTAAATATACCATAAATCACAATCATTTCCTACTAAACCCTTTTAGAGTATGATGATTTTTTTTGTCTCGGCTTATCACGCAAATATTGCTGAATATTGTTATACTTTCTTGAGAGATATATTTATATAACAGTAGTAATCACATAATATATACAAAAAATAGTTATACAGATGTCAAGTGATCCTACTGTTGGGAGACCTCCATTATTAGCTAAAAGCTATGACAAAGATGGCGACCACCAAGAAACAAAAAACAAATCAAAAATCATGTGTACGATGTGAAAAAAAATTTAGTCAAGTACTTTTTCAGCTCAGAACAACTGAGGGTGATGAATAGGCTATCAGGAGAGGAAAGTTGAAGGATATTCCATGAAGAGATGCACTGGTACCGTATTGAATCAGAACCAAAGGCTTTTGTATGCTGCAAGGGAATGTTTATAAGGCCAAGGGTGGACCAACGTGTACTATAAGTATGAGTGAAGTCAACCTTGAAGGTACTCAGAAGGGCCTCTGGGAGGTTTTATGGTACAGATTGTGCAGAAATAATACATTTTTAAGGTGTACCATATCAGAGAATTTCAGTATGCCAAGACTGTTGAAGAGAGTGTTAGTTGGTGCAACAAATTGTCCAAAGGTCATATTTCTGACTGCGCGTCGTTGGAGGATATAAATACGATTAATGAGAGAGCTAATAGGCTGACCCCAGATTTCACTGCAGTATTGAATATAACTGCCAAAGATTGCGTAGTAAACAGATACGAGTATACTCCGGGGAACATAATGCCGAATGATAGAGAGTGCTCCATTTGCCCTTTTGAGTTTTATTGCAGCAGCACTGATTCGATATTTCCAACTCAGGTTAGAGTCCAAGAAAATGCCAAGATATTTAATAGCGTCACTAGGGAAAATACTTTTGCCGTCCATTTTGATCCTAAGGTCATAGTTTACTTGTTTAAGTTTGTGCCTAAACAAGGTATATTCAGTTTTACTTGCATTTAAGGAAATTTTGTTGGCATTGAGCCATTGCGTCAAGAGCTTGAGATCAATGTTGATTCTCTTGGAAAGTGACTTTAACGACTTGTTGAAGCATATCAGATTAGTGTCATCGGCACAGTGATGGACCAGGGAGTAATTCATAGCATGATGCAGATCATTTATGTAGATAAGGAATAGAAGAGAACCAAGCACAGAACCTTAAGGGACACCATGACGGACAAATTTGTACGTTGAGTTATATCTATTTATTGATACAAATTGTTGGCGATTTGAAAGATACGATCGCAACAAATTAAGTGGTTTGCCCCTGCTGCCGTAATGGAAAAGTTTTTTAAGGAGAATTTCATGATCAACAGTGTCGAAAACCTTCTGAAGGTCGATGAAAACACCACAGGCAAAGTTACCAGAATCTAATGCATCCATTAATTGTTGACAGATATTTTGAAGGGTCTGTGCAGTGGAGCATTTTTTCCTGAAACGAAACTGTTGCGTAAAGATAATTTTATGCCGAGTTAGAAACTGATATACACGTTTGTATATTTAGCTTCTCAAAAATTTTATCAATGTTAGGTAATAGAGAAATAGGACGATAATTGGTGCAATTTGTTTTGGGACCTTTTTTATGAACAGGTATCACCTTCGCAATTTTAAGCTGGGATGGAAAGACACCAGTTGAAAAAGAAAGATTGCTGAGAATAGATAATGGCTTGGCAATTTCAGTTCTGAGAAGAGATAATTTTGAATTTGGAATGCTAAAAGGACCAGTAGATTTATTTAAGTTTAGGGAAGAGATGCAAGAGATTATTTCGATTTCATCAACAGGAGATAAGAAAAAGGAGAAAGGATTACGGTCATGAAGAAAATGTGAGAAGTGCTTTGATGAAAAAGGTATTTTGGCCTGTATTTTGTCGGCAATAGATGAAAAATAGTTATTAAAAGTATTAGAGGGTCAGAAATAGGTTCATTGTTTACTTCAAGACAAGTGGGAGAGGATGAGTTGTTAGATTTAGAAGAGATGATAGAGTTGATGCCTTTCCATACCTTTCGTATGTTTTGTAGGCTATCACGAAAATATTGTGACAGATATTTATTTTTACTCTGCCTGCACAGGGATACAATTTGATTGCGATATAGTTTATATTGCTTATGGAGAGCAGATTTAACTATAGGATTTTTCGCCTTAATAAAAGATTTATACAGTTTGTCACGTTGGCTAATAGATTTGATGATGCCTTTTGTGATCCAAGGTTTAGAGTCACGTTTTAATTGTTTTCTGGTTAAGTTTTTCTGTGGAGCATATCGGTCCAAAAGGGTCTCGACCCTGTTGAAGAAATTGCAAAAAGAGAGATTTATATCATCAGATCCCACATTTAAAACTTCATTCCAGCTTGTATCGTTAAACTCTTGGACAAAACTTTTGCGCTTAAAGTTTTTCCAATCTCTGAACATTGTAAAGTTTTTTTGAGGAGGATCATACGATGGCCCAGAAGGCTCACGTTGTTCTATTCCAAAAGTACTTCACGCAATTCCAAAAGTACTTCACGCAATTTCAAAAATATTTCACGCAATTTAAAAAATATTTCACGCAATTCCAAAAGTACTTCACGCAATTCCAAAATTACTTCACGCAATTCGAAAAACAATTCACGCAATTCGAAAAACAATTCACGCAATTCCAGTATTTTTCACGCGCAACTCAAAGCTTTACCAGCAGGTCCGTAGATTACATGTCAGAAATTGATCTGGTCAGGAAAATACAAAGAAAAAAGGTAGCACATTTGCGCACCAATAATGGCAGCAGAAGAAGCAGCAAATGTAGACATGATGGAAAGTACTATGAAGAACATGGTTCAAAAAATGGTGAAGGAAGAGGTTGAAGCGCATATGAGCAAAATTGAGGAAGAGAGACCATCGAGAACTAGCACTAACAGTGGGAAGAGAAAACTGTCAGCCGGGGAAGATTCAACAAAAATGTACAACAAAAGTCGGAAAATTGAAAATAAACCTGCAAAGAAAGAAACCCTGCCAACGAGTCATAACATAAGCAAGAGAAACGGTCCTGTTGCTACAAGGTTAAACAACCTTCTTACAAGAATAACCAAAAAGTCTGATACGTCATCCAATTGGAAAAGACATTAAAATACAAGTGAGTAAAAAAAAATCAGCTCTACTTTAGTTTAGTTATGTTAATTACATACACAAACTAGCACATCTATATAGTTTTCAGTTGTGTATTGACACCCCCTATACGGCTATGGGTTTTATAGGTGGCCATCACATCGAATTAGTTTTTTACTATTTGATGGTCTCCTCACATTTATTGTCCTTGTAAAATGATCTACAAATATGGAAATAAATACTACTACTACTACTACTAAACGCGTCCTGCTCAGCTGAGATCTCACCTCGTTGAGAATGTGAGCATGTGGAAGACTTTCACTTATGGGAGAAAATTTTGTACAATTTTTTTTCTTTTCTTTTCTTCAGATCAGATGGTTACGGTACGGCCATGATAATGATAGAGAAGTTGTGAAACCATGCTGCAAATGATGAAGGAGAACACAACTGAAGCCAAAAAGCTTTTAATGTATGATGAAAATTTAGTTGATGTCGAAAAAGTGAAGAAATTATTCGAACCCCATTTTTCTAACAATACAGTTGATGCTGCACTGGAAGAAGACATCGTGTTCAATCTTTACAACTTTCTAGAAGAAATAGCACATGGAAAAGTTAAAAGTGTTAAATGCTTTCACCTTGACTCTTGTGGAAGATGGGTGTACAGACGAGAGTAAGAAAGTAAAGAAAGATGTGAAAATCTCTGATGTCATTCAGTTCTTTACTGGCTACAGATATTACAACACACTGTCAAAGAAAATCGATGTGCATTTCAAGCATGCTCAGAAAGGACGCATCGTTGTCAACACATGTAATTATTTGGCATTTTTTCCTGTGAGTGAGATCTGCCAGATCTTTCTATATCCTAACAAAAGGAAAGTAATTTCCGTTTTATCATGTGGCAATTTTGAACATTAATTTCTAAAGTTAAAATTGACCACTATGTGGTGAACGAAGCATTAGCATAAAAAATCAATTACCTAACGCTTGTTCACTTCCACATAGTTCTTCAGAAATAAGGCTGTAGAGTTCTTGTTTGTTTTCATTGTCACCAGCTTTTCTTCTCAAACCAAGTTCCAACAGGTTACGGTTCAGTGTGGACAAACTGATATTTATACCATGATGCATGGAAAGAAATGACAGAATTTCGATGTTTGTGAAACTCATCGCAATCGAGACAGCTTCCAATAGAGGAGACAAATATATTGAATTGAATTCATCCACCAGCATACATGGATGTCTGTAGATGCATCCAACAACTATATTCCTCTCCTTGGTTTGGGTTATTTCTATAAATATACACTCGAGCTCTTTGCTTTTAAATGCAAGTTGACTTAGGTCATCACGGCAAGTGTAATTAAGAGAGGAAGAAATATACAAAAGAGAACCACCTCTTTCAGAATCACAGGGTGTGTGTTCCATATTGTAATTTGGTAGGGAACAGTTTTGAATAAAATTAGATGAGCAAAATTTAGTCTCAGTTATGCCAATGATGCTGAAATCAAGACCCATTTGGCCAAGTAGGAGCTTAAGTTCTTCATGGTGGAAAGATAGGGAGGCAATATTCAAATGAAAAAAAGAGAGACTTTTGGAGGAGAATTTTTTAGAGGCAAATTCTTCTACTTCATAGTACTTGCAGTTAACCTCACCCATACCGTAAGGTTGGTTAAGAATTTCAGGAGAAAGGGAATTCAAATGGGATAAAAAAGGTTTCAAATGATCGTTAGATGGAAGTTGGTTTATGTTTCCATCACTGGGCGAGCTTTCAGGTCGTAAAAAAGGGAAAATTTGTTCACGGCATTTAATACAGTGCCAATCTTCAGTGGAATTTTGAAGGGAGATATAATCAGCGCTTATTACAAAGAGTATGAATCCATTTATTACAGGAATCACATTGTACAGCTTTTTGGTCTGTTTTTACAGTTTTGAGACAAATACCACATGGGTATAACTGATGGGGTACTTCATCCATCATTCAAAAAAAAACAGAAATGATACTAAAAAAGAGAGGCACTTAGACCTAACGTAAATAGAGCAAAAAAATATCATGCTAAAAGAGCGAGGGAAAAATAACTCATAGGCGCTTGTAAATCAACAAATATGACTGAGAAAAGTCAAAAATATACCTTTACACCACCGTAGCACAACAAACATCTACCATTATGGATATTTGAACAGAAATTAAGAATCATACCCAGTAGGAAATCAAACTCGCGCATTAAATTCATAATTACTGAATAGGTTAAATAAATCACTTTCGGCAATTATTTTTGTTGGTTTATCGTTTGGGGATATCCTAATCATAATTGACGTGCTTGTTGACCACCTTTCCACGATTTCATTGTCTCTTTTTAGCTTTCTCGCGAAATATGCTAGTCTATGGAAGTAAGGACATAAATTCGCATTAACATATATACCTTTACGCAAATATTTCTTTTTCTTAACAATTTCCTGAGAGGTTTTGCGACTAACGAAACGCACAATTGTGTTTTTTGGTGTGGATTTTGATTTAAGTCGATGACAAGCTTCAATCTCTTTTTCCGTCACATTAATACCGCCTTCCGATAGTATCGCGATTACTTCGTTTTCTAGTTCTTTTTGTTTAATTGAGTCTGGAATACCAGCAACTTCTACATTATTACGGCGACCATATTGGTCTTGCGCAGCGAGACCTGCTTCAAGGGTTTCCACCTTGATTTCCAAAGTTTCTATTCTTTGTTGCATTGCTTTATTTTGCTCAACGAGGTTTTTTATGATTGAGTTTCCAATTTCTGAAATGTCGTTTGTAAGGGATTCGAACTTTGTGTCAATCGTTGATCTTATGGAACTTTCCATGTTTTCAAGATCTTCTAGGCAGATTCCGCGATTTCTTCTGCCAGTCATATTAAATGTCGAAACGTAAGAAGAAGTAGGCGTGTATAGTTATGAATATGAGAAGTATTTGTTAATTAAATGAAAGTTAGTGTGAAGAAACGCCCATCAGTCAGATTTCCCGCGATTTACATTTGCGATTAGTTGATCACTTGGTGCACACGTCCGTACTCTTCGACCGCTAGCATGAGACTGAATAGACTTGAATACAAAGACAAGCAAGTCAGGTGAGGTTTACCAACAATTAACCAACAGCTTACCAACTGTTAACCAACAGCTTACCAACAGCTTACCAACAGTTGACAAACAGTTGATCAAGAGTTGACCAGCAGTTTACCAGCTGTTAAACAATAATTTACACAAGAGTTAACAAAATTTCACCAATTCGATTTCTTCTATTATAAAATAGATTCTTGTAGCATTTATGTATACAACAGTGGTTAACTGTTGGTAATCTCATGTTTTAATTTCCAAGCTGTTTTTTTTACCCAAAATTTACACTGCCAGGATAGCTGAAATGTGTTTATAGTCGTACAATTCTTAAAAAAATAGTTATCTGTTAGCCAACTCTCAATCAAATGTTTGTCAAATCTCAATAATAACTTTTAATAACTAAAAGACATGCCTACTTTTCTAATTAGGACATTTTTAGCTTCTATCTTCGCCTTGTGTTTTCATCGTGTTGGCGCGTTTTCGCGTTTTCGCGTTTTTTAGGTTAGGGTTATGGAGCCGTGGATGGAAGAAGGGCTAAATCATTGTAGCACGGAGGCATATGTGGAATGTAGCATTAATTGAATGTGAAAAAATGGAAAACCAGATTTAATTTTGTAGACGTTATTGTTTCTTGAATTTTTAAAGCTCTATTCTCCATATTAAAATATCCGGGCCGGCGTAACAAAAAATATTATTTTGTTATAAAAAATTTAAAAATGAAGATTACAACTAACAACATAACAGTTTCCATCTTATAGGGAAGTGAAACGCCATTTATTCAGTGATGTTTAGTATAAAATTTTCTTGCGTATTCAACCGCGCAACTCCGGGATGAAGGAACAACAGAGCGACGGAACAACGGATCGAATCCGGAACAACGGAACAAATTCGAAACAATCTGACCGGAATAATCGTTCCGGATGCGATATAGCTGTTCCAATCGAATATCTGTTCCGGATTTCAATTCAAATTCGGACACAACATTACACAGCGAGCGTTCTTTCTACGTTATTCTGCTGACAAATTTTTCTCCATGTGTGGTACACAGTGTGATAAGAAGGATGTTTTAATGTTTTCTGACATTGCAATTTTTGAGAATAGAGTCTCAGTCAAAGAGCCTTTTCACGACTATTCCGTCGTTAACAGGAAGCTTCTCCCTGATACCCATGCAATTGCTTTAATGATTGTATGATGACATTTAAAACAATTTTACTTGTTTTTTAGTTGTTGTCGGTACAGACTGATACTTCTGAAAGAAAATATGCACGAGTAAAATAGATATATAGGCTTGCTATCTCATTTATATTATTGTTTATACTTTTATACTATTGTTTATGCTTATAATAATGACACTATTATGCTGGACATTTTATATTACAAATCGCTTCGTAGCTGGTCTTTGAAACTCGACTTATGGTACAAACCATCAAATCCCTTGTGACAATTGTCATTAATTATACCAACAACAAACACACCTATGACGATGGGAATAAGCTACTCATGCTGGGCATCCAGTGCAATTGAAACTGTTTAGAAATAATTACCCGAAACAGTTGCACTGGTATCTACTGAGTCATCAGGTGTTTTCTTATACACTTTGTTGTTCTTTTCTATTTTCAAAAAACAGGTTGCACATAAAGGTACACATGGCAAAACTTTCGTTCGGAAATGGTTATTCAATTATAAAAAATACAAAAAAAGAGAAAAAAATATAAAATTTAAATAAAAATCCTCTCTTTTTCATCTTCTTTTTCTAAAATGACAGATAATAACTTATTTTTACTATATATACTTTAGGTAAGTCCATGCAGTGTCGAGATTTCCTCCCTTTTAGACTCTTTTGCTAGTACCAAAGGTACTTTAATTTATTTGCTGTCATTATCTTTTCTCCTTTATATCACTTCATTTTTCCTTAAATCGCATTTGCTATTTCATATTGATATCCACGTTCACTAAAAGAAAAAAATAATTAAATAAATAATAAATTGAGAATATGAGTAACTGCATCGCAATGCAGATATAACTAGCCTTTTAAGACAGAGATGTTAATGAAAAAAAGGAGGTTTCTCTCCAAAGAATAAGAAGCCACTGGAGAACTTCTGTATTCTCCCCTTTACGGGGATGATCGAAAAGCTAATGGATTTCGGCTGTACTGAAACAAACACCTATGAATGTGGAAACATGAGGATTGGTGAAATTCACTCATGCTTGGGATCTGGTGCGGGCCCTTGAGTAAGCATCCCCTGCCTCCTGCAAGACACCAGCCGCATTCATTGACACCATCCGCCAAAACCAATAACTTTTGTTAAACGTTGGAAAAAGAAGAGTCGACAACTACAAATCGTATCGTTGTTGCTTTTACCTACTGACACAGAGCCCAGGGTTAAGAAAGGTAGACTTGGAACCCAGCCCTTAGAAAGGTTGTGACAAAGAATGTAAAATAGCACACCTGGAAACAGAAAAGCTTTCTGACCTTAGACATGAACACTGGAGAAATCGTATCGCAATGCTTGGGCTGACCAAGAAACCGCCCCTTAGAAAGGTAGACTTGGAACCCAGCGGCGGCAACCCAGAAAACCATTACATATCGTCTCGAACTTAAACAAGTAATTCACTTCACCACCCAGTCAACTTTTATGCTTCGAAATCTGCCACGCTCCATTCTTTGGAAGGAGTTATCAATCGTCTCGAGATTGCAATTGAAGACCCATCCTAACCAATGAAGAACACACACTCTTCAGTCACCAAAAACCAAAAGCCTTCACGATCTATGGTCTTTCCCACCGTCAGTGGTCTTTCCCACAGTCACTAGTCTTTCCCAGTGTCAACCAGTCTTTCCTGGCAGTCAACTGGATCTGTGTAAGAAACAGGAAAAGAGAATAGGAGTAACTACATCGCAATGCAGATATAACTAGCCTTTAAAGACAGAGATGTTAATGAAAAAAAGGAGGTTTCTCTTAGAATAAGAAGCCAAATAAATACACTATAATGCCTATTTTAACAGGATCGCAAGCACGGTCAGGGCAGCCCTCTGACCGTGTGATTTCCCCTAGGGACCACCATACCCCTGGGAGGGTTGTTGAATCTCGACAGGGTAATGCCGTAGTGGTTGATACTTTGGAAGAAGGAAGTCCTTCTACATCAACTGCCAATGGGAATCAGCAATCCGCAGGTTTCGAGATAATTAAATGCAAAAGCAAGAGATGTCTCACCTTTCGCAAACTTAATATCTTTCATAACTTTTCTTCAAATGTAACTAAGAAAAATTATTCAGTAATTAACCATTCCAACGAAAATATATCTTGTCATGCACAAAATCTAATTTACCTTTTATCATGCTCAAATTGTAACCTTCAATACGTTGGAGAAACTACCATTCCTTTTCATAAACGTATAAACATTCACAGGAAAGCTAAATCAGGCTGTCAACACATGATAGAACACTATCGACAAACTTGTAAAGGTGCACATTTTAACGTTCAAATCATAGAATTGTTTGAAGGTACTGGTTATAACAATAACAAACTTTGAGAACAAACACGTGCGGAACGCCTAGAAAGAGAAGACTATTGGATGAAAACATTAAGAACTGTTTACCCATATGGTCTCAATGACAGAACCAAGAAACACGATCATAACAGCCCTGACTATTTCCTTTTCTTCCTAGATTTTTACGTAGAACAAGTAGGTCCACAGCTAATCGAAATAATCATGCAGAAAATACAAGTGTGGAAAATGTCTTCGATAATGTTCAAAATATTTTTAACAACAATATTAAAGTGCATTATATACTATTAGAATCATGTTAGACAATGTTAAAAATAAATTATTGAAAAACATTGTTTCTGAAATCCTGCACAACCTTCATTCTAATCCTAAGTACGAACACATATATATTTATATTCTAGAAATTATTGACACTAAACTATAGAAAATAGAAATAAAAACGCGAAAGTCTCCTCCAGAGAATATTTGCACAGTCTTTTTTGACAACAAGTCCATTGAAGCTATTAGGTTTTTTGAAATATTTAGACGTTCCACTATAGTGTCACTCCTTCCATCTGAACTGAGATAAGGACAATATGCCTGTTGTTACATACAAGCTAGGGACAACCATAAGGAATAAAATTTTAAAATGCAAGGAAACCGTTAACTCTATCTACATAGATGATGAAGTTTCCTTTTGTTCAAACAGCAAACTATGCAGTTGTCACACCTCTTCCTTTTGTGACCCTCGTCATAAGCATGTCAACACAGGAGACCTTAGAATAGTGGAAAACAAAAAACTTAGAAAACTTTTGACAAAGGGCCCAAACTTTAGAGAGCCCCGCACTATAAATTTTTCCAAAACTTTAACTGAAATTAAAACTGCCCTTGATTCCTGCGTAGATAAAATGGCTAATAAGACAAAAAAGGAAGCATATAATTATAATGCATGGAAAGAAAGCGTGTTAACGGCAGTCAAACAAAAAATTAAAGTTCTTAAAAATAAATATCATCCAATGAAAACATATCCTGTCCTTCAAGACCTGAGGTGTTATCTTACCTTAAAAATCTTCAGCAACACTATGTATTTGTTCCAATAGATAAGGCCGCTAATAACTTTGCCTTTATATGCAAAAAGTTCTACGTATCACGTCTACTAACTGAAGTAGGGATACATACAACCGTCGCAAGTGACACCTACCCCCAGGTTACGAAACCAAGGAGAACATCATCAATGAGAATGTCAAACAATGCAAAAAAGTCAGTCTTGATGCAACGGATAAGCAACGTACACTACCCATAATGTATTGGCTTCCTAAGATGCACAAAACACCTACAACATTCCGTTTTATTGTAGCCTCCAAACACTGTAGCACGAAACCTCTGACTAATGAAATTTCTAGGGTATTTAAATTGATATTTGCTCAAGTTGAAAGCTTTCATAAAAAAAGCTATTTTTATTCTCAGTTTAATAAATTTTGGGTTATTCAAAATTCTTTTCCTACTATTGATAAAATCCATCAAATAAATACTCGAGGTAACGCGAAAAACATCTCCACTTTTGATTTCAGCACTCTATATACCAACATACCTCACAACCTTTTAATTCATGTATTATCACAGATAATTGATTTCGATTTCGACTGTAAAGAGCAAAAAAAACTGGGGTTTTCAAATACGTCCGTGTATTGGACAAACAAAGGCGTTAGCAATCATTTTTTTACCAAACAGGGTCTAAAAGACCCTGTTTCATTCTTGATCTCTAAATGTTTCTTTACCATCGGCAATCTCGTCTTTAAACAAGATATTGACATCCCCATGGGTATTGATCCCGCCCCCTTTTGGGCAAACCTGTTCTTAATCTATGAAAAAACAATTTGTTCAAAAATTAATCTCGGAGGCTTCTCCCAGAGCATATAAATACAACAACACAGGACGATTTATTGATGATCTGTGTGCAATAAATAATGGACAAGATTTCTTAACATGTCACAACACTATTTACCCTCCAGAACTACACTGTTTTCTCATTTGGCGACTTACTTATATTTTTAGTAAATTTTACCGTACGGCCACGTCATAAGAAAGTGACCCGTGAGTTGCGTGTCGTGGACTTACAATTTTACTCACGCAAGGGAATTAATATATAAGTCTAGCCGAATTCCCGTGGAAGAATCCACTGAATCTCTCATCGATTCCATATGATAAGTGCCAAATAAAAATATAGAAAACAGTAATTTGAATTTTTAAAAGTCACAATTTCCATTATTCTATATATATAACTGCTGAAACAAAACGTCTAAAAAAAGAAGCATGTGCAACAATAAAAAAATAATAATAAAAGAGAAAAAAAGACCTGGGATTGAGGTTGCTCACAATCTGCATTATATTTATACTCGCTGAAACAAAACGTTTAAAAATATAAGCAGGTCCAACAACAAAATAAAACTAAAACAAAATAAAAATGCAAAAGGTCTAACAAAATCGCAGATGTCTAACAACAGTTATGTAAAAAGCTTTATCTGCTAAAACTATATACTTGCATTGCCATGCCAGAAGTACAGCAGGGAAAATAGTATACAACACATTAGGAAAAAACGTTAAGTCACACAAAAAGGTTATTGCAAAATTTCCACAATGTACAGTTTGTAATGCATCATACCAAATCAGCTATTTAGTCTATTGCATACACCAACCCTGCCAATGCACAATCGTGCCGTGCATGATAACAATGCAGCGTTTTTGAATTTAAGAATCGAATAATATTTCAAACGATCGTAACGTAACAGATGTAAACATTGATTCAACTTTTTTTACATTAAGGTTTATTATAACGACATCGCCCACTTCGTAGCGTTAAAAACAGTAACAACGGAAAATTACTTTATACATTTTAAATAAATTCTTCTCTTGGATATACATGCTGTATTTTATAAGAAAAGTGTTTTTTTCGTTTCAGCTTTCATGTTCTTAACTTTCTTGACAAATCCTATCCTCATTATTTTTAATATTTTCTTAGCATGACTATGGCCTCAAAATACATAATGCCTTAAAAAAATAAAGCCTGCTATAAGTTACTATTTTTAATGGCAATTTCTACTACATGTAACGGCCCATTGTGTTGAACAGAAAAAGTTGAGTTTTTGAGATACGCAATTAAAAAGTAAACTTCTAATTAAATTTGTGCATCATACAAATTGATTGTGAGATAACAAAACAGCAAGCTGTAATGATGGAACTAGTCTACTGACTCTTTCGTTTTTGAATTGTAGAGGTTACACCCTCTAGAGATCTCTATTCAGTGCAAGATCTCCCTTTTTACAAGGATAGTCTGCAGAATCAAGGTAATTGAACTAAAGACCCTCTGTATACATTACATCACAAACACCTACTGACAGTTACAAAGTGCTATACAACATAGAAAGAAACAAATAAATATAAAACTATAAAACTATAAATAAGAGCAGACAACCACCCATGCGCCAGGACTTGTGAACCTGGCAGTAGCTTTCCACATCAGAACAAACAATCAAGCTTAGTCATATTCTTAGGATAATCTGACTTATTGTTTAGAGTATATTCTTACAAAAAAAGTTCGTAACTTTCTTGATTATACTATCCCCGTAGCATAAAAATACATAATGTCTCAATAAAAAAAAAGCTTGCTATATATTGCTATAGCTATTGGCAATTTTTTTCATATTTTTTTTCATATTCTTAAGATGTTCTTAACTGACGCTTATAAATATGTTCAGGCTGAAGACAAAACACATTTAACTTCATATTCAAGGGAAAGTTTATCTGGAGGCGTGTAAACGGCTTAAAAAACGTTATTCACCTAAATTCATTTCTCTACCAGATAATCTAAACAACACACCTGCTTTTCTTTAGCTTTCTCAGTAGGCCGCTAGCTAGCGTTCTCTGGATAAAAGTCCAATCAGTTTTTTACTTCGATTACTAAACTTCGCTTCATCCCAAAGAAAACAAATTGATAATGTATAGCTAGCTACAATTGTCTGATACATTTCCAATCAGTTCTCTTTTTGACGTTATATCATCGGACGTTTTTCTTCTTTATAACAAATACTTCTGACAACAACAAAAACTTTTTTTTATTCTCGCTCGACAACAACAGTCGTTCTACAACAACAGTTTTGTTTTTTACATTTTATATAGAAGAAACAAATAAGCTTTAATCTAACCTCATGATGAGTAAACATTGTTTGAAATAACTTTTTTCAGGATTACTTTGAAAAAGAGACAACCTTCTTCGCTTCGGTTTTCTTTTTTCAGTTGATAAGCAAATTGTTTCCGTTAGATACGCGCGCACATGGTAAACCGGGGGTGAAATTAAATTATTCTATCTATAACCACCAGCGGGGCTTTTAAAACAAAAAAAACATATAAAAACATTTAAGAATGAAATAAAAATCAGTTTTAATAAAAAAAAAAGAGTTTTATTTTTTAAAGTAATAAGAAAAGAGAATTAAATGTTTAAATATATAAAATGTCTGTCTGTCCGTCCGTCCGTCCGTCCGTCCGTCCGTATAAACTAGTACATTTTATTTAAAACCTCTATATCAACATTTATAAAATCCGTGTTTTCAAGAAATCTATTATGGTCGCGTAAAATTGAAGAGGCTGGAAGCGAATAAAACATATGACATCATAACGTTCAGAAAAAAACACAAACCGTGGAAGCGAGTAAGTGAAAAGTTTGTGAAATTTTTTACTACCTTGTAATGAGTCACAATACACCGACTCCAGTAACGAGTCTGATGATTTTATTTCACACGATAACCAAGGTTGCAGTCATACGACTTCGAAACTTTGGCGTCGTCAAACTCAGCTACAACCAAGGAAGAAGTTTCTGCGAATTTCGGCCTTTTCCATAATCCACGAGTTGGTAAAACCACTTGGTGTTAATGCAATAAATGCAAAGCATTGAAAACTGAGAATGAAAGTTTCGCTAAAAATTTATTGTAATTCCCGATAAATTCTCTAAAGGTTTCTTTTATCTTCTCAAACTGTTTTTCACACTGATCTGTTATTTTTGAGAACATCTTTATTCTCCTCTCTGTGACTCAAATTTTAAATGACAAACGCTATTAAAACTGTTACTAATCCACTGCGATGGTGTGTTTGTTTAGAAGAACATTTATTGAAATGAACTCACAAAATCATATTCAGCAACATGTCTTATTATTAAATGAATTTGACAGGGGTCAATCTTGAAAAACAGTTCAGTTCTCTCTATGGTACACAGCAGACTTGGAAAAAGTGTAAACAGATTAATTCTGCGTTGTGTCGTTTGGGGAATAAGAAGCAAATATATTTCAGAGGATAACGTATATGTATTACTCACACACAAAAAAATATTTTCATACAGAGTTTCTTGTGTCAAATCTCAAATCTTGTCCCCATGTTTTTGATGGCTTCGTCTTTATCGGGTTTCTCAACTGGTGCTGTATTTTGTGGAAGATCTCTAACGTTTGGCAAATTTAATCCCTGTTATCTGGAAAGGCTTTTTCCGTTTCCCGTAATAATACGTCCAGATAATTGCGGTGCTTTTTTCCCGGTATTTTTTTAACAACCCAGGTTTGTGTCATCTTTGAGAATACCTGTTTATAGAGAAGGTCTCCTTCTATCGTAGTTGCTTGAAAGCATGCCGCTTCGCAGTTGAAATCCAACACAGATAATTGGGTTCTGCCTATCATTCCCAGAATTGAAAAATGAAGTTGTTTGGGACAATATTTGTTTACAAGAGAATGATAAACTTCAAGATTGCCTGTGTGACATCTTGCATCTGCTTTGATTGCTCTCGCTTGATAGATGACTCTCTTGGCTAACCTTCTTTACAAAATATAAACTTTGTTGGAACAGCATCCTCTGTTAGAAATCTTCGTCGTTTTTGTCCGGTCACTTCAGCCTACAAAAAGAACGTAAACAATATATAAATTGGGTATACCCTCGTCTTAATATAATTGCTTTGAAACATCGAAACTTCTCACTTTCAGCTGGTCTTTTATAAAGGTCACAAAATCATTTACATGAAAC
Organism: Hydractinia echinata; assembly: GCA_030067915.1. Taxonomy (NCBI): domain Eukaryota; kingdom Metazoa; phylum Cnidaria; class Hydrozoa; order Anthoathecata; family Hydractiniidae; genus Hydractinia; species Hydractinia echinata. The sequence continues at coordinate 796,418 of JASGCC010000135.1, forward strand.
TTACGAAACATAAAATCTGAAAAATATTTTTTGAAGCAACCTGTACAAAGTTTTTTTAAACAGAAGAATAAATGAAGGATACAAGAAAGGAAATGATGATGAAGTGACAAAACAGCCGGCTGTTGTGATATAACTTGTCTTATGTCGGCTGGTTAATTATTATAGAGGTTGTAACCCTCCGAAGATTCTGCATAATAGCAAAACCCTCCCTTTTAACAAGGATTATCTTAGAAAAAATACATTGACCATTAAACAGGACGCGTAAAACAGTGGTAAAGCACAAAACACTAATAAAAAAACATAAAAAGACAACAAACAAAACAATTAGGCAATTCAAACTGAATTAATAGGCATACGTAAAATAATAAAACTTATTATGACGAAACTATCCTTAAACGGATAAATCTTAGAATAATTCCTAACGGAACAAATGTAAACTAAAGCAGGCAACGATCTGTGCGCCAGGACTTGTGAACCTGGCTGTAGCTTCACACGTGTTAAGGGCGCCCAACACTCAGTCTTACACAGATCATTGCTGCGGTGGGTCAACCTAATGACAGTGCCAGCCTAGAGATTATATATTATATGTTCTGGCACAATCGCACACGCGCACACGCGCACGCCCACGGTCAAACGCAACAAATTCCCCCTCATCCAACATAAGTCCCTATTATGCCACAAAATAAATAAAACATTTCTGGCACACAACCAAACCCCACCAAATCGACGTCATGCCATGCCTAGGGGGGTAAATCGACATCATGCGGTGCTTAGTCATGTATAGTCCCTAATAGTCCATGTGTAGTCATGCATATCAAAATAAATGCTGCAAATGAGTAAAAAAATGTTCTAGCACAAGTCCCTAAAACGCGCACGCACACCGCTGGCGTCATCAAAGAATGCTGCAAATGAGGTAAACTCCCCCCTCCCCTACAAAAAAGATGCTAAACATCATCAAAAATCAACGCATGCGCAGGAAGGGTGTGAACTCCTTTAGAATAGATATCATACCCCCAAGGCTATAGGATAAATGGAAGAACAATGTAAGGACTGTGAACGCGTACTCGATGAGTATGACAGGTGTACCTGTGGACGTAGGTTTGTGGTAAAGGATAAAATACTGTGCTGGTACTGCTACCAGGAATACATCACGTATAACGGGGGTATTTATGTATGCAAGAGAAGTAATCCTCATGCCTTGTTTGAAATTCTTAATAAACAGGATGCTGAAATTTGGAAATGAAATTGTGAAACCTCGAGAATTCTACAACTTTGCGACTACCTTTACCGACATCAATGATATCAACGTGGACCACCTGATAGTGTCAGACCCCATTCCTGCCAACAAAGGCACTGATCAGCGGTATATTGTGGGGTATCATACACGGGACCTCATATTTGCCCTGAGGGTAAAGACACCCGGAGTCTGGTCCAATGGGGTGAGTCAATACAATACCAGTGCCGTGCCAGCGATGAGTATTGATTTTGAAGAGTACCCCGATTGGATTGAAAAGTATCGTCAAATTTGGAACAAGATCGAAGAGTTGATATCTCAAAAATTGACGACGGAGCCCGTGAAAAAGGACCGTTACGTGAACGCCAAGCTTAAATACTACAAGGATGAAATCACGACCAACTTCCATGGCCAACCAGTACCCTATGATGGGCCCTGCAAACTTAGTGGTGTGCTGGCGATATCATCCATATACGTTCAGGGTAGCAACCACTACCCTCAATTGCATGCTGTAGAATGTAGGTATAAAAGCATGAAGAAATGGCTGCTAGGTGAGGATTAAAAAACCCTATATTTTATAGGTCATACAAGACCTATAAAATATATAAAACTAAGGCTTATACTCAGACGGAGACTCTAGATACCGCTAGCATACTGTACAGACTGATCTGAAAACTCATCCCTGCCCTCCTGTCTCCTCCTCGCAACTAGCTGAGCACGCTCCCGTTCATTGATGGAGTCGACAATCCTCTTAACGCGCTGTCGCATCTGTTCCTTCAATAGCATATACCTTTGCTTCTCTTGCGTGATCAGACTAAACTCATGGTCTTCAATCACCCCATTTTTTACAGCCTTTGAGATAAGATCGACGATGGAGTTCAATTTGGTTTCGGCGAGTAGCCTCATGTTTCTTGGCCTTCACACCAAGCCTCATACCGGCGTTTCTCAGACCTGCCTGTCCAACTCCTACGGCGATTGTAATACCCCCCATCGCTATACAGAACGGAACACCAAGACCCGAGGGCAACGCCCCGATTCCGACACCCGACGGTACTATAGTAATACCCAGCGGTCCGTGGTCGCAGTATCGGATCCAGACCCCATGCATTTTAAACTTTTTCGCGAGCCTGTCCCGCTCTTTAATCTCATTTCGCAGGTACTGTTCAATATCTTCAATCTTTTTTAGCCTGTAGGCTTGGCTTCCCTCCTGCACAATCGCGCTTTCCGCAGGCGCGCTTGGTAAATTTGGGTACAGCTTGGCTATATCGGTCATTTATTCTATGAGTAAGCACATTGTGATTCCAGTGAACGAAACATTTTTATCGTGGTGGAATTCATCTGTTAACCTTAAATCCAGGCGATCCGTAGAACCTTTCAAAGGTAGGTAGATCGGGGTGCCAAAACTCCAAGTCAACATGTCACTCCAAGCGTTTAGCTCTTTGGTTTGTAGTAAAGTCAGAATTTTAGACTTTTTTCCATCCAGCAAGCAGTCGTCCTCGTCCAACTGGGGACAAACAAGCCGTAATCGAATATAGACTTGTAATACAGAATACAGTCTTGTAGTATGCATCATAGTCTCCCTTTGTGTAATACTTACCACCATCCGGAGCAGGTATACCCAAGAGCTCTTGCAGTTGTGTGTTAATAACCAACGTATACCCCTCATTGACACGGAGCCTGCAGAGTCCATTTTTCATGACAAACGGCTTGATCTTATCCCCTGCCTGACTGTTGACGATAGTCGCCAAATCCTCGATCTTGTAGAGGCCGTTCAAGATCTCAATTCGGGTAACCCTCTGATCAGGACCTGTTTTACGGATTGTAAAATCATTATCCGTATAAATATTCAGCCACATAGGTCTAATACTTATCGATTTAAGGGCAATTCTTGTTTCCTGCCCCAGGTAGTCCTCAAACATCGTGGGCTTTGCAATATCGGTGATGTAGAGTTGTTTCATCCTTTCTTCTAACAACAAAGGAATGAATATCTACTCATACAACCCCAAGGCAAAGTACCAATCCAACAAGGGAGAATGGCCCCTTGGTATAACAAACCTAGAGCATCAGGACCTGTATGTATCGACGGAGTCACACATTTCCGTGACCTTTCCTAGGTTTACCAAATACCCAATCAAGGTTACAACAACCTACCTTAATGATCCTGTTATTCAGGGATGGACAAGGGGACAAGCTCTGGACTACTGGAACATTCAGGTTAATTTCGCTACCCATTGCGCAAGCACTGCATTAGGCATCTCCGCCAAGCACCTAACGGGCTCCGTACCCCTTGTCAACTCCAACTTCAAATTTCATGTATACTACCACATGCGTCGTATCCTGGCAAGAATGAAAGTACCCATGTCTTTTAACGATGGTTTTTCCCGGTACAAAAACCCTTATTCAACCTCCGGCTACGCGCAGGTATGTCGCGAATATGGTGCTAGCCCCAATAGCCTGCACAAAACCAAATCAGTATCGGCATCACTCACCAACGGAAGATGGTGGCCACAGGTAGATGGCGATTGTGCCAAATTTATCATACCAACAGGTCAGGGTTTGACGTCGGAAGGTCTGACCAAGCTGAGTGAAAGTATTAGAGTTTACGTTGTCTTGTTGCTTGGTTCACAGGCAGGGGCAAAGGCATCCCTACTGGGTTCTAGTGCGGACAATTATACAGCCAGGCAGATTTTGCTACAAAAATTTGAATCCATGGTACAACGACAGGAGAATGTGGGGCATGATATCACGCAATTTCAGAAGGTGCTACAATATGCCCGAACGCCGGTGAATTTTGCCGTCATGCCCAGCGTGTACATGTTGCCTTCCGATATGAACCTGCGTATTGGCAAAATCTCGGGCTATAATAACAACATCTTGATCGCACCCGCCAATGTAAATGTGGGGGCCCAAATTGATGTGAATAACAAGCCTATTGTGAAGCGTATAGAGAGGGCTGTCAATCATACTGTCAAGGCACCCCCTAAGCCTATAGGGCATACCATCAAACATACGGCGGTTATCAAAGCACCCCCTAAGCCAATGGAGCATACGACGGCTATCAAATCACCACCTAAACTACCTCCTATGCATGCTACGCCTACTATGCATGCTATACCTCCTAGGCATACCATACCTCCTATACATGCTACGCAACAGCATGAGGATACCAAGGCCGCATTGATCACGACATGGGTAGGCATCATCATTGCCTCTATATGGCTGAAAAAAGCCTAATATTAGGCCTTTTTCCTCTTTCCAACATAGACCACGACAAAACCAGCGGCAGCCGCGATTGCCATGTACAGATGCTTGGCTGCATATTCGACAATAGTTGCCGCTACTCTGAGAAAGAAAAAGACAACCGTACCAATAATACCAGGTAATGCAGCACCTGCCTTACCTGCCAAGTATTTGAGGAATTTCCCCAGCCTTTCCAACTGCTTCTCTACAAACCCTTCTTTTCCCGCACCCGCCGCGGCACTTCCTCCTGCGCCTGTTGCGGCACCTCCTCCCGTAACTGCGAGTACAATGGTAGAAATTAGTAGCCCTACGGCCGATACGATACTCGCCAGGGTCAAACCCTGCTCTTTGAAGAAAATCTTCAGCTTATCGAGCAATGATGTGTCATCCCCGGCGATCTTCATCAACGTTTCCTTGATGACCTCCAGCTGGCTGTAAATTTGACGGGTGATTAGACCATGTGCTTCTTGCGCAGCCTTTTTTTCATCGCTTAATTCCTTAATATCATTCTTGGTCCTTGTTATCAGGCCATCAAGGTTATCAATCTTACCATCGTGCGCCCAATCTTTCTTATCCTCAAGTTCCTTTAAATTAGCCTTTGCCCTATCGAGTTTATCGTTGTTTAGGACCATCTTGCTTTCCAGTAGCTTCAAAGCGCCCCTTATAGTCTGTGCTGCCTCATCAATCCCTTCTATTTCACGTTCAGTGAAAACTTTATCGCCACCAGCAAACGAAGTATCTTCATTAAAACTTTGTGTCTCGTCCAGAACATTCTTGATCAGGGGCAGCATTTCCCCTTCCTTACCCCCATTCCCTCTTTTCATCTCAATGTACTCAATCCTCCCCATGATATTCTGGGCTGTCGATTTACTACCTTTGTTGGGTGTGGCATAATCGTCAAAACCTAGGGCATGCATAAGATTATTGCCTAGTAACCTTTTTATCTCACCAGCAGCTTTTAATCCACCATTTTTATTAGTAAATACTATTTCCCTATATTTTATATCCCCCGCATCCAGTTCTTTGAAAATGAGTTTATTTCCTTTTTCCATCCGAAACCAGTCGTAATATATCGCATTAGGATTCCTCAGCCCATCCCCAATACGTCTATAAAGACTATCAACCTTCGATTCTAACAATTGCCGTTCGAGTCCCCGCGTGCTTGGGGCATGCTGTTCTCCATGCCGTTGTTCTCCCTGGGTTGAAGGCCCTGGCGTTGATGGAAGTTTTGGCCTGGTATCATCAGGTCTGTCATCTGTCCTGCCCCCCTTATCCTCAATATCATCCTCGTGTGTAAATCCTATGTTATCAGCCATTTATTTTAAAAATCCCTCCATAATAAATGAGTCAGTACGGAATCACGCTGGATTCATATGCGGAGATGAAGCAGCTCTTTGCTATCAAAGGAAGAAGGCAGCGCGTCAAAGTGAGCCACGTGCCTTCAACAATTAACCAGAATGAGGACCTCTATGTGGATATTCCCAACATGGGGCAGAACGATGTCATCTTTCCGGGTAGTATCAGGCTCTTATTTGACCTGGTGCTGACGGGGACCAACACTAAACGCACCCTAGTCAGCAACATAGGGAAAAGTCTAGTGCGAAATCTACGTATCACCCTGAATGGGAATCAAGTGCAGAATATTAGTGACTTCAACACCCTGGCGGTCTATCGAGATCTCTGGCTATCAAAATTCGATCGTGACAATAGCCTGACGTTAGAGGCAATTAACCCCAATGACGGTACAATTCGCGCCCTACAGATTAAGGCTACCGACCACGTTGGCACAGATGAAGAAAAGGCCATCGCTGCGGCGTATGGGAACACCTTTTCCGTCCCCCACGGTAAAATGTTCGAACTAACAAGAGACCTGCCTTTCTACCAGGCAGGGCTCCATGATAGACTACAGTTTGTCCTACATTTCGCGGGGTACGGTGATGTGATCAAGGATGGAGGTACGGCAGCCTCAGGAAGCACGGCAGCCAAGGCAGCGGATGCCGCCTACAGGATCACCAATATTTCATTGGAGTTTGACAAGGTAAACCACGAGGGTCTCGCGAGCGCTATGATGTCACGGTATACTCGTCTCGCGCTACCCTACGAAAGGGTACTTCGGAGCAAGGTAGTGACCCTTAAAAAATCGGATACCAGCTACAACCTTCAAAACTCCTGCCAAAGGTCTGAAAGGTGTCTTGCTACTGTCTGTAGACCCTGCAACAGTGAAGGCCTACTCCGGTAAAAACGAGGTGTTCTACAACCCCAAGATCGAAAAAATATCCATCACTGTGGAGGGTGAGCCTAACGAACTGTATTCGCATGCCATGCTTCCTAAGGACCACATCGAACAGATCGTGGGCCTCTTTGGTAGCCATGATTCAGGGGTAACCAAAGGCCAGTTCTTCACAGAACGCTATGCCCTATTTATCGATTTCCGATCAAGGCCTGGACCACAGTCTTCACGGCAGCGGAAGACCCCTACAATCTCCAGCAGGGAAACTAATGCGGCCTTGCGTAGCCTGTAATAACCGGAAAGTCCGCGAACTTTTGCAATATCTCGTAATTCTTTTACGGTGTGTTTGTTCATCTTTTATTTTATTTCTGCATTGGATTTTCAAATCAGCTGCTCAAAACTGACACAACTTTACTGCGCATGCGTTGATTTTTGATGATGTTTAGCGGATCTATGGGGAGGGGGGATTTACCTCATTTGCAGCATTCTTTGATGACGTCAGCAGTGTGCGTGCGCGTTTTAGGGACTTGTGCTAGAACATTTTTTTACTCATTTGCAGCATTGATTTTGATATGCATGACTACACATGGACTATTAGGGACTATACATGACTAAGCACCGCATGATGTCGATTTACCCCCTAGGCATGGCATGACGTCGATTTGTTGGGGTTTGGTTGTGTGCCAGAAATGTTTTACTTATTTTGTGGCATAATAGGGACTTATGTTGGATGAGGGGGAATTTGTTGCGTTTGGTCAAACGTGGGCGTGCGCGGTGCGCGTGTGCGATTGTGTCAGAACATACAATATATAATCTCTAGCCTGTTATGACTGGGGTGATGTGCGTGGGCGTCAAACTACGAAGACAAGATAAGAATATCAAACCCCCTTGCAAAGCTTCTAAAATGACTCAGGGCAGCAGGATCGTCAATCCTGAAGGCAAAGTGAGCAAACTCTGCCTCCCTACTGGACTGGGGTAACAAGTGGGATCGTCAAACCCAAAGACAAGACAAAACGTCTAGCCCCCTTGCTATGCTTCCTACAGGATCTCAAGAGAGAGAAGGGAGTGAGCAAACTCGTATATCACGGTAAACTAACCGACCAAGGATCAGCTGGGGTAAATTGAAACCGCTAGGGAAATTTATTCCCTCCCCCAATTTGTTTTTGTGGTAAGGAAAAAAGTTAAGTCCTGGTAAAAAATAGTATGTAGCAGGATGAATTGTTCAAGTGAGATGAATTGACTTCTGAAACGTAGCGGTCGTTGCACTTGAGCCAATTGTTTCGTTGATCTTTAATAAACGCCCAGTAATGTCCTGCTTTTAAGGTACCTGAATGGTTAATGGCGGCGACTAATCTGTACTTGTTGCTAAAAGAAATTTCATCAGTAGGAGAAAGCACGTTTAGCTCGTGGTGTTTCGTAGGCAGACAGTTCACCGATCTTGTTTCTTTGAAAGACGAATCATTAACTGAGGCATACCTAAGTAACTGAACAACGAGGATATCGCCACAACTGGAAATTTGTGTTTCAGTTGTGCTTTCCTGATGTGATGAACACTGGGGGCAAAACCACCTTTCGTCGTCTACAAGCTGTTGCGACTGCGAAATTGCCTTGAAAGAGTCCCCTATTGACTTGCATGTTGGCAAAGAAAGACTTGTCTCCTTTTGTTCTTTAGAAGAGGAACACAAACAAGTGTTACAAGATGTTGTTGTTGTTAGACTAACAGAGAGAAGATGATGATGAGGTGACAAAACAGCTAGCTGTAATGATATTTCTTGTCTAACGACAGCTGGTTCTACTATAGTTAGAGGTTGCAACCCTCTAAAGATTTTTCAAAAAAGCAAAATCCCCCTTTTTGCAAGGACTTCCTAAAAACATTGACCGTAAAGAGGCAGAAAATACAACAGCGACAGAACACAACACAATACAATAAATATTAAAGCAATTTAAAATGAATTGAATAGGTACAAATGAGATAAATAAAACTTATCATAACGTGAATATCCTTAAACGGATAAATTTAAAATTATTCTAAACGGGACGTGTTTAAGTTAAAGCAAACAACTATCTGTGCGCCAGGACTTGTGACCCTGGCTGTAGCTTTCCACATGTGTTACGGATCTCCAACACTCAGCCTTACACAGATAATTGTTGCTGTGGACCTGTCTAATGACAGTACCAGCCTGTCGTAACTGGGGTAATGTGCGTGGGCGTAACACCACGAAGACCAGATAAGAAAATCTAACCCCCTTGCATACTTCAACAGCGTAAAGATGTGGAGACCAACCGTTACAACGTATCACTTAGACTAAAGAGGAGTATTTAGAAAGTTTGGTACAGTGCCAGGACTCCATATTCTCCTCACAAGGACAGGTAAGTTCAATGAGAATGGCAATTTTGGAACAGTTGGAATACATTACAATGTCTGGTCTTAGTGATGTAACAGCTATATGACCAGGGAACACAAAGCTATTGTTTAGGTCAGACAGTATCACCCAGTCACCAGGAGGTGTATGTACCTGCTTTAACAAATGGTATCTTAAACAATTTACTTTTCGGAGATGGTTTTAAGTTCTAACACAAATTCTTTGAGGCTTAGAAGAAGCTCACAAAGAACAGAATCATGTCGGAAAGTAAATCGGCCTTGGGTAAGGGCAACCTTGCAAGAACCTAAGACATGGGCTGTGGTGCATAAAAGTTTTCCACACAAGGAACAACTGGATTCAGTGCAAATGTTCAAACGATTTAAGTTGCTGGGTGACGGTAAAACGTCATAAGTAGAAGCTAGGCAGAAAGAAAAAGCAAGTTTGGTGGCATGGCCAGAATGGATTTCCAGGACAGGTCATTTCCAAATCTCGCTTGAAACAATTCTTTTCACAATGATCTGCGCATATGTAAAAACTTTCGCCCTTTGGAAGATTGCCATCACGTCGTATATGTTGGAGCCACTTCTTTTTAATTTTTTCTTCTTAGATGGAATTTTATGGAAACTTATTTCAGAATTATCGTTTGACCGATTTGAACACCCAACAGCAACACAGTTAACCAAGAAATGAACCTTCTGAACGTTATTACGTCATATATTTTAACACCCAGGGCTTTAATAAAAAAATTTGCCGTCTTGTTTCGGAGAGTGATTTACGAGAACTAAAGAGATCGTTTTATAGATATTTGATAAAAACGAAGATTAAATATTGATTTTTTCTTGGGGGAGGAAATTTTCCTAGTGGTTGCAATTTACCCCGGCTGACCATTGATTGGTCAACCCACCATGAAAGTGGAGTTTGCTCACTCCTTTCTCTTTCTTGAGACCATGTAAGAAGCATAGCAAGGGGGCTTGACGTTTTGTCTTGTCTTTGGGGTTGACCATCCCACTTGTTACCCCAGTCCAGTAGGGAGACAAAGTTCGCTCACTTGGCCTTCAGGATTGACGATCCTGCTGACCCGAGTTCCTTTTAAAAGAGCCAAATGGGGTTATAATTTTTCTTTTCTCTATTTTTGCTAATTTTTCAACCTTAGTAGCATAAAACCTCAATTACGACAAGCTGGTCTTGTTGTTAGGCTGGTCCATTGCAGCAATGATCTGAGTAGGACTGAGTGTTGGGCCCATTAACACGTGTAAAGCCACTGCCAGAGTCACAAGTTCTGGCGCACAGATCGTTGCCTGCTTTTTCTTATCTACGAATTCGTAATGAATTCCTTTGAAATTTATCCGTTAAAGGATATTCACTTTAATAAGTTTTATTTATTTTATAAACTGTAGCTGTTTTTATCATTGTTTTGTTTAATGTTTTCTGTTGTATTCGAAGGTTCTTCTTTGTTCCTCAAATCCTTGCAACAAGGAAGATTTTGGATTATTTCGTAATCTTTAGAGGGTATAACCTCTACATAGCCATAACCACCTGTCTTTAGACAACTATTATCATTACAATTTTTGAGAGAAGGATCAACAATGTATATATGTTTTGACAATATATTTCGGATTTAACTCCATCTTCAGGTCAATCACTAAAACAGAATATAAAAAACAGTTAAACTGTTTGCTAAAGATAGACATACACAGCTAAAAAATATTTACATACTTACAAGTAAAATTCATTTTAAAAAGCGTATTCACTAACATAAATTGTGTCGTAATATATAGTGTGTTGGTTGTCCCAAAGGACATCCAACATAAAGGACATTATATTTTTATCGTTAGTGTGCGGCTTTTGTACTCATCCCTTGTGTTTATTGAAGGTTTTAATAGCTTCATATGGAGAGCCTCCAGAGTCATTAATTTAAACACATTACTGTTGGAGTCAATTATTTTCATATCACTAGAAGAAGGTTGCACGTTACATGAATTAAAGTGCATTTACGGGTTTTCCCTCTTGAATATGTTCTTTAAATCGCGTATTCAAATGTCGAGCTGTCTGCCCAACATAGCACGACTGACATCGTGAACACGTGATTTAGAAGACTACGTGACTTTTGAACAATTTCTCTACAGGTGTTTTGAGTGAGGGAAGGATGGATTGAACCTTTCGTATTGTTGAGATCACTTTACAGGGAGCATCTATTCGTCTAAGGGAACGTTCAAAATTATCAGTGACTTTTCCCCTATATTGAAGAAAAATCAATTTCTTCTCGCTCGTCTCGTCCTCTTCGTTCTCTGTCTCTCTTTTCGGTGCTTGTATTTTGTCTAATGTCTTTTCAATGATAGGGTTATAGAACGAAGCAGGGTATTGGTTTTTTTCGAGTATCGTTTTTGCCTTGTTCAGACTTTTGTGAACGTTTGCCGTTTGTCCTTTGGGACAATCAACACACTATATATTACGACACAATTTATGTTAGTGAATACGCTTTTTTAAATGAATTTTACTTGTAAGTATGTAAATATTTTTTAGCTGTGTATGTATATCTTTAGCAAACAGTTTAACTGTTTTTTATATTCTGTTTTAGTGATTGACCTGAAGATGGAGTTAAATCCGAAATATATTGTCAAAACATATATACATTGTTGATCCCAGTGGCGGATTTAGGGTATGTAAAGCTAGTCGGGTAGACGTACTTAATTTTCGTCAAAAGCCTTGTTGTTGCAATTTCAAAAAAGTATTTCGCTTAAGCACAAAAATCTTCCAGGGTGGCTTTCGTAATATGCTCTGGGTTGAATTTCTATAGAATTTCTACACATAATACACACATGCATGTATTATATAGTTGAGCGCATATTCATCAATGATATGGCGTAATACGTAAGAAGCTGCTTAATTATCCAGCGAGTAACTTCGCATGTTGTTTTATTAGGGGGCACAAAATTCAGTTATTTGCTTTAATTCACTGTAAAAATTGTAGCGTATACCCCCTAATTCAATCTCGCTGTACTTCGACTTACTTGTTGTATTAGGGGGTGAAAAATATAAGTAATGGTAACATGTGACCGTAAAAAGCATAAGCCAAGCCCCGTAATTTTAACATAAGTAAGTCGAATAAGGCGAGAATATTCATTATTATTATTATTATTTCATTTATTTAAAGTTGGTTTTAGATAGTAAATGGTAAGCACTAATTTACACCAACTAAAGTAAAAAATAAATAAACAAGAAACACAAATATGTACCAAACATTAGAAATAAGAGACGAGAATAGCCGACTTATGTAGCCTACATATGTAGCCTACATGTGCAGAGATCTGAAAGATTAAGTGAGATAAGTTCCTCTTTAAAACTCTTGACGGAGAGAGAACTCTTCACTCTGTCAGGCAAAGAGTTCCATAACAAACAACTTCAAAACAAAAAAGAGCTAGTACCAAAGCGTGTTGAACTTGTGGATGGTAAAAGTAGACTATTTTTGCTGCGTAAATTGTAACTGATACGTCTTATAGGGTAAAAAGACTGCATAAATGACGGATTTTCGTCTGTTAATGTTTTATAAATCTCTTTGCAGATTATACGTAAATGCAGTTCGTGAATTTGCACACAGTTACAATTTACCAACAAGTCCTGATAACTGGAATGATAGTCTTTTGTTACAGCTCTCAATGCACGTTTGTGTGTTGAAATGATTAATTTATACTGCACAGCACTGCAATACATCCATATAATGGGACAATAGGTAAATATTGATAAAATATAAGAATTAAGCAATAACTTCGATTGTTCAAAACTAATGAATCGTCTTATTCTGTAAAGACATCTGACATTACTATTTCTTTTTTTACATAGATTAGAGATGTGCTCATTAAAAGTGAGACATCTATCAATAGTAATGCCTAATAATTTTACAGATTCCGATGCGACTAGGAAGAGATTAAGAGTAACAAAGCACGTAGTGCGATGACAAAACTTGTCTTTAAACGATGTCGGTGATTTGACAATAATACTTCAAAATGACCTGAATAGTCATTCCCCTTATTTCAAGGTGTATCCGATACACATGTTACGAATTTTTCCTCCTTGGACTACACAAATAAAGCTGTTATTGTTTATTCTTAGCGATAAATTATCACTGCGTGGACAACCTAGAATCATCATCTGAAACTTTGCTGGATTAGCAACCAATTAGTTGTTTTCAAACCAGGCTAATACGTTATTTAAGTCATGCTGAAGGTCAGCAATGACTTCATTTAATTGAGATCCACAAGTGTAGATTGTATTATCATCAGCAAAGTTGCAAATATCAGCTTTTTCAATAAATAATAATAAGTCATTTATAAATATATTAAACAGAAGTGGACCGAGAATAGAACCTTGTGGAACGCCGAAAACAATTGAGAGCCACTCACTAAAAGAACTGCAGATTTTGGTTCTTTGAAAACGTCCAGAGAGATAGCTTTTCATAAGGTAAAGACTTTTTCTATCAAAACCATAAGCAGCCAATTTTGAGATTAAAAGGCCATGATCTATGGAATCAAATGCTTTTGACAAGTCCATTAAGACAGTTCCCACCACCCCAGACTTATCTAAGCACTGATGCCATTTACCAATTAGGCGAAATAGAGCATTGTGGGTGCTATATTTACTTCTAAAACCACATAATAATGATGAAAATATTGGTTGAAAATAGCTAGAAATCTGATTAAATAGAAGCAGTTCCAAAATTTTAGAAAAACTAGGTAAAATACTAATTGGTCGGTAATTTTCTTTCCGAGAACTGTCACCCTTTTTGAAAACGGGAATAACTTCAGATAGTTTGAGTACTGATGGAAATATACCGTCAGTGATGCAAGAATTTATGCAGTTTGTAAGAGGCAAGCAAATTTTGTCTGCAACTATCTGAATCATTCTCGTTGGAATTGGGCCACTGACTGCCTTTTTTGCATTTAGGCTCAGTATCTCTTTATGAACTTCCTCAGGATTAACAGGTAAAAAGGAGAAGTTTCTCTTCGTTTTTTAACGGATCTTTAAAATACTAGGGTGATCAGCATAATGGAGAAGGATAGAATCAAGTTCATTTAGTGATATTGGAGAGGCCTCTTTGGATTTCCAGGGTTTTAAATCAAGTTTCCTTATTAAATCTATGAAATATTTATTAAACATTGTCGCTACTTCACGTTCATCAGAGATGAATTCATAATTAAGGGGTAGTGGCTTGTGAAATACCGTTAAAAACCGTTAAAAACAAAAACAAATGATGCTTTACTTCGTCGCACAATAGTTTTTCGCAACAAAAATCAAATAATAAACAACATATTTACTTTTGAAGATTTATTATCAAGGTCATAAAACAGCAAAAAATAAGAACTTGACAAAAATTGTACAACTACCCCCTGATAAATTTATTGCGACTGACTTGTGAAGAGATTTCCATGCTGAACTGAATATGAAACCTTGAAGCCGTAGCATGTGTGGTGTTCGTACAAAGTTTTTTGTCAGCTGGAGAAAGAAAACGCATGATGTTTCTTTATTAAAGCTTTGCTCTTAGTTAAGTTGGATAAAGAAAGTTGTTGTGCCTGGCACTACGAATTTTCGAATTAAAAGCAGATGTGAAGTGGAATAAGCTGCTCTTTTTAAATCAACGATTTTAGCTTAAAAGAATGGTTTACTTTACAAGACCTCGAAAAATACTATTTTCTGGTGAACTTTGTTTATCGATGGATGGTGTTTAGGTAGAAGTAGATTTTGTAATGTTTCTAATGTGTTTTTAGCTAGTTAGAATGTAGATAAATTGTGCAGAAAAACTTTCATACTATTTTTGAACTAGTAAGTTAAAAAATCACTGAGCTATAAAATTTTTGTTAGTTATATAAAAACGGAAAATGCGTTATTCACATAAAAAATGTAATTTGTATTTTATAAAATATAATTTTATGTTGTCTTGTTTAATTTCATTCTACTTTTTTTCTCACACACGCTTTCATAAAACGGTACTCCTATTCGGCTGGTCACCAAAAATCTATTGAAATATGCTCTCCAGCGTAGAGTAAGCCATGCGGTATACAAAAATTTGTAGTTCTTAAAAAAATGCCTCTTGGATAGAGGGTTAAAATACTCAAGATTTGTTTCAAAGCGTGCAAAAATTGTAACCTCAACACGGTGTGCAAACCGGTCACTTTATGAAACATGTCATTTTAAGTAAACCGGCTTAAATCTCAGTATAAAACTGGCTAATATATAGACCTGTCCCTGCTTGGTTTTCCTCATATTAGCTTTAATGTATTTTTAAAATGAGATTTTATGCGCTAAGTAAAAACGCCCTTAAACGCTTTGCGTTCTTTTAACGCCCATTTCTTAGTGACTTTGCAAAAAAATGGAATAAGTTGTTTAAATTCCTGTATCCGCCCCTGGATCCTTCTCTCAAAAATTGTTGAATTACATTCACAATGTTTCTACCAAGAAAGTTATTATC
Source organism: Hydractinia echinata (assembly GCA_030067915.1). NCBI lineage: Eukaryota > Metazoa > Cnidaria > Hydrozoa > Anthoathecata > Hydractiniidae > Hydractinia > Hydractinia echinata. The sequence continues at coordinate 811,948 of JASGCC010000135.1, forward strand.
ATTACAGCTTGCTGTTTTGTCACCTCATTATCATTATTTAAAAAAAAAGTTTTTACAAGTTTCATTTTTCACTTGAGTTCCCCTTTAATAACTCAGGCCATGTTCACACGTTGCGGATAGATAATGTTTCGGAACGATTTTCATATCGGATAGGCCTTGCGACCACACGGTTTCGAAGCTATCCGCTATAAAAAGCGAAATAATTTCGTTCCGCTTCGAAAAGTGAAATGATTTCGCTCCGATCTTCTAACCGCAAAGTGTGAACACAATAGCGCGGCAAATTGAGGAAGATGGCGGCAGTAGAATGTAAACAACTCCAAGAGCTAAAGGCATTAACTGGATATTTTTTACAACTTTGTGCGGCTTATGAATATATGAGAGTTGCTTTTTTTACTCGCAAACGAAAACGACTTGCCACAATCAGAATAATAAGAAAGTCTGTCTGCGCGGAAAAAAGAACTTTCTGCGAGAATATTGGGTGAAACCAGGAAGAACGAGTATTTGGTGGGAAAACTTCCTGTTCAACAAAGTGGTCAACAACGACTGGAAAGAATGTTTTCGTATGTCAAAAACAAACTTCAGCAAGTTATGTAACCTTCTGCGACCATTCATTTTCAAACAAACAACTGTAATGCGTGCAGCAATATCGGTTGAAACTCAAGTTGCTCTTACTCTGTACTACCTATCTGATAAAGGAAGAATGCGAAAGACAGCGAATTGGTATTGGTAAGAGCACAGTTTCGGTAGTTGTTAAGCGAGTGTGTAAAGCAATTTGTGATCATCTTGGACCCAGGTTGATATCTTTGCCCATGACTATCGATAGAGTTAATGAAATGACCACAAAATTCGAGAGCAGTCACGGTTTCCCTCAATGTTTAGGGGCTGTGGATGGAACTCATGTTGATATAAAATGCCCAAAAGACAACGCAATTGATTTCATTAATCGAAAAGGACGCTATTCTATTAATGTTCAGGCATGTGTGGATTACAGGTATTGCTTTTTTGATGTAGTCGTGCGTTGGCCTGGGAGTGTGCATGATGCACGAATTTGGGGGAATTCTGTTATCAATGACCAGTTAAGGGCAGGTGCAATCCCACCTAATCCGAAAGTGATTGTTCCAGGAGAAACACCAGTGCCAGTGTGTTTGTTAGGTGACCCTGCTTATCCACTTCTCCCATATCTTATGAAAGAATATGCAGCTGGAGGAAGTAATCCTCAGGAAGAGTTTTATTCATACCGATTATCTTCGGCTAGGATGGTAGTTGAATGTGCTTTTGGTAGACTCAAGGGCCGCTTTGGGATACTGAAGAAACAGATGGACACAAAATTAGAAGACACATTGCTTATAATATATGCCTGTTTTATCTTGCATAATTTTTGTGAACATAACAAAGAAACATTATCTAATGATATAACTCAAACAGTAAATCAAGAACAAAACCAACAGCAACCTCTAACTATAGTTGATGCACACCCCAGCACTAGCAATGATATGGGAGGAAAACGAAATCGAAAAATATTTACGAAGTACTTTAAATGAAGGCACCAAAAACATTATTCCTACATCAAACTATACCATAGCTATAGTTTTAATATTTGTTTTGGATAACCTGGTGTACAGTGCCAGAAAAATTAGTATATATACTACTGTAAATAAAATATCTATATAAGCTGTGAAAATTACTTCACTTGTTGACCTCGAAATGCACGTTCTAAGATATCATTGACTTCTGACACTCGAACCCCACGTTGGTTCAAAACTGTATTGCTTACGTTTGGAAACAAATCATATGTCACAACCTGTGGTCTTTGGGGATTTGTAGCATGTATACTTGCAAAACTTTGTGCAATAGTGTTCCCCACATGTTCAATGCACTTTGCCATTTTAGACATACTGTCCTTAAAGTCTGCATCTGACTGATCAATTCTATCTAATAACTTTCGCTTTAATTCCAAGTCCTCCCTCGCAAGTTTTAATTGTTGATTTTCAAGCGACAACTTTTTTGATAGCCGATTATGCCTTTCATCTTTCAAGTATTTTCCAGTTTTCTTACGTCTGTCTTCATTATTACTGCTGCTGTCCTTACTGGAAGATGTTGAACTGCATGAGGAAACTAACTCACCATGGTCATCAATTGTTGTATCATCATTGTATGTAGAGTTCAGAGGCAGAACAGGGGAAATATTAGGCTCTGATAATTCCACAGTAGAACTTTCCTGAGTTGGAACTGTTGCAGATGGTAGTAGATGGTGACCCTGACCATATGTCAGTGCACAGGTCAAAAAATGTCATGACCACTCTACCCCCACCGCTTCTGCGGCCAGCATCTACAGCCTTCTTGTAGCTGGAACGTATGTTTTTCAGTTTGCTAGTAACTCTCTGCCTACTCAGTTTGCTGAGTCTGTTACCACTCCTTGGATAGTCTTCATCACTGTTCTTTGGGTAAGAATCTTGAAAGTTTCCAGTTATTGTTTCATACTTAGTCCTGATACTCTCCCAGTCTTTTCCTTGTAGTTCATTTTCCACTTTGTAGGCTTTCACTGTCTCCAGCAGAAGCTCAATCTCCTTATCAGTCCATGTGAACGAGCCCTCAGACGCCATTTTGTTTACTTTCTTAACGCTCTTGCTCATCCACATAATATTTAGTCCAGTTATGATTAACTGGACTGGCTGGGCGAGAACATCAAACCATTACCCCTATTTTTCATGTGAACATGCCGGTCGCTGGGCATTTCGAAACAGTTATACTCCGGAACGAATCTATCCGCAACGTGTGAACATGGCCTCAAAACGAAGAACATAGTTTTGCTACGCGAATTTGTCTATATTGCTATCACACACCATTTCTATCCCAAATATTTCACGGCAGGTTGTATTTCATAATTCTTTATCTGCTGCTGGGTAGCTCATTTATATATTTTCTTCAAAATGAAACCATTTTTACCTGCTGGACAGTTATTCCTCCATCATATTATATATTTATATTTCCTCCGTCATATTATTTATATTTGCAACATTAATTTATTTTATGTGTTGTCTGTGACAGTTTCTTATTTATTTTCAATACGCACTTTAAGGCTGGCTCACAGTCATTCGGTGTGGTCGCTCGAATAGGGAGATTTTTAAAAAGTCTATTCGCTGCGAACGGAAGAATGCTGTTCACACTTTGCGCGTAAAATTTAAAATCGTTTACAACCAAAACAAATATGGCGCTTACAGCAAGGCAAATTATTTTATTGCTTTTGTTGCGAAGGCGGATGAAACTTAAAAATACTCGCGTAGCTAAAAGAAGATTCTGGGTTCGTCAAATCTACACGGAGAGAAAAATAAAAAGGAGAATATCATCTCCTGCTTCAGGATCTTAAATTATTTGATAGCGAGCTATTTTTTCGCCACTTTAGGATGACACCCTCCAAATTGGAGGAGTTACTTGGATACGTAGGACCGTTAATCACCAAGTCATCATTAAAACGCGAAGCAATTAGTGCTAGTGAAAGGCTCTGCGTTACAATGCGTTATCTCGTTACCGGTGACGCACAAACTACTTTTGCAGATAGTTACAGAATGGGCAAAAATAATGTTAGTGGAATTGTGAAAGAAACAGCAAATGCAATATGGGAATCCTTGGTAGCACAAGGATTTTTGCAAGCCCCAAGCACAGAAAAGGAGTGGATAAAAATTGCGGATGATTTTGAAAAAAGGTGGAATTTTGGAAATTGTGTGGGAATAATCGATGGAAAGCATGTTGTTATGCAGGCCCCAGCACGTTCAAGATCATACTTCTTTAATTATAAGAAAACCCACAGTATTGTGCTTTTAGCTGTCGTCAACTCGAATTATGAGTACATTTTGGTTGATATAGGGGACAAAGCGACGGTGGAGTCTTTGCATCAAGCCATCTTGGACATGCCATGGAAGAAAATCTACTTAATATTCCTAAATCCAGACCACTAAGAAATACCTCAAAAGAATTCCCATTTGTATTTGTTGGTGACGAAGCATTCCCACTAAAAGAGTACCTAATAAAGCCATACGCAAGAGGATTTATTAAAAAAAAAGAGCAAATTGCGAATTACCGTTTGTCAAGGGCAAGAAGACAAGTGGAAAATGTGTTTGGAATTTGTGCATCGACATTTCGCATTTTTCGAAGGCCTATTATCGCCAATGTGGACACTGTTGTTGCAATCACAAAAGCTGTTGTTGTGCTTCACAATTTTTTAATGTTTGGTAAAACATTTGATAGCGAGTATTGTCCAGGTGGGCATGCAGAACAAGAGTTGTGGCGTCAGGACATAGAGACAGAAGGGTTACGACCAATTCCTAAAGCCGGGTCTAATAATTATTCAAGATATGCTAAAGAGATTCGTGACGATTTTAGGGATTATTTTTATGAACCAGGCGCTGTACCATGGCAATGGGACCATATTTCACGAACAGTTGATCCATTTGATGAAGATCACTAAGTTACTTTGTAACTTGAGATATGTACGTTGTAATGATTACTATCTTCACAGAAAATTGTTTATATTAACTATATGAACAAAAACTGAGAGCCTAAATATACAAAGAGCATAAAAGGGAAGAAATTTCGGAATTAGGAAAATTTGCTGCAAGGTGAACAGGGTTTATCTGTTAATCCCTGACTTTCCCTGACCAAGTGTAACAAAGTTATTTTCTTCATAATCGCTATGGATAGATAAGCTAAGTAAATTTAGAATCTCCACCAAGCATTTTTTCTTCCAAAATTTATTCCCTTAAAGTATGGTGACAGCAAAAAATTCCCCTATAACATGTTTTAACTTATTTTACTTTATAAACAAATTATAAACTACTCATCAAATTCATAGTCAATCAACAATTGTTGTATAGCTACTTTCGCTTGCCTATTTTTTCTTGGTGGTAAAGACTTCAAAATTGGTACAATGCTCTGAGCAAACGAAAAATCTCCATCTAGATCTTCACTTTTGTTTTGTTGTTTCAGCATGTCAATTAAGGCCTGGTCAACAGAGTCAGAGGTCTGCTTTTGCTGTCTTAGTCGTTTTGTTGGTTTCCCTTCATCCAAAGTACTGCCTGCACTAAGGATTTGCCTTGATGTTCCTGGCATAGGACTTGGAGGTGGCGTGAAAAGATCTGCTTCAGATTGCGACTCTTCTGAATTTGTAACATTACTAACTGTGTGTCGATTTGAAAAATTATCATGTATGAAAGACAGTTGTTCAAATAATTTGCATTTTGGAAGTGTTGCACTTGCTGCACCTGATCGTGACATTCTTAGAGTTTTCTTTATACATTTTGTGTAGTTATCTTTTAGTTTTTTCCATACCTTGCGTAGATAGTCAACTAAAAAATGAAACAAGTCCATGGTATAGCACAGCATGACATTAACTATAATAGCCAAAGTCACACTGACATTGCTCATATTTTAGATAAAATTGATAGTTTATTCTAATTGTAGAGTTGCAGAGTTTCATATGTACGTCGCATCCATGACAGACAAGAAAAGAAGGACTACATAGGGAAATTATTTTTCCTTAATATCTGTAATCCTTGTGGTTAATTTTTGTATTTTTTGATGGACAATTGACACATCACTTCATGTTGAAAAACTCATAGATGAATTCCGTTGTTTACATTTTCAGCGGTAAGCTCTTTCGGCTTTGGCATTTGCATGGCAGGAAAAAAGATGGGGGCGCTAGGTGAAGCAAAGTAATTATCAGTTCATTTCTTCACACAAAGGCATTCTTATGACCTTTAATGAATTCAAATAAATCAGAAAGCATCAACCTACACTCGATAATAGTTTATAACCCCAACGATGTCCCCGTTAGAGGAAATCCACAGTAAAATACCTTTCTTCACCAAATCCTAGCATCTTTCTTCCTGCCACGCAAGTGCCAGAGCCAAGGAGCTTACCGCTAAAATATAAACAAATGACGTCACGCTGGAATTCATCTATAAAATCCAAGTTACTACTCTTCCTCAACTAAGTATATGTGTATTCGATCAAACAAGAATTGATATATATTTCAATATCATGTTGGGTTGTACAACAAGTTGATTTGAACATTGATTTGGACCACCACAATGTTTTATCTTACCAAGTTTACGACCTTTTGTCCTTTCTACCCAAGCACGAAAAATCAAAATTTGAATGTGAGTGACCTAATTAAAACTTATCTCAGGGTGACTTCAGACATGCTCCAAAATTATTTTCTTCAAAAATAAATGCATGTGTGTTTTAGGAAGAATATTAGCTAGCTAGCATAAATGTTATAGAATAAATAGAAGGTACAATAGTCCTAACCATTCTCACCGCCAAAAGTTTCTGATATGGCTGTCCATGCTTGACTTTTTTTAAAAGCTCTACATTTTGTATCCCATAAGCATTAATATTCTCTGATGCATTCTACAAACAATTCTTCGCTGAATTCATTTTTATCTTCGGGGGGCTCATTCTTATCTTCATGGGAGGCATTAGTAATTCCAACTACAGTTTCCTGATGTAGTGTATCCTTAAAAGCTAAAGGCTGTTGCTGTAACAAAGTCATTAGTTCTTTGTAATTAATTGTTTGCTGCTGCTCCATTTTTGTACCCGTGTGTGTTTTTATTTTTAGCTGCAATTTTGATTTTGATTTTTGCAACTCATCAAAAAATACGGCATCTGATTGGTCGATAATACTCATTCGCCGTGGTAGTTGAACAAGATTCAACTACTGCGACGAATGCTCGCGAATGAGCGAAAATTACGTAGTATACTAAAAATAGATTTTGCGCATGTGCAGATGCATGGTCGCTTATTCGTGCGACTACGGCGAATGAAGTGTGAACCGGCCTTAATGCTGGACATTTACGCTGCAGGTCAGGCTTGCTATCTCATTTATATTATTGTTTATACTTTTATACTATTGTTTATGTTTATACTAATGACACTATTATGCTGGACATTTTATATTACAAATCGCTTCGTAGCTGGTCTTTGAAACTCGACTTATGGTACAAACCATCAAATCCCTTTTGACTTGTGACAATTGTCATTAATTATACCAACAACAAACACACCTATGACAGTGGGAATTAGCTACTCCTGCTGGGCACCCAGTGTAATTGAAACTGTTTAGAAATAATTGCCCGAAAAAGTTGCACTGGTATCTACCGATGAGTCATCAGGTGTTTTCTTATTCATTTTGTTGTTCTTTTCTTTTTTCAACAAACAGGTTGCACATAAAGGTACACATGGCAAAACTTTCGTTCGGAAATGGTTATTCAATTATAAAAAATACAAAAAAACAAAAAAATATAAAGTTTAAATAAAAATCCTCTCTTTTTCATCTTCTTTTTGTAAAATGACAGATAATAACTTATCTTTAATTTGCTGCGTTGTTCTGTCATTCCGCATTTTACTATATGACATTTTTTTCTCACTTGATATGTCTGGTAGAGAAACATGATAGAAATAAAACTCTCCTTTTCAGGTTTTTCGGTGAATATTGACAGTCATCACAAAACCTTGTGATGGCTTTGTCGTATATACATATACTTGTCGTGGTGAATTTTTAGAGAGAGAACATTTTAAATCAAAATCTATCCTACTCAGAGTCCACAAAGGTAAAGTTAAAAGTATCGTTTTAGAAAAAGAAAGAAAACCATGTTGCCCATAGCACGTTCTTAAAGTCATATTTGCATTTTAAAAGGCTAATTTAAAATTATTGGACAATCAAAACTTTCACATGAAAATAAAAATGTCCGAGAAATTAAGTAACAACAATATTCAATGCTGTAAGCCATTTGTTAATGCTGTTTTATTTTATGGAGAACTTTCTGTGTGAACTTGTAATTGTGAACATACGTACATTTATTGAAAAGGGATTTCGCAATTCCTGATTACATTAAAAAAAGGTATTATTTATCAACTGACACCAAATCACGAGTCGAAACTGTCTTGCTTACTAGTGATGATAGCATGTGTAGCTTTTAAAAGACGCTTAATCCCTTCATTGCGATCAGATCTGATAAAGGATTAAAGAATGTATAATAAGGTTTTATTAAAAAAAATATTTCTGTACATCTAATCTACCTGGTCACCAGATCGTTTGACACAAGATATCTACGTGCCATCAAAACAGCAATGTGAATGAACTTCCTGCGAAACCAGTGGCAATCAGTGCATTTTTAATAAAAAAGCTATTACAATTAAAATTCAATACAAGAACAGAAATTAAACTTCCCCTGTATCAAACAAGTGCTGGAAGATAAATAAAACAGACATGTAGATCCGCAGTACTGATGACTGGCGGCGTGTATTTGACATTCAAGTCTTTCAAGTGATCAGTAGTTAAACAGCAATTGGTGCACCTACTACCAAAGAATATCACTCACACTTAGTTTACCATGGAACAATCATCTTTCGTCAGCAGAATCAAACTGCTCACGTTCATATTTGAGTGCGAGAAGTTCTTAAGAGATTTATTTCATGACACTAAGCTTGGAAATTTCCCAAGAAATAAGGAAGAATTGTACGAAACTTTAAATAAATTGAAAAAAAATGGAAAACTAAAGAATCTAAGCCCGCAACAACTGGAAATTGCTTTACCTAAAAGTAAAAAGACAGACTCGAGTAAATTTGATTTAAGCCTATTATGTCATCTGTTACTAAACAGCAAGAATCTGAAAAGTGAAATGCGTAATGCCGTCAAAGAAATAAAAGACGCAAGAAATTTTGTTATACATACCCCTAATGTGTCATACTCTATTTTTTTAAAACGATGGGATAATATCGAAAGTAACCTTGCAAAGCTTGGATATGTGACTGAAGTCCAGGATTTAAAATTGAAAAAGTTGGTTGATTTAAAAGCTTTTGAAGCTTCTATTAGCAAGAGCAAAAGAGAACTTCAATCAAACGAGTAAGCAACATTGTTTTTTTAATATATGTTTTAGACAAGTTCATATCATTTTTTAGAATTAAAGATTAGTAAAACTTATAGCAAAACACCAAAACTTTTAGCAACACCTTACACAGTAATTTTGTTGTTTTAAACAACACTGATGAAGCTTATCGTGCCCTGTGAATGTTTCAAGTACTAAATTGGGGCTTTTCTCTTTACCCCTTTTAACTCGCGATAATGATTAAGTGGCATGATACGAAAGAATTAACTATCTTCATTTTTTTTGCCCAAAAGTATTTTTTTATGCCTGCCTGTTTGCCATACGTTGAAAAAGGAAATTTGCCCTAAGCATCATAAGTTTAGAAGTAAATAACTTAAAGCAGGAAAGTAGCCACAATTTTTTGAAGCAGGTAAAAAAAAACGTTATAATCAGAAAGTTTAGGATAGTAATCGGACCAAGTATAACACATCTATCTTTTCATTAGTAATGACTTATACAAGGATCATCATGAAAATCTTGCTCTGCGATTTACTGGGGATTGGTCTGTCCAAACAGTAGAGATTAATTGTGCGAGAGACCCTTCACAAACTAAAGAATTAAGTAGAAACGAAGATTTCACAGACAAGAAACAGGAAAACACGTTGTATGTGACAGTAAAAGCAACACAAGAAATGCAGTTTAACCAAATATCGATTCGGTTAGTGGATAGCCAAAACAATGCAGAAGATGTTTTCATTGAAGGTAGCTATAATTTTTTTTCGTAACAAATACTCTGAGATGGTTATAAGGGGAAATTTTTTAGATTTAATAATCAAATAGTCACATCTTTATTTAACGATTAAAAATCAGGAACAGTAGACTTTAATCCAACAAATAATTAAACCAAATGCCATTTTAATTTATTACACCTTTTATTTCCATCTTATATAAACCATCGCATGTTTTTTTACTCTCGCGGTTTTATATACTCTCATTTCTATACTTTATATTTACATTTAGATATCGGGAAAGCCTGTGCACACCATTACGATAATAACGTCAATGGTATCTATTTATTGACACATAACAGCGTGTCATTGTCACAACAAATTAACCAAATCTTACAAACAGAGGGAGTGACATCCCAAGTAGAGATAATATGTAATGAAAAATATGAAGTAATGACCCGAAGTGATTACAAAGAGTTTGCCAATGGGTACATTGGCCGTTATTTCACCCGCGGAAACTCAAGTCTGCAAAAATCCGTCCAGTTCCCACCTCTAATGCGTGACCAGAAGGTCTCTGTATTTGCACATAAAATTAAAAATGCTTTAACTGGATCTAAGTACGACCATTCCACTATTTTTACCAATTACAACACAAATGAACATTTAAAGTTCTTGAATTCGCAGAGTGGAATATGTTTTGAACAAGCAAGTTGTACCAACAGAATTTTACTTTTGTGCGATAACATAATCATAAATATTCGGTATACAGACGCAACAGATGCAGAAACCATACAAGACGAATACAAGAAAGGTGAAAATGATCTACTACAACTAGCTATTATCAAACAGAGCATTGTAAGAGATAAGATGGTACTTGTCAGTGTTGTGGCAGCTCCAAAATTGGAAAAAGACATACATATGAATATTTGCGTTGATTGCAAGCTGTTGTGGAAAAATGTGTATGAATCAAATCAGTTCCAGTATTTTTTCTTAAACATGTTAGGAAAAAAATTGGGAGGAAGAACATATAAAGAACCACACATCAGTATGATGAGTCAAATTATGTGTTTCATGGCCATGCGACAGGTGGGATACAAAGTTCCTGTAATCAGTGAAGATGACGTGCATGAGCAAATAAAATCGGTTATGCTGTCCGAGGAGCAACTATACTTTTTGTATGTTGAATCAAAGAAGAAGATTATCACTGGTCCGTTGGGCAGCGGTAAAACTATTTTAGCGCAGTGTCATTTAAAAGATCTTTACGACAGATGCGAATCGGAATGTATTATTTACTATGTCATTTGGAATGATAAATCTTTGTTGCTCAAAGATGTTAGCGACCTTAAGGAAACATTTGATCGGAAAGATAACGTTACTGTCGAGATCAAAAATATTGTGGAATTATCAAGGGAAATGAAACTAAGTAAATTACCTAAAATTTCACAGTTACTGGCTCTTGTGATCAAAAAACACAGCAGTATACAAGTCCATTTGATAGCAGATGAGATAGATGGAGAAATGTTCGATACCTCTGAAGCGTCAGCTCTAAAGCAATACTTTGAAACTGAAAAGAATGTTCGGGACTCCGTTGTAGTTTTATTCCCGCAATCAATCGAGAAACATCGAATCTTGGAGTATGATGGAAACAAAATAATTCATAACACTTACGAGTACGAAAAGACAGGAATGACGGTACTGAAACTTAACCTTGCTATGAGAACATCTGAGCTTATATTTAGATTTCTCAAAGCGTTTGAAGAGAAAATAACTGCTAATACCACGGAAACTAACCTTCCTGATTTGAAAAGTAAAGGTCATGCAACAGACAGTGGAAAAATTATCCCAACGCAACAAGATTCAGAAGAGGGAGGTGAAGATGAAGATGAAGGTGAAGTGGAAGTGGAAGAGAAGATAGTTGCAGATATGGAAGAAAAACTATTTGAGTCGCTGCTTGATATTGATATTGTTATTGCTACCCTTGATGACACAAAATGTTCTGCAGATGTTAAAGCAACTTTAAAGGTGGAATTCAACACTGCCAAAGAGCTCGGCCACAAGGTTCAAGGGAAAAAACCTTGTTTTATACACCTCAAAGAAACACCTGAAACAGAAGCTGATCTTGTAGTCACGCTGGCAATTGTTTTAAAGAAAACGTGGTTAGACAAAAAATTAAAACGTCTGCTTATTCACAAGTCAGATGATCAAAAAAGAATATTTCATAGATTGCTCAGGCTCCTAGAAAAAGACTATTTTTATTATGATTCATCAACCCAATGGAGAATCATGGATAGTCATGACTCATCTGTGAATGCACTGCCAGAGGATGGTTTCTATAACATGCTAACAAACCCAGAGGGCTGCCGTGGAGATGAAGCAGCTGAATGCATCTCAATCATTGATCTAAATGACACCAAATTGACTCATCTAACACTAGAAAGTTTGTCACGTGTTACTGAAAACCTGATTATGATTTCTACATCCCATATAAACAGCAAAAGCATTCAAAAGTGTTCAACTGGTTACATCCTCAAGAAACTCTTAGCTGCAGATTATCTTCGCGAAATGTGCGTGACATTTAATCCTAATATGGTTGAGCCGTGCAGTGAAAGAAATGGCGTTTTCGAAGTGAACAACAACCATCTTGAATATAAAAATATGAAAACTACGCTAGAAAGTATAGTCAATTATCCCAAAAGACTGTCAGAAGTCATAAACGCGGAGGAATTCATTTTTAAAAAGTAAGGAATTATATTCTTATAAATATTGAATAATTGTTGCAGGTTGAAATTGGGGAATTTTGTTTTTTTGTAAATAGGTCGCATGAATGAAAACAAGAAGGCTTACAACCTTTAACTATTTCTAAAACTTTTCCAACACACTGGCGAAATTAAGGTTATTTAAAACATCTCGGATGTAAGGCAAGGAAAGAAAAGAAAAAAGGAAATGTCCTCTAGTTACTAATTTTATGTTCCCTAGTGAATATTTAACTTATAGTCTGCCGGCTTTTGAGCATGCCCAACGGGTATTTTCGAGAAAAAAAGACGAACAGTAATTGTGTAGACACGAATCAATAAATATCGCACTTTTTAAAAACAAAATAACTTGGTGGATATACATAAAACTTATTGAGTCGAAACTAATTACAAGCAACTTGAAAGAATACTATATATTCATAACATAAACATAACTTTGAACTTTGGATTAGATTTCTACAACCAAACTACGAAGCTAAATATCATTCCAAGCCATATATTTTCGCCTTTTGCATAACGTACAATAAAATAAATGTTATTTTTTACGTTCTTCGTTGATACATATGTTTATTTATTTTTATATTTGTGCCTTGATTATTTGACTTTTCGTGGTCGCACGTGCTTTAATTAAAACACTACTTTACATTTAATTTTAATATCGCGCGTTCAGTCATTCATCACAACTAAGAAAAATCAAATACTCATACTGTGCTGCACAGTATGACAGAAGAACAAAAATTTGCTTGCCGCTATTGTATGCTGAAATTTTATTTCTAACTTGTTGTTATTAAATTTTCAGTCTTTATCCTCCCAAACAAGTCAGTAGTATTATATGTTCGTATATAACTGATTCATCGTGTGAATTACAGTGGGCAAATGAAGAATATGATTATATTGTTACAAAACAAGAAGAGCAGAGCTCCAATGGGGAATTAGTTGCAAATAATGTCTGGTCAAACCGATGTACTATTAGCAACATTGAAGTTGGAAAAACTTATCTGTTTTGTGTAAAAGCTGTCAATCGAACTTGTGCATCAGAGGATAGCATTGTAAAATACTGTCACAGGTAAAAAAAAAATTTATTGTTATAAAAGAATTGATTAAAGAGTCGTTCAGGTCATGAATGTTTTTTCCATAACAATTATAAAGTTGAGAGAGTAAAACTTTTAACCCTGCAATTCTCACAACCTTGTTATGATTGCTATGATGTTTTTATTCTAGTTTTATTTAAAACATTCATCCTTTGTTTTATATCCATAGCCCTTCTGCTGCTCCACCACTAACTTTTAACCCTATTCGGTCCGGGGTTTTTCGAACATATTATGACCGGGGGGGGGCGGATTCCGCCCCCCCTCTATAACTTTTGAAGTAAGAGTGCTGTCATCATAAAATTTCGTATGAAGGAAATTCAAACTTTAATACACATGTAGGAATTAAATTTATAAATTTTTAGCAGGTGGAATGACGTCATCAGCTCGTCAGTTTGTAGGCACCCCTTAATTTTTGTATCATTTCTTTATTAAGAAATTTCTTTCTTGAAAACATCATATTTAAGTGAATTATAATCGTTTTCTAAGGCAGGATGATAAACCTGTATCATACTCAAGTATTTTTGCTGGTGGGATGATATTTAGTATACTGAAGATGATGAAATTCTTATATGTACTTTCTTATATTTATAAAGTGGAGGATGGAGCAAAATGTTACTCTATGGTGTTGTTAGAGTATATTTATGAATTATATAGTTATCAAATTTTTATTATTACTTTATTATGCTCAAGATGATGCAATAATGCTGATTTTAGTTGTATCAATTGCGCAATAATGTTAATTTCAACATTCGTTTAGGGACTATATCATTTGAAAAGAAATGTATTAAAAACTTTTTTTTTAAACTCTGCCTCTTACAACTGGAAAAATATCTACATAATATAGAAAAATATATACATAATATAGAAAAATATATACATAATATAAAAAATATATACATAAAATATACATAAAATGTTCTCGTTATTTTTTTATATGGAACTAATGCAACCCTGACATAATTGCATCAAATGTACACGGCAGGCATTTTCTCCGCAATTTTGGCATGTTGATTTTACTTTTTTTAATTTGTCTTTGGCCACCTTCTGTTCTTTTCCGTGCGAATCGTTTATGCATAACCGACATCTTCGTGGAGTGTCTGATGATGAAGGAAGCATGTCATTTAGTGATCGTCTTGGACAGGCTTCGCTTTTACCGGTTACCAGCCCAATTTTTTTTAGAGTGCCAACCTGCAATCCCTTTTTGTTTCTTCTTTCGATTTGAGGATTGACCAGTGCTTCGGCTAATTCCATTCCGAAATCGAATGAGTTAAAACTTTTCGGATCCTTGTTGTGATTTAGAGCCATGATGGTTGAGGCATTCACTCTAACTGTGTCAAGGATATAAGATAAGGCCGATATGCTCCATCTTCTTGATTTCGGTTTCACTGTGTATGTACCAACCTTTTGATCCACAATATCAGTTCCGCCTTTTGTGAAGTCATATAACTTATAAATTGCCGGCTTTTTCTTCTCATCATCCTTTGTAACTCCAAGAATTGGGTTTATTGTAGACAAAATTAAAACGTTTTTTTTCCCTTTCGAAGTTGCAACGGCGTAACTGGAAATGTTTAAGTCTCCGTTTTCTTCCCAATAAATTTCGCTACTCAAAGGTTCTCTTTGGGACACATCTTTTATTTCCGCCGGTATGCCTACTCGGTTGATCTGCATTGTCCCAACCATTGTAATCCCTCTCTGTAATAGCCACCGCGCAATTGGTATCGACGTATACAATCTGTCCATTGAGATGTTTCGACCACAGATAGAAACTGTTTTGTGTAATTTCTCCACGAGGTATTTTATATAGTTTTCTGTTCCGCAGACATAGTAGTGGCTTTCCTCGATGTTGTTGGGTTTTCCACAATACACATGAGCTTGATATGTGTACGGATACCTGGCACAGTTGATAGATTTAAATAAAATTCCGTATTTAGCAGGCTTATCCGGGTTGTATTGTTTAAAACCTACTTGTGTCCTCATGGGATACAATGTCTCGTCCAACGACAAAAAGTCTTCTGGTATCATATTTTTGGCGCAGTTATCGTTGAACGATTCGAATAATTCTCTCATTGCCGCAAATCTATCTTTCTCCCACCGTTCTTGTCTCGTTGCAAAATCATCAAATCGCAGGTTTTGAAATATAAATTTGAATCTGTTCCTAGACATCGTTGCACTAAAAAATGCAGGACCGTATTTATCAGAAAAAAGTAGGTTCACGTGGTGGTTATTTAGACAAAATAACCCTCGAAAATACATCAGGCCGACCACAGCATAAAAGTCGGCTGAATCGATCTCTTTCAAATGAGGATATTTGTCGGATTCCATGATATGATCCTTTACATTTTCCAATATATTTCGAATGCGTTTGTTTGTGTAACCTACGATTTTCTCTACCATAAAAGGAGTGATATATAAATCAAAGACGTCCTTAGCGGTTGTTGCAGAGCGTGCGCGAGGCGATACTCCTGGTTTGTTTTTCAATACATTGTGAGCATTCTGCCTTCCTTTGCGAGTCGGCTCTTCATTGATAAATCGTATATATTCTTGTTTTTTGCGGTCGGTTTTGTCAGTTATTTTCCCAATAATTGTTTTTTTTTCCGGTCCTAACGTTATTGGTTCATAATTTTCTTCCAACAACGAACTATCAATGCTGTTCACTGATCTCTGGTAAGTCAGACGTTTTTTCTTATATGTTGCTTCTTGCTCTATAACATCTTCGTGATCGCTTTCACCTAAAAATATAGTTTTTGATAGATATATAAATCAACAGACTAGAAAAAAAAATCGGAGTTTATGTGTTGGCTACTTACAAATAAAGTCGACGTCAGTATCTTGAACTCCCAACTCCTCTTCATCTAACAGCTCCTCCAAATCATCTTGTTCCTCTTCCTCATCAACAAAACGTAAAATATCTTCAATTGCTTCACGGGAAGTAATCGTTTTCTTTCTTGACATGATTGTAAATAAAATATGAAGTATCGTCGACGCGAAGTAAATAAATTTCACATATAACCATTCTTGACAAGAATTTTCTTTTGCTAACATAAAGTTATAGAAATCGGAACTATTTTGATGGCGTTACCGCCTTTGCCGTTGCTGAGTGGACACGTGTCAAATGTGCGAACAATTATTTTCTAATTACCTCGAGAAAAAAATTGACGATGTTTTAATTACACAAGCAATTATCGACATTGACACATCGCAAGAAAGGACTGCAAACTTTTTTTAAGATTGTTTATGATAAATTCAAGACACATAACGTAAAAGAGCATAAAATTTTGCGTCTAATGATATATAATATATGACCTTTTAAAAAAAAAATGTTTTTTGGATTTATGTCCTTTCAAAAACCCGTCAATACACCCACTTGCTGCATGAATTATTAAAAATTTTTTTTTTAAAAACATGCTCAAATAAATTTTAGGAAAAGTCACCAAGTTTGCTGCATTCTAAATAAGCCAAAAAAAAGTTATCAACAAAAAACCAGTAGGGGGGGCGGAATCCGCCCCCCCCCGGACCGAATAGGGTTAAAGGTAAGAATAAAATCCTGTACTTCAGTTTTATTTGTAAAAGTTTGATTACAAACATAAATACTTCCTTTAAATATATCCAACCTTCCAATTCTTACTTTAAACTTTACCTTAGACATTGCAGAATCTATTCGTGGTAATAACGTAGATGAATTAAGAAAACTTGTTTCCACACATCCTGATTGCGTCTTCATGACCAATGAAAACGGGTGGACGCCGTTAATGCTGGCTGTAATGGAAAACAATGAAAAAATGGTCACGTTTCTTGTTGCCAAAAGGAGCGAGGTTTGGGCGGAGACAAAAATGAAAAGCAACAGTTACGTTCTAGCTGCAATGAATGGTCATGATAAGATCTTAAATATATTATGTCATCAGAACATAGACCACATTAACCGTAAGGATCTTGACAAAGGCACGATCTTGCATTATGCTGCATCATATGGAAACACTGCTTGTGTGGATGTATTATTACGATTTAATGCTGACACAACCATTAAAAACGAATATGATAAAACCGCCTATGAAGTGGCTGGTAAGATAGGTA
Organism: Hydractinia echinata; assembly: GCA_030067915.1. Lineage (NCBI taxonomy): Eukaryota > Metazoa > Cnidaria > Hydrozoa > Anthoathecata > Hydractiniidae > Hydractinia > Hydractinia echinata. The sequence goes on from JASGCC010000135.1 coordinate 829,455, forward strand.
ATAAACAGAACAAACAAGATATCGAAAAGAAGATTGGAGATGCTCGATAAACGCATCGTTAAGGCTAGAATTAATTAAATTTAATATTTGTAATCAATTCGTGCCTATTGTGATTTTGTATTTTAACTTTTGTATTTTAACTACTGCGTAATTCTCTACTAAAATTCTTACATAGGTATTTTTGTAAACGCGTGAATTTTTTGTATGAAAAAGACTTATCTTGTTCCACTAATCATGAGGTTAGAATTGAGAAAAATCAAAACGCCATTAAACGCTATTACTGAAATTCGTACACAGAAATTCAACTTTATTTGTATATATATATACAAATATATATATATATATATATATATATATACAAATAATATATATACAACATTTAAGTTTCCTTGTATATATTTTTCCCCTCACTTTGTAAATATACACGTTCTGTATTTTTCTAAGTTGTTAAAAGTTAAGTTCTTGTAAATAGATAAGACATCACAAAGAAGATTTTTCCTTATTCCCATACCTAAAGGTAAATTTATTAAACTACGGTATGCTCTCAAGACCATTCTCATGTTTATAAGTTACGGCCTTTCTTTATAATGATTGGAATATTTTAAATTTATTTATTTTTAAACAAAGCTTTTTTATAAATTCTTGTTCAAAACATTATGGTCACCATGGCAGTAAAATTAAACGATGATAAACTTCGAGAATTAATTTATTATAAATATTTATTGTTCGCATATGCAAGCAGCTGCGATGGCCGAGTGGTTAAGGCGTTTGACTAGAAATCAAATGGGATCTTCCCGCGTAGGTTCGAATCCTACTCGCAGCGAGACGATTACTTTAGCAATTTTTTTAAATAAAATTTCTACATGCAACTTGCCCCGCACAATAATGTTGCATCAATTGCCAAACATTAGCCATTAACATCTTTGTTCAAGTTTAAAACAAAAAATATACCTTCTAAAATTGGTATAGTAGAAGGCATTTTGTTAAAATTACCAAAATTGGGAATCAATTTTCCGGAAGAAAATGGATTAATTATGATATTCGTTCACAAAAACATCACCTAACTTTTTCTTTAACGTGCTGCATGCTCAAAGCACATCCGACACAATCTAGACTAAGAAATCCGCAGTTGTGTATATTTCATACTCAAAAAATATCTTCTCTCTTATTATCTTATTACAGGACGTGCCATTGCTGATGAAATGAGCTAAATTGTTTTAACAGCACGTTGAAGTACGTTCTTTGGTCATTTATCATAATGTTTCTATCTAAAGAACTAAAGAAACTTATTGATTTGATTTGATTTTAGGTTCCAATTCTTGGCATGTTTAACAAAAATGCCTATTTTGATTATTATTGTGCTTGGAAGCTTAAGTAAGTAATTTTAACTATCATCATAATGGTGTTATAAGAAGAGATAAACTACCCTTCTACTCATGCCTGAAACTATTTCCTTTTCCCTAAAGTTGCCTAAAGAATTTACGTGTACTGTTCATTCTATTTTACCTGATTTAAATCGATTTGATTAAACTGTTCCACCGCGTAAGGAACACGTGTTATTTAGAAATATCTGGCTAAAACCTTTGTGATCACTATGGTGATTCGTAGAGCATTTTGGAATGCGTCGAATTGTAAAAGTAATATGTTCAAACATATCTCTGATGATTTCAGCTGCGATGGCCGAGTGGTTAAGGCGTTTGACTCGAAATCAAATGGGATCTTCCCGCGTAGGTTCGAATCCTACTCGCAGCGAAACAAATATTTTTGAACACATATACAATATTTGTACATCTTTTGGAACATGCCTCCTCTTGGGAATAGCTAATCTGTGTTTAACCAAAGAAAATTTTATTCGAATAACATATTCTGCTACATATCTTTAATCTTTCAATCTTCAGACCTTAATAGAATAGAAATTGTACACTGGCTGGATTCGCCTGTCCCTTAAATATCGCATTTTCTCCCTACCTCTTTATAACTTTTGTGTCGACCCCAAAGCTTTGAGATAAACTCGAAAGTAGCTCTAGACCTGTCTGGTCACGTAATGGATTCTGATTGGTATATTAGTATATTCCTGCGAATAATTGTATATTGGCTATTTCATTTGAACTATATGCCCTAAAATTTTTAAAGTTTTTTACGTAAGAATCAATAATTGTGGCAGTAAAAAAATTGCTTAAAAAAAATGTTCGGAGTAAATGTTCGGCGAAATATAAAGTATACTTATATTTTTTTCAAAAAGCTGGATTTAAACAGGAATTTAAAGCACAATAATAATTTTATAAAATGAGATTATTTTTTATCGTAAAATATATAAAAGGATTATGCAATGGCAAGTCACTTTTTGAATGACTTTGCAATCATTTGGTTGCTGCTACAGACTTAATAAAAAGCATTATTTGATTTTTTTATGAAATAAAATTGAAGAGAACAAAACTTTAATAAAACACTAAAAAAGAAAAACGACGAAATCAGAAAATCTCAGCAAACACACGGCTAATATTTTTGACTTATGGTTTCAGCACTATAGGCATTATCCCTTAAACATAGTTTGGGTCTGATTAAAGGATTTTATTGATGGATTCGTTAAGAAAAATGTATATAAAAATTTATGTCTGCAATATCCTTTTTTTTTCTTTTTTTTTAAAAAGTGTATGCATTGTATATTGTATTTTTTCTGATCATTCACAAGAGTGGAAATTTTTCAACCTTCTCTCTTTCGCAAAAATTTGTGCTCTTACATAATATGCATGATACTAAAGTTAGTATGAATACTAATAAATTTTTGGGTATCCTAATTTTGAATAACTTTTTGTGATTTTGACGCTATTTGCAACATTATATTTCACAAAATTTCCAGAAATAAATTTACAAAACAAGGCAAGATTTTTCCCCATATGACATGTCTGTTTGATATAGACTTTACATTACTGTAAAAATAAATAAAAATAAAAATATTTTCCTGTCATCATAATTGTTTCGAAAAAATATTCAAAGTGTAATTTTTTATGAAAATTTTGATCGCAATCATTAATTATTCTTTTTTTCATGGCATACCAATCACAAAAATGTTTCACAAAAACTTTGTTCATACCTTTTATTCCCAGGAATAAGATTTGTCAAAATTTTTCACATGAGATATTGAATTCAACTTTTAACATAAATAGTTATTCTGAAATGTGAAATGCAGAATATCAATTCTGCCTTGTATCACAAACAAAAATAGTTGAGTGGCCAAATTCGAAAATTAAATTCCAGAATCAATTTCGGTATGTTATTGAATGCATGTCGACATACTTTGACCTTTATAGACTGTACCAGTATACTAACCAACTGGTTTTGTTCACCAACATGTGGCTACTGTTTGTAGCCCACTTAGACAATTGATTTTAGAGACCTTTAACTTTTTATGAACAAAACTGCTATTCCCAAGAGGAGGCATGTTCTGAAAGATGAACAAATATTGTATATTTGTTCAAAAGTTGTTGTTTCGCTGCGAGTAGGAATATCCCATTTGATTTCAAGTCAAACGCCTTAACCACTCGGCCATCGCAGCTGTGTTTTTTTTATACAATAACTACTTTTAGCAAACTAATTCTCGACATTATTCATGCTTTTACTGTGATGTCATGGTAACCATAACGTTGGAGCAAAGAATTTTGAACCAATCTTTGTATTTCTGTAGTATAATAAAATGCGTTAATTTAAAAAAAAATTTCGCGACCGAAAAAATTCTACAAATCGCGCTGTTAAATTCTGAAGACTTAGGTGGTGTTTACATGAGAGGCAGGACGTTTGCCGAAATGCTTCGCCTATTTTTTTCTCTCAATTGAAATATGCAGCAGTTATCTCATTCGTCCCTGGACTGTGTGTTTATATAGAAGAAAATGTCCCGCCTGAGTCTGGATCCCGCTTAGCTCAATCGGGTTATTAATAAGAGTATCCCGGTAAATTTCCCGTCCCGCCTCCCATGTAAACAGCCTTTTAAATGGGCTACAAAACCAACCGAAAAATTGCTCTGGGAACGCCCAGAGCAATTTCTCGCTTTTTTATGTCCGAGACTGGCGCGAAGAAATTACCCTTGGCCAGGGTGGTCTATTCTGCTATTTGATTGGTCGCTCAAGTTCCCGTTAATTATGAAAGTAAATTAATTTATGCGGAAAAAATAACGGAAAAACAATAATGGCGGTAAAGCGTCACTCCAAGAAAGATGCAGAAACTTTTATACTACTTGCTAGATTTGTTTTTGCGAAAAATAAAGTATTTGGGCTTGGTTAGTGTAGCTAAAGTCACTTTGTTATACATTTATAGAGACGATTTATAAAGTAAGTTTCCGTTTTTTTTGTAATGCAGGTAGGGCAGCTTTATGCAGTTAAGATTTGTTTAGGTGTTAGAGCTTGACTTTGTTTGGTAAATACACAATGTTGGTTATTCAATACTTAACTTCCTACGATACCTAGTAAATTAAAGTACAGAAGAGATGTCTAGTAGCTCTAGGAAGCTCTTTTTAAGACAACACAGAGTAAGATTTATAGTATAGCTATGTCAATAGCTACATATCACGATATCGTAAATTTTATACGTATTGACAAAATCTAAACAAGAAAGCAATTTATTTTATTTCAAAATTTTAATTTTAAGATAAACGAAACTGGTTCAATTGCTCCAAAAAAAAGTGTACAATGAGTGTAAAACCTAGGGTAACTGTCTAACAAAAAGAACATAATCTTGATTGTCATTGCATTTTTTAAAAATGTTTACATGTACGTGTTAAAAAGTGTCTGTCATATATAATATATACTAGCTGGGACCCAGCGTCGCACAGCGAAATATAGCACTACAAAATAAATGTCTTTCCACCATTTTGGTTTGTTATTCACTTTTCCATAAAATAATTTCCTTCATGCATAAGTCAAGGATTGACATAGCGGTCATTTTATCGTAATTAAGCGTCTCAGGTCCATTTTGTCAATATCAAAAATGCAATAACTTAAGTACAAAGAAATTATGGACTTGAAAGTTATTACGGGATGCTTTTAGATCAATGTAAGGGAATTAGCATAAAAAAGGTTTCGTATTAGCTATACCTCCCGAGTTACAGTATTTAGGCCTTTCAAGGGTGGGCGATAATTTTCAAATAAAATAATGGGTTTTAACCGAATAACAAAGAAAAGAGTGCAACTTATTTCGCAAAACGATTTCTTTACGGCCTGTTCATTTGCTAAGAAATTTCCAGACCAAATCAGCTTGTCTTTAATTTTTAGGCCAAATGTTGATTAAGCCCAACCCGGTAAATTTTCATATTCCATGACACAGTATGAATAGGGTTATACTGTCTAGCATCATGGACCACCATTCAATTCATTGTTACTAAATTTTCGAAGGATATCAGATATTGTCCCTAAATACTTCAACACACAGCTTATGAAACATGACACTTACAATAATCCGCTGCAGTTAAGGGTTTGGTGTTATTACTTTTCACCAGATATTCAATATTTGTCATTTGACGAAAAGAGTGTGACAGCAAAACGTTTCCAGCTTTGATTGGAATATAACCCAGACGGTCATGCTCAACATATTTGGCACAATGTGCTGCCATTTTTAAAAATGTTTACCAATACTAAACATAAACTACTAGTTATGAAAAGTTTACAATACACTAAAAATTCTGCCTCGCCACATTCAGTAAAAGCATTAGAATCAAACGTCTGACCTATACTTTTACCAATACAATTGAGGTGATAGGTTTTCAACGTTCTGAAGGTGCAGAATAATTCAATTAAATAAAACGAAAGTATCTCTTTGGTTCCTATCTTTAGTTAGTTTAAAACCACAAAATAAATACATTTAAATATTTGTTTGTGGCCACAAAAGATAAGTATAAATATTTGTAGCTACCCTTACCAACGCTAGCTAGCTAACTTCTAATTACAATGCACGTTGATTAACTGGATTCTTTTAAATAAAACTAAAACTCTTATCATGTTTGTTTTTGATCAGATCAACATTGTTTTCCATAAATTATGGTAATATGTTGGTCTTGGCAGTTCGCATGCAATTCTTAACAAATCGATGAAAATTAATGAATTAAAAATCAGCACAAATCGTAGTAATTTTGTAGCCTGGCCTAGGGTCATTTCTTTACGCCATCTCGGATAGACAACGTGTTAAAGAATAATCACTTTCTCTTTATGATTTTCTTCATTTTTAAAAGGTAAATAGATAGATTATCTTTCAGTATTCTATTTTGGCGGTAAAATAAGAAGAAATAGTATGCGAAATATAATACGCAACAGTAAAATCGAAACTCTGTTATTATAAGAAAACAAGACAACACAAAAGTGATTGGTAGATGTTTTATTCCAAGGCTTGTGTCGACTGAAATATTTCAAGATTATTTTAAATTTTTACAGTCAGAGGACACAAAACAAGGATATTTCCAGGAACAACCCTAGTGTCAAGCTTAGCCTATAAGAAAGGTGCTGCTAAAGGCTAAAATAACATTATAACAATATAAAATAACAATACAATTTTCGCTGCACACGATGCCATTATCTCTTTACTAATAGCCGTATTTAGTCTGTCTGTCCGCAAGAATAGTGTCGCGCAACGGGTACACGGCAACCCCGTGGATATTTCCACGGGTTAACGACTAGACAAAATATGTAGTACAATTGTTTCATATAGGACAAAGTATATATTCAACACATTCAACATTCCTATATCGTATGAAAATAGCCAACAAAAGAAAAAAAGAAGAGAACATATATTTTGGAGGTTTTTTATTGAATATTTTAAGGTTACAATAGTTTATAAAACAGTTAACAAGGAAATAACTACCATAAAAGAAATTTTACGTCTTGTAATATTTTTTTGCTTTTATTCGTTGTTATCTTTTCTATTGCTTTGTCCCATTTATCAAAGCTTTCATTTTTTTGAAAAATCTGAAACGGTTCTCGAAAGTTTTGTTATGCTGATTTATTTATGACATAACGGATTAGAAAAAATGAGTTTCTGTCAAGGTATGTGGTGATGTAAATCTGTTTTTACTTATCCAGTTTGATATTTTGAACATTTACATGAATATTATTACTTAGTTACCCTGATTATCATTCATACTAATTGTTTCTGAGAATCTACTCTATGATCTCATAATTCTGCATAATTAGTATATGTAATCGCACGTTTACGAGTGCAATTAGGAAATAATCGAACGAGTATTTTTTTTGCTTTTAATTTTCCGAGTCCGTTAGGACGAGGATCAGGGGCGGATTTAGACTAGGTCAACCCTGTCACGCGACCTAGTAAAAAAATGCCGAGGATTGAAATCGAATTCTGTCGAATTTACCCAGAATCTGAAGATCGAAATATTTCTCCTTGTTTTCTCATAACGCGAATTGGATCAACCTATGTTGACCTGACCTGTGTTAGCCAGTCTTGGCTCTAGGTTATCCCGCGAGGCTTTTACCGTCGACTAGAATCAAACCTATGTGGGCCTGACCTATTTTTAGTCAGAAATTTTGAAGTCAGCCCAGTCTTGGCTCTAGGTTATCCCGCGAGGCTTTCACCGTGCACTAGAGTCAACCTATGTTGGCCTGACCTATTTTTAGTCAGAAATTTTGAAGTCAGCCAGTCTTGGCTCTAGGTTATCCCGCGAGGCTTTCACCGTACACTAGAGTCAACCTATTTTGGCCTGACCTATTTTTAGTCAGAAATTTTGAAGCCAGCCAGTCTTGGCTCTAGGTTATCCCGTGAGGCTTTCACCGTGGACTAGAATCAACCTATGTGGGCCTGACCTATTTTTATTCAGAAAGTTTTAAACAAACCTGTCAAAATTTGTAGGCATTTTGGTATAAATATAAGTAAGGAATGCGGAAGATTCTTTCCGTTCTCAACATGGCTTGCAAGAGCTTGAGAGAGCGTGTGGAGTTAGTTTTTGAAAACGAAAATTTTGATGAGCTACCTCAAATTTACGCCGAATTAAATAAAAAGTTTAAATGTAATTCTGTTTTGCCATCTACTGACGTGTTGCAAAAACAACTTACTTTTGGTTTTATCCAAAGAAGTTGCCATGCAGAATACTATCTTCCTGCCTATGTGAAAGCAAAGAAGGATGGTTGCGCAATTACGTTGAAGTGAGTTGTTTATGTTTATCTTTTGTTGTTTCTGTAATAGCTATGCGTTTTTGTTACTATGACCACTAACTATGCAGCTGAATATTGTCTTAAAAAAGATTATGAATAATCTTTGTTGTTTTAAAATGTGCAAAGGTCATCTCAAATGTCTTGCTTGTTCAGTTTATTTTGTTGATGCATTCTTAGTTTACTTATATATTGAGCAAGTTGAATTTCGTAAACAAACCTTTAATAGGCAGCAGCTTGGCAAAATGTGTAGTTAAAGTTTTAGAATAGCTAGCAATACCTATTTTTATTACAGGTCTCAGGTCAATGGAAATTGCCTGTACAGTTCTATGGCGCTGTGTTTGTTTGGGAAAAATGTGATGGTTGACGACTTGCGAATTCTTGTGTCAGTGGAACTAATGATGAATGCTAGCTTTTACTGTAAGCATCCTCTATTTTCTTCTGTCCTTGCTCTTCCAGAAAGTCTCTTTAAATCTATGGAAGATATTCTCAATATGTCTGTCTGCAATTCTGCATTTAACACAGACAAAAAACAAGAAGACTTAGTTAAGGAGGTAGCCATTTTAAATTTAGTAGATCGGAAATATTGTTCCTTTCTTGCTATGCTTGCTCTGTCATCTGTCACAAACAGGAATATTTTTTCTTATTACCCAGATTATGGATGGAAAAAAGCTCAAATGTTGTTTAACCAATTAATAGAGCCTAGACAACCAAGCTCTGCTTTTGCTATTCACATTTTGTTTTGCTATGAGGGCTTACTTCCATCCAGAGAAAATTTTGCCCCTAATCATTTCGTTCCAATTATTTTTAAGCAGATACGTAAACGCAAGTCAGGTTCAGCTGCGGACACAAAAGTTTTATCTCCTCCTGTGAAAAGGCAAACAAGGTTTTTTCCGGATGCACAGGCAACAGGGAAATTATCTCTTGTAAAACCTGTGATTAAAGATAAACAGTTTAATTTCTTTCCTAATAAAGCTTCCTTTAACAATAAACTAACTGAAGATTATAAAGATAGTAACAATAATAGCACATCTGCTGAAGATTTTAATAACAATGACAAAATTTTAAATGATATTTCCTTTGCTACTGTTTTAAATTTTGAACATCAATATGACGTTGCCTCTTTCCTTTCTAAAGTTTCAGGTCTAGATGATAAAGGTGTACACAACCTAATCAGCAATGTTTTTGTGCCTGATAAATCTTTTATTTTTCCTAAAAAAAGTGGGCGTTCCTTTCGGCATGAATGGCTAAAGACCTTTTCATGGCTTAAATATTCACCAACTTTGGATGGAGCATTTTGTTTGCCATGTATCCTTTTTGATCACAAGGTTGCTAACAAAACTTCTAAGTTACAGAAATTGCTTTCTCAACCTTTTCGACATTGGCCAGCTGCCAAAAATTTTTTTAAACAACATGAAACATCAAATAATGGTTTACATATTCAAACCAGCCTAACTTTTAGTGCATTTGTAAAGAATTTTTTAGGACAAACTCAACCAATCAGTGTAATCATAGATTCCAACTACAAAAAACAGGTAGCTGATAATCGAAAGTTCTTAACACCAATTGTTGACACCATAATTTTATGTGGTCGTGTTTGTATTCCTCTTCGTGGCCACAGGGATGATAATAAATATCATCCTGAAGTTGGAAATTTTTCAACTGGTTCAACTGGCAATTTTATTGATCTTTTAAATTACAGAGTACGTGGTGGAGACACAACCCTTAAAAATCATCTTCTAAAATGTAATAAGAATTCTTCTTATATTTCTAAAACTTCACAGAATGAAATAATTAATTGTTGTGCAGATATAATCACAGAAAATATTGTTTCTGAAGTTAAGAAAAACAAGTTTTATACTTACGATTATAGCTGATGAAGCATCAGATACATCCAATAAAGAGCAGTTATCATTAGTTTTACGCTATGTAGATAGCAATTTTGACATTAAAGAAGATTTCATTCGATTTCTTCACTGTAAGGAAGGTTTATCTGGAAGTGCTCTTGCTTCCATTATTCTCAAAGCTCTAAGTGATGACCTAGTTCTAAATGTTCAAGACTGTAGAGGCCAGGGTTATGATGGGGCTGGTGCTGTGGCTGGTAGAATTAATGGTCTTTCTGCTCATATTTTAACAAGTAATAAAATAAATAATATTGTTTCTTCCTTTTCTGAATAAATATATAAATATAAATAAATTTTAAAATAAAGTATAATTTTTTGTACAAATCCATACCTAAGAAACTACTTTCTGTAATAAGTTTCGTACTCAATATATTTCTCTCTCCCCTCTCCCCCCCCCCCTCCCCCCCCCCTCCCCCTCCTCCCAATTTTTGGTGATGACAAACCTGATTGATTCAAAATTGTCCCCGGGATCAGTAGGCTCCGCTGACAGTACCTGGGTCAAGGAGTAACTGAGTCTTTTCTTTCCTTCTAAGCTTTTTCGAATGCTTAAATTTTACGTGGTGGTGATGAAGGTGATGATAACGTTATGAATCCAATTAGTTTCTTTTTAGTTTTTTTCATTTACCTTCTTACAGTAGTTGTATACAGTACATTTGTTTTTGCGATGTTGTGACAAAACAGCAAGCTGCAATGATAATACTTAACCCTCTGAGAATTTTACATTCATCATACGATGATGTAACAAAACAGCAAGCTGTAATCATAATACTCAACCCTCTGAAAATTTTACAATCATCATACGATGATGTGACAAAACAGCTAGCTGCAATGATAATTAATTCCTGTGCGTGCAGTTGACAGAGCCATTTCTTTACTTCCACTTTAACAATAATCTCTTTCTATAAATAAATTTTCCTTATTCCGGGCTCGGCCTGACTCCAGCCGACAGTACCTGGTTTCCGGAGCGGCATTATGACTGTCCATGTCGCTGACGAGCCCTGACATTGGGCTAAACAGTCTAAAAATGATTTATGCTAACGAAATACATTTAAGTTGTCATTCTTTTCTATTTGAAGTGTTTATGCGGAGCTGCGGCGTTTATGAGAATGTTTCGTTTCTGTTATCAAGGTCTAAAACGTCTGCATACGAGGTTGTTTTTTGTCCCCGTTTAAGCCTATTTCAGGGTTCGCAAAGCCCGTTTTAGCGAAAGCTGCGCATCACGACCTACTAAGAAAATTTGCTAGATCCGCCCCTGAGGATAAATTTAAAATACAAAAAAATTACGAGTTCGATTATTTCCAATTGCACGAGTAAACGTTCGATTACGAGCTATCACACAATGAACTATTTTTGTAAGAGTAGCACAGGATGTAAATTTCAATGTTTTGATTTTTTTATTACCCGATTTATAATTAGTTCGATTCATTGTAAAGATATCTTTTTTTGACTTATCATAAAACGCGAGAAAATAAATATTTAAATTATCGGCGCTCCTTAAAGAAGGCAGTTAAGATTCTAGAGTGCAATTAAGAAATAACTGCACTCCGCAGAGTGCAATTACGATATAATTTGCACTGTAGAAGAAGCGCCAAACAAGAAAAAATAGGTCATCGTGTGATTAGCTACACTATCAAGATTTATATCTCGGAAAGCAATAAATATTTTTTCAAAAAATAAAAACTGACCGCATACCGACTTTTTTTAGCAATGTCGTATTTTTTCAAATAATCCTTTATTTCCAATCACTTCTATAAAACAAAGGAATTAATTAAAACTTGACACTTTTTTATTTGCTGTAACCAAGTGGTTAACAAAATTCTTAAATTAAAATTTACAAACAGCAACATTTAACTAATATTGAAAGTTGAATTGGGAAAGTTTAAGAGTATGAGAATTGGATCAGAAAGGTTAAACATCGTTTTATTCAGAATATTTATATAAGTTTCTTGCAAGTAAAAAACGCCGAAAAACGTTTGCGTAGAAAAATATGGATACTCTTGGTGTACGGGAGGCTTCCCGTACACCAAGAGTATCCATATTTTTCAGACGATTGTGAAGAAATTTTAAAAATGGTGATTGAACTTACGCATTACCAAGGCAAACCTTTAAGCTTAATTGAAACAACAGTAGAAGCATTAAAGGAAGATGGGTTTAAAAACAAGCCTTGGTTTAATTGTCTGGTTGCCACTAAAAATGCAGAAATAATTGGTTACCTTTTGTACTTTCGAACTTACTCAATACAACATGGTCGATCAATAAAGATGCAGGATTTGTATGTAAAAATAAACCATAGACATGTAGGTGTGGGTAAAAGATTGATAAAAGAAGTTGGCATTATAGCTCTAAAGGAAAAGTGCAAACTAATTCACTGGTGCGTGCTGGATGCCAACAACAAGGCAATCGGATTTTATGAAAATATTGGAGGAGATATGCAGAACAATGTAAAGATTGGAGTAAATAATGGCGAGTTAAAGAATTTTTCTACAGTTAGATTGTAGTATAAATTCTGTGACAGCTTCACTTATAAAACTGACACATTGACACAGCCATCTCCACTTGATATGGGTCGTTTTTTCTAAATCAGAATTGAAATTTTAAACTTGGTCTGAAGATTTGAAACTTATCAACGAAACGGTCGGGTCGAATCTAAATCGCAAATAAATGAATTTGTTTTGCTTAAATGCACTAGCTTTGATCAGGTGGATTGTTAAAAACATTATTAGATGTTTCCGATTTTAAAGACATATCTGTTGATGGTGTTTCAACTCTTATTTACTTTAAATAATTCTGCTTTTTCCAATTGTTTTTGTTTTCCTGTAGCTGAGTACAAATTCCTATGTGTATTATTATTGAACTGCTACTGAGTATAAAAGTCAGAAAATAAAGTGGTTCACCAAAGCGCTGCGAGTAGGATTCGAACCTACGCGGGAAGATCCCATTTGATTTCGAGTCAAACGCCTTAACCACTCGGTCATCGCAGCTGAAAATCTCGCTGATAGTTTCAAACAAATTACTTCTCAACTTTTGTACACAACAATTGCTTGAAAAATCACCATGGTAATGACAAATGTTTTACATTTCACAAATGCGCAAATAACACGTGGTTCTCAACAACTTAAAAAAGCTACAAAACAAGCTGGTTAATTTTGACTTTAGTGACTTCCACGAAAGTCGAGCTTATGGCAGGGGAAAGGTTTATGAGCAATGAGGACCAAAACAACATCTTAAACTATCTTATATATCATATTGACGCCCAAATATAATTGAAAACGACAGAAAACTCCCTTAGAAACATTGTTAATCCATAGTAAAATTATTATTTATCACCTTTTTCGATGAAATTTATTTAATAAAATTTAAAGTAACTAGTCGGTGGCTCGTAGAAAAATCCACGGGTTCGCCCGTCTTTTTAATACATCATTGCGTGCGTCTCACTACTTGCGGTACCATTATGCGTGACAGAAAGACAGACGTATACGGTTATTATAATATAAACTAGCCGGGAGACCCGGCGTCGAAACGCCGGGGTGAGCCACAAGTAAAGGTGTGACCCGGCGTTGAAACAATTGGTCAATATTAGTTTATTTTGCGGAATAAGTTTTTGTGAAAGTTAAAAAATTAATGGTGACGCCGAGCTGAGCGCTTAGTACAGTTAAACGGTGTTGCACAGGCATATAGGGATAATACCCTTTTAAAAAACACTTTCTCGCAGACTCTTTTTAAATAAAAACACAGGAAAAAGTCCATTGCTAACACAGGGCTGAGCGGTTAGTTCAGGTAAACAGTGTTGCACATCCGTACAGGCGTGATTCCCGAGAAAGTTTAAAAATGAATTGTCACATTGGGTTGACCCCTTAGTAGAGGTAAACCACATTGCACATGCTCATTGGCGTAACGACCTTTTCCAAAAAAACAGTCTGTTGTTAACACTGGGCTAAGTGCTTAGTACAGTTAAACAGAGCTGAACAGGCGTATAGGCGTAATACCCTTTTCCAAAAAAAAACATCATTGCAACTCTGGTTTAAATAGAAACACAGGGAATAGCCTATTGTTACCCGTCCAGCTAAAACAATCGCTCAACCATTTTATTTGCAGAGTTTTCAGGAAAATAAGAAAAGATGTAGCTACCTAGCTAACTGCATTCAGTATAAGAATTATTGCTTAAGAATATTGTTGTAGCCAAACTGCATTTTTATACTTTCACATTTCAGCCAAAGATATAGCTAAGGAGCTAGCTAAATAGCCACAGCCTCAACATAAAAATAAATGTTGGGTAGGATAAAAAGCTGTTATACCAAACTGAATAGTAATAACTAAGGCTAGCCAGCTAGCTGGCTGTAGAATGCTCTTTAAAAATCTTTGTTCCTAGCCAAAAATCCTAAAAATGGTGCATTTAAGATTTGTGCGTGGCTAAAAAACGTGGCAATATATTTATCTTAACATACAGAAAATAAATATTACAAAAATAAAAAGCTTTCAGAAGACAAAAGAAGGTGAAACAGACCTACAAAGCTAACACGACCACCTTGAAAACCAAAATGGCCTTCATCATCATGTTCCTTCGTTGGCATGTCCCGGCCGCAAAAATCTTGATTGGTTTTTTAAAGAATCAGGCGTTTTGATTACTATACTACGTGCGAGCATTCAAAACAAAGTAATTAAAACTGTCAGTAAACTGGCCCATTTGCTATCGGTAGCCATTTTGCGTGACAGACAGACATATACGGGTATTATAATATAGACTAGCCGGGAGACCCGGCGTCGAAACGCCGGGTTAAGCCACAAGTAACTGTTGTTGAACGCCCTGAGGAGCGCTTAATAAGAGCCGTAAACTGTGTCACACAATCAGGTGGAGCGCTTTAGTACAGGTATACAGTATGTCGTAAATCAAGTAAAGCGCATGCACCATTGTAGTGTTGCGACTGTCACATATTTTTCAAAAAATAACTTTCCCGCAACAAAAGCTGAAATAAAAACAGAGTAACAGAGTTTACAAACCGTTGTTACTCTGTCATAGCAAAAAAAATTAGTCAATATTATTTTATTTTGCGGAATAAGTTTCAGTAAACGTTAAAATATTAATCATGACATCGGGCTAAGCGCTTAGTACAGTTAAACAGAGTTGAACAGGCGTGTAGGGACAATACCCTTTTGAAAAAACTTTCTCGCAGACTCTGTTTAAATAAAAACACAAGAAACAGTCCATTGCGGGGTTGAGCAGTTAGTCCAGGTAAACAGTGTTGCACATCCCTACAGGGGTGATTACCGAGAAAGTTTAAAAAGTAATTGTCACAGTGGGCTGACCCCTTAGTACAGGTAAAACACATAGCACATGCGCCTAGGCGTTGTTAACAACGGGCTGTTTATTTTGAATAGGCTGTTACGCGTAACAGCCTATTCAAAATAAACAGCCCGTTGTTAACACTGAGCTTAGCGCTTAGTACAGGTAAAATGTGTCGCACGTGCCTATAAGCTTAATGGCCTTTTCCAAAATACTTCAGTTTAAATAAAAACACAGGAAACAGACCACCGTTTAACAAAACGGGATAGACACATAGCACAGGTACTCCATGTCTCATTAATAAACTTTTGACTTTTGCTAAAGTTTATATTACAGTAAAGTGGTAGCTAACTACTTAATTGCATTTAGTATGAAAAAGATTACTTAAAAATTCTGTTGAAGCCAACTGTATTTGGTTACTTTAACATTTTAGCTAGAGGTAGCTAACCCCGAAGATAACACAAAAATCAGAAATGTTAGCTAACATCTACGTTGGTAGCCAGAATCTTAAAATTGGTTTTGTTTAAGATTAATATATGGCTAGAGAACGTGACAGTAAAACTAATACAAAGCTTTAGGTGGCTGAATAGGTAGCTTTAGCTAGCTAGCTAACCATAAAGTATAGGTGAATAAACATGTAAACAAATAGAAAAAAATACCCGAAAGTAGTTTTAAAAGAAACTGCAATCTTGTTAGAATACAAATAGAAGTATCAGAAAGAAAAATTAAAGCAAACAGTTATGAAACTTTTCTTTCTCCAGCAATGAAATGAGTTGGTTCAATCTGCTTGCCAAATTTCGGACCGATAACGTAAAAATCGTTGCTAAGGAATATAAAGAGCTTTAATTTCTGATTGGTCATTTATATAAAACTCCGCTCCTGATTGGACCTTTATTTTAGCGGCAATTGTCCCTGTACCAGTGGGGCCCCGACGGGTTTCTCGTCCCTGCGTATTTTGTATTTCGTGCGTGGTTAACACAAGTCGCTTTTGACGCACGAACAGACAGACGGAATACGGCTACTATTAAAGAGACTAGCCGGGAAACCCGGCGTCGAAACGCCGGGTAAGCCAAAGTCAAGGTGTGACCCGACGTTGAACAATCTGTGGAGCGCTTAATAAGAGCCGTAAACTGTGCCACACGATCAGGTGGAGCGCTTTAGTACAGGTATACAGTATGTCGTAAATTAAGTGAAGCGCATACACCATTATAGTCTTGCGACTGTAATATATTTTTCAAAAAATATTCCCTGCAACGATAGCTGAAATAAAAATAGTTTACAAACCGTTGTTACTCCATCATAGCAAAAACAATCAGTCAATATTATTTTATTTTGCGGAATAAGTTTTTGTGAAAGTTAAAAAATTTATAGTGACACTGGGCTAAGCGCTTACTACAGTTAAACCGTGTTGCACAGGCGTATAGGAATAATACGCCTTTGGAAAAAACTTTCTCACAGACTCTGTTTAAAAAAAACACAACAGGGCTGAGCGGTTAGTCCAGGTAAACATTGTTGCATATCCGTACAGACGTGATTACCGAGAAAGTTTAAAAATGAATTGTCACATTGGCTGGGTTGACCCCTTAGTACAGGTAAACCACGTTGTACATGGCGCATAGGCGTAACAGCCTTTACCAAAAACAACAGTCGTTGTTAACACTGGGCTAACCGCTTAGTATAGTTAAACAGAGTTGAACAGGCGTATAGGCGTAATACCCCTTTCCAAAAAAACTTCATTGCAACTTCGGTTTTAATGAAAACACAGGGAACAGCCTGTCATTACCGGTTCAGCTAAAATAATCTGTCAGTCATTTTATTTGCACAAAAAGTTTTCAGGAAAAAATAATAAAATATGTAGCTAAGACCTAGCTAACTGCATTTAGCATAACACTTTTTGTTTAAGAATATTGTTGTAGCCAAACTGCATTTTATACTCTCACTTTTTCGCCAAAGATAGGAGCTAGCTAAATGGCTACAGTCTCAACACAAAAATAAATGGTGGGTAGGATAAAAAGCTGTTATACCATACAGAATAGTAATAAGTAAGGTTCTAGCTCTAGCCTCCAAAATCCTCGTTCCTAGCCAAAAATCCTAAAACTGGTGCGTTTAAGATCTGTAAGTAACTAAAAACGTGACAATATATTTATCTTAACATTTTAAAACATACAAAAAAACAATATTACGAAAATAAAAAGCTTATAGAAGACAAAAAGGTGAAACAGACTTACAAACAGCACTGACCCATCATTACTTTAAAAACTAAAATGGCCATCATGTTTCGGTCCTCATGTTTCTTCGTTGGCATGCCTAGGCCGCGAAAGTCTTGGATTGGTTTTTTAAACAATCAAGCGTTTTGATTGGTGTATTATGTGCGAGCGGTCAAAACAAAGTCAGTAAAACTATCACTAAACTGTCCCATTTGTTTTCTGTAGCTTCTGAGCGAAAACGGCGAATGAGGTCACGGGGGTAATTATTATTAAAAATGGCGTATTAAAATAATGCATTCATTTTTATCACTAAATTTATTTTTCTTACTTATGGTAATAAATTAAAGTAATTCAATTAATTAAAGAAATAAATTTATTTTTAGAATTTATTTTAATCAATAATAAGATTTGCAATTAAACAACCCCCTGGTTTCTAAAAATCGCGGAAAAATCAAAGGAATATCGGTAACCCTTTTGAACAGACAGACAGACGGAATACGGCTATTATTATAGAGACTAGCCGGGAAACCCGGCGTCGAAACGCCGGGGTGAGCCACAAGTAACTGCTGTTGAACGCCCTGAAGCGCTTAATAAGAACCGCTAACACGGTTATGTGAAGCGCTTTAGTACGGGTATACAGTATGTCGTGAAACTGTGCGGCCTAGCGGTGAAGGCCAAGTGTAGTGCATAATAAAAACGGCAAACAGTGTCACACATTTAGGTGGAGCGCTTTAGGTATGCAGTATATATGTTGTGAATCGAGTAAAGCGCACATAACATTATAGTGTTTCGGTTGTAATGTATTTTGGAAAATATAACTATACTGCAACTTTAGCCAAAATAAAAGCACAGTTTACAACCCATGTTGTTACCCCGTAATAGCAAAAACAATTAGTCAATATTATTTTATTTTGCGGAAAAAGTTTCAGTAAACAGTAACAAATTAATCGTGACAGTGGACTTAGCGCTTAGTACAGGTAAACCGTGTTGCACATGAGTATAGCTGTAACACAATTTTTATAAAACCTTATCGCAACTTTGGTTAAAAAAAATTCAGGAAACTGCCTGTCGTTATCATGTTCAGTTAAAAATATCTGTGTCAATTTTAATTTGCAGCACAAGTTTTCATAGCAGTAATAAAATTGGTACCGTTGTTACCCCGTCATAGCAAAAGCAATTTATTTTATTTTGCAGAATAAGTTTCAGTAAACAGTAACAAATTAATCGTGACACTCAGGTAAACCGTGTTGCACATGGGTATATAGGTGTAACACAATTTTTATAAAAACTTATCGCAACTTCGGTTAAAAAAAATTCAGGAAACCGCCTGTCGTTATCATATTCAGTTAAAATTTTGTATTTTGTAGCACAAGTTTTCATAGCAGTAATAAAATTGGTAGCTGCCTAACTGCTGAACATAAGAATTGTGTTGCAGTCAGACAGCATTTGGCTACTTTCACTTTTTAGCAGGATGTAGCTAAAAGAAGAGCTAGCTAGGTAGACCCAACTTCAACATAAAAATAAATAATAATATACCAAACTGAATAAAAACTTTGAAAGTATAGGAATAAATAAAGCTAGCTATAGCTAGCTGCCTTAAGCATGTTGTTTCAAAATCTACGTTTTTAGCTAGCTAGCTAAACACTTAAAATTGGTTTGTTTAAGATTTATACATGGCTAGAAAACGTGATGAAATATTAACCTTAACATGTGAAAACACACAGAAAATAAATATTCCTATAGGTACAAAGTATTTAGAGAGAAAAGGATCAAAATGAGACCTACAAACCTCACAACATCACTGCTAAACCAAAAATGACCTTGTAAGTTAAGCATGGGTCCTCCGTCGGCATTCTGAGGCCGCGAAGAACTTGGATTGGTTATTAGTGCCAATCGAGCCTCGTGATTGGTTAATAACGCGTGAGCGGTAAAAACAAAGCCGTAAAAAACGGAGTCTGCCGGGGATCCAAAATAAAGCAGCAGGGCCGCGGGGATTTTCCGTCCGCCTGCGATTGAGATCACGGGGGTTAATTATTATTATTAAATTTAGCGTATTAACATAATGCATTTATTTTAGTGACTTAATTTATGTTTTAATTAAGGTTAATAAATTATAGTAATTAAATTAATTCAGGAAATAAATTAATTTCTGAAATTTATTTTAATCAATAATACGATTTCCAATTAAACCACCCCCTGTTTTCTAAAAAGTCGCGGAAAGATCAAAGGAATATATCGGTAACCCTTTTGAACAGACAGACAGACGGAATACGGCTATTATTATAGAGATTGTAATTATTCTGAATGATTTTATTCAAAAATTAAAATTAAAAGTAATTGTAATTATATATTTGATTTTATTTCACGAAGTTAATATGACGTGAAATAGACAAAATATTGGCAATAGTTTAAAATCTTTCAATATGTTGGACTGTTTATTTGGTGCAATTTATTTAGTAACAAAAAACATGCGGTTGAAATAAGAAATAGTGTTTATTTTTAAAATTCATTTCAATTCGTGTTGCTTAGATCATTTGGTAACATATTAAGACATTCCAAAAATTGTAAAATGCTTATATACCATTTTGACAACCCCCCTGTTGTAAAAAGATGAAAAGAAATCAGCAACTAGATCTTTCACAGGCAATTGGTTAAACCTTTCCAAATTTATTGATAAAAGTATGCCAGGTAGGGATAAAAGTATGTCAGGTCATTAATAAGGTTATCATCCCTGATGGAGATCAGTTAAAAAATTTATTTCGTTATGAAAATATTGTTAAGTCTGGTGTACACTCCAAACCAAATCATTACGTTCCCCTTGTTCCAGGTTACAACCTTCTTATACGAAAGTTGCACTTTCCTATTTCAGCCTGCAAGTGATCTCTATGACCTCATTATATATCGTTCCTGTGTATCTGAACAAATATATGGGTTGAGGTGTGTATGTATCATATCACATGTATGCACATTTCATCTTCATTATCCTGATCTTTCCATATTCTTATTGTTTATGTTATGTTTGTGTTTTATTTTGCTGTCCATGGCTGGTGTGATCATTTGATTCACCTAGTCATGCTGATGAAGCCTGATATTAGCAGAAACAGCAAGAATTTATAAATATTGAAATATATTCACAATTGTCTCACTTAATTGTAGTTAATCCCTGTTAATCCCTGTTAATCTCTGTTGTTGTTTTTGATTGATAAACAGTTTAAGTTCTACATGTTAGCACAGTTTTTTGTGACATTAGTGCTTTTATCTATCCAAAATATGACATATAAGACAGAGAGTTGTTTCTTATAAAAAATGATCTTAGGAGATTTTCTTATAGCTTAGCGTTTCTTTTCGTCAATTTTAATGATAACTAGATGAATCGGAAGACAATTTCCGGCGATTGTTGTACCCGCAAAGCTTAAATTAGCGAAAGTTTCTGCCCCAGACCCCACTCATTTTAAGGTCCTCATTTTATTTTTTTAAAGAAATTTCAAAGGATTTCAAAGAGTAAGTAAGCAAAGGTAAGTTTTAACGTTCTTGGGGATTCCATCCTAACGGCTGGCTATTTCTCCCCCCCCCCCTGACTGTAACTGTGTTACATTACCGGCCAGAGATACGTATACACAAGCCGGTTCGCGGTTAGGACCCCCTATGAAGGGCCCTTTTTGCTTATTGGAAGCTGAAGAGGCTATCCTGGGTAAATAATAGTAATAGTAATAATAATCTTATCATTTTGATTTTCAATAAAGTTTCCGGTAAGAAATTCGAACATTTGTGACCTAGCCAGCAAGCTCGCTATTTACTTCTAAGTTCTGCACAGAAACATACCAAAAGGCAGTTAAAGCACCAAAAATGACTTTGGTGCCATCTCGATTTAAAACGCTTTGAACCTCTTATACGAAAAACGACAATTAGTTAACAAAACATTCACAGAGTTACACAACTTTTGTGTCTTTGTTGTTGGTGTTTCATTATTACATTTTTGTGAATAATCATCAAATTGAAAAGCTCCAAACATATAACAAGTTTGCATGAGCAGTCTTTAGGAAGATAACGTTTTAAGATTTTAAATATCTCTTCTGCACATAAGAAGATATCTTTATGGAATAAATTTTCATGGAATTGAATTTCACGAGTTCGCGAATGGAAATTTTGCAAAAAACTTTAGATTTCGCGAGAATTTAATTTTGCGGATGTGTAATTTCAATAAAATCGCGAGAATGTATTTTCGCGAATGGCGGATTTTTAGGATTTAAAGAGGCTGTTGAAGGGAACTGGATACTCCTTGTCAAATAATGATCAATATTCTTAAAGGAGAACTAACGAAAAAACTTCATAACAAATTCGAATACAAATAATTCTTACTTCTTTCAAGTAATAACTCATGTCTAAAGCTATATTTATAACAGTGAAACATTATTTTATTCTGCGAAAGGTATTTAATTTAAAACGTGATAATAAAATTACTCACAGGCAATCACAGGAGACACAGTATTTCCCGTTTAGAATTCCCTCACTTCGTTCATTCCTCTAAGGCGTTTGTGTACATCTCCGCAGACTTACGTCAAACAAACTAATGATTTACCGAACAGGAAGTCCTCACCAACACTGTCATGGCGGCGACCGTAGTTCTACTTTGACCTTAACTACCTGGAGAAACAGAGTTCACAAATATAAAAAAAATTACACAGAACATTTTCAACACAACTTGTCAACGTTAATTCTCCTTAAAAGCTACACCGATACTCTTCGAAAGATATGACTTACATTAGAACGATTTATACGCTGAACTCATACCTCCAGTTGTTCTAGAGTGTTTTTTTCCTAAATGTTCAAGAGAAAATGGGAAGATGTCCGATCAGAGAGAACTGGCGACCGATGTAGGAATACAGAAACCCACAACATCAGATATCATTTTTCTTAATTAGTGTATTTTCCTAGCTATGCAGTAAAACCGAAAATAATTATATTCACTTATTTATTTTGTCTCTTACTACAATGGTATAATTTGTTTATAAATATAGATGTCACAGAATTTATACTACAATCTAACTGTAGAAAAATTCTTTAACTCGCCATGATTTAGACCTTGAAAACGGAGAATAATAATGAGGTAAACAAATCATTGAGTATCCTAATTCTCAATTATTACTGTAACTAACCTGCAATGTTAAAATACAACTTAATAAATAAAAAATTAAATATATATATAGTATTCTAAAATAATAGTAAAAACTTTAACTGGATATTTTCAATACTGATCTGGAAAATTCTGGAAATTCCAGGATAAAAATCTTGTTATGTATGAACATGATGATTCGAATATAATAACTTCTGAACAAGTTCAATTTCAATGAATTATTATTACGAAAGTCAACCTTTAAGTTCAAGGTTGACTTTCGTACTGCGTAAGTTTAATCACCATTTTTAAAATTTCTTCACAATCGTCCGACGTGGCTTCCCGTACACCGAGAGTATCCATATTTTTCTACACAAACGTTTTTTAGCGTTTTTTACTTGTAAGTATTTTATATAAATACTCTGAATAAATCGATGTTCAACCTTTCTGATCCAATTCTTGATATTAGTTAAATGTTACCGTTTGTAAGCGTTAGTTCAAGAATTTTGTTAACAATTTGTATGTCTGTTGTAGTTATGGTTGTTTAAAGAAAATACGCTATCGGTAGAAAAATTAGATATGAATTAATATTTATTACCTATTCAAACTTTTTTTTACCCACCATCTTTCGCCGATCTTCAGATTTGCTTAACCCTATTCAGTCTTAGGGGCGGGTGGGGATTCCACACCCTCTGACGGGTTTTTTAAATAACTCCTTAATGCTATATTGCATGGCTATGATACTTACCTGATTTTCATTATTTATCTATTAGACACCTGCATGCCATTTTTTGGGTCCCATACCTTTCAGAAGCTTTGATTTTGGATATTCTTCGAAACTACCCCTAAAAATATCAATGAAACCCTTTTAATAGGAACGCAGATACGCAGATACAGACAAAAATGAGATTGCGGACCATGGCTGGAAGAATGATCATGTTATTGACTGGGACAATAAAAAGATCATAGACCGTGAGTCCGGTTGGACAGCAAGAAAAGTGTATAGTATAGACAGAAATACTAATATAAAAAATAGTATTTCCTATCAACTTCCAGAAAAAGGGGTTACCCGCACTTTGGAAAGCGAACTTTTAAAAAAAGGAAAAATTTTAATCAATCTATTGCTTCCATCTAGGTCCGCAAAAGGGTAATTACTTTAATTGCCGTGATCTGATTGGTTGATTTCATTGATTGATAATTGGTTGATAATTATCTCCTCAACTAATAAATAGCCATAGATGATTACGATCATTGCCCGTCGATGACAACTGTAGCTGCCGAAACGTAGCCTAGAAATAAACTCGCTTGTTCATGACATGATAATATCTATATTATTCAAAGTCATTTTGTATTACAACATTTTTATTATCTAATAAAACTTTGGTCCGGTTTCCAGGGTTTACCAATTGAAATTTGCTAGAATGAATACCCCTTTGTCGCTGTGTTTACTTCGTCACATATTTATGTTTGAAGCTGTTTCGTCAAAACATGTTTCATCACTAACGATTTTTGTCTTTTAGGGAAGAAGAACTTTTCGGTTTTATTGTTGTAACTCAAGATAAGTTTTTTGACCTTTTTAGGACGTGGCTGATACTGCTGTCGAAAGAGTTCCCCTCGAGAAACAGTCTCTTTAAAATCATATTCAAGCTTTAATGATGGATACTGCTGCAGGTTGTTTCTCCATCCAAGTGCTTACTACATCACGAAAGACAACCAATTGAGATTTATGATTCTCCCCAACCTGTTCAATATACTATACTTCGATGAACTGTCAAAAATAAGGTTGTTTCGAATAAAATATTCGTCATGTAGAGGAGGTTTACACTTTTATTTTTTCAGTCATTTTTCTATTCAGGAATAAGCCAACTCTAACACAGTAGTTTAAAGGGTACTACGTTGGGCAAAATTTTAAGATAAACGAAAATATAAAGTCAGGGAGACCACCAGTATTGTAAACAAGAGAATTCAGTTTTGGAGCAGCCGTTGAAAGAGTGCTGTTTGGAACAACCTTTTCAAGTGCGGCAGCTACATCGGAAAGCTTGAAAGGTTTAAATGACACATCGAAGGGATTATAGTCCTTTTTCGTTGTACTTAAAAGACCCATTTTTTACCTCGTTTTCCAAAATCATCACGCTTAAAAGTAACATCTTTGATCTTGACCGGTTTTAATTCTGTACGGGTAGGAAGCCACTCACACGGTTTACTGGTACATGACATATTGATCAAGTCCAAGCCTAACTGCTGCTGCAAGACGAAATAATAATGCTGCTATGTAGTTATACCAGCCATGCAGTCACAATGTACAGACCTAATTTGGCCATCACTTTTTGTCTCACAAATCCAAAGGTTATGTGGAGGGTCATTTATACGCTGTGATGGTCGACAATCAGCCTTTAAAAAACTTGAGGTTTGTTCAACTTCATGGTACAATATTGGACCAAGCCAACCATTACTAAAATAGCTATAAGCTTTCGAACTTTTGTAATCATTTAAATCTGAACTCATAAGGGTTAAACATTAGGTAATTGAATATATCAGCATACAGTATTCATGGCCAAAACTTTATGCCATCATTCTCGCAGAGCCATCCAGAAGAGAGATACTTTGGGTGAGGAAGTACAATACCAGAGTCACTGACTGTAAGCTTAGCCTGGTAATCGTTACTGACTGTAAGCTTAGCCTGGTAATCGTTATGTAAAGCTACCTCTACCTCATCTTTCTTTTTCCTTTTTGTACAACTAACTTCGGTTGGTCCCAGCGTCTTTTATTAACGCAGTCGCGCGTTATGTCGAATTGGTGTATGGCTGATTGTAGAAACTTCTACTCAAGAATAACTCTTTATCAAAATACGAGTTCATTTTTCTCATCTCTGGGCATGGTATTGATGGCTTATCTCCCACTAAAAAAACAAGTTGTTTTCATATAAATGAACTTTGAAAGTTGTCTATGAATCTTTCTATTTTTTTTATATTTGGTTTAGGAACATTTGACTATTCATGTAGCAGCACTTTCAGCAACCTCCGCTCCATGCTCCCTTTACATCTCGTTTAGATGTCATTGTGTACAAAAGTCATACAGCGTGACCTAACGCAGGAGACACAAACCATCAACGAAAATTTTGTATGTGTGTGTGCCCACTGCCGATGGAAAGGCAAAACATGCCAACGATAGACTGTTTCCGACAGCCTAGGTTATTCTTAGCATGTTAGCAAGTTTCTTCCAAATAGAAATCGTTGTTCTCAAAATATAATTTTCATAAAAAAGCGATTGTATGTGGAAAAAAATGCAAGGATGATGACAATAACGTTTTCTATACTGGTCCTCTTGTTGCGGTTAGGTAGCACATAGTTGGGGGTTTAAGCCTCCGGAAGGAGAAACATTTTTAAAAAGTTAAATAAGCGGAAAATGAAACACATGTACGGGGATTACGAGACGGTGTGGAAAGTTCCCTCTGTGCTGCGGAAGTGCCACGTTTGGACAAAGCGAGCTTTTAAAAATATTTTTTATGATACACTTCTGGCGTTTACAAAGTAACGACTTTTCTGATCTAATAACACATTTTTTTGATATGTTGATAGCAAACTCGTTGGTTATACTAGAAAAGACGGAGAAAGTAAAACACCATCTTTACATTCAGCGATAGTTACTGTGTCAAGTTTCATAGCCATAAACGTTACCCAAACCCTCGCCTCCAACCCTCAACCCCGCCACCCAAGCCCACGCTCAATGCAAGAGAGATTTGGGAGATTAAAATATTGCAACCACATGATAGTTACATATATTTCCCACAACACGACTCTCGTTCCCAGGTCCTGCTTGCCATTAAATTACTGTTTTGCAAGCAGACTCTGGGTTCAAAGTTGCTTAAATATGTAATATTAAAACAGAAAATGATAAGAATATTAAAATTAAGACAGAAAGCAAAACTTTAAAGAAAATATAAAATATATCTAAATAAAGAATAAACGTATGTTATTATCAGACCACAAGGATAAAGAACAACTGATAGAACATCTAAGATTTGTCTCCCATAAATAAGCAAACCATATTTTTTTCGCAATGTAGCTATCGAATCTGGGGTAAACAATACGCTCACCTGAATATATTATATGTTTTAGGAAATTTAACCACAGTGTTTCTTTCCACCAAAAAAAATATCCACCCATAGGTTAAAAATTACGGGACTTTTTTGCCGGAAGAACGCTTCACGATCAACTTTTTGAGAAATATAAAAATCGAGTGACAATTTAAATATAAAAAAATAAAATTAAGAAAGTCATAAAGATGAAATATTTACATCTTCTTTCAAGCCAAAGTTTTTATATGCAGTAAATAATTCTCGTTGTGATGTTTTCTCCAGTGGAATTAGGACTCGCCCCCAGAGCTCCAGGAGATAAACCTCGGTTTATCTCAAAGAGCTCAATCCATGTAGCCCTGCTTAAAGAAAGAGGTTTTTTTTCTTCTATGGTGAGGAGTTGTGGTAAAATATAGTTGGTTATGAACTCATACTTGAACAAATTGCTAACAAAAATCGTTCTACAATCTCTACACGTCAAAATACAAAATGGTGTAACACGATCTATTTAAAAATTACAACTAAGAACAATCCTGGCAAGAATTTTACCTCTGTCTTGCGGTTGACACTCTGACGATAATAAAGAGAACCAATAGCAACGCAACCAAGATTATTAAAACCGGCCCAACAACGAATACAACTTTTGAAAACCAAAATGGTACCGTAACACCGGCTAAAGCGAACGCGCATTTGGACACAGCTTTTCTGAGGTCATGTGTGACCTCTCTTTTGTTGGGTGAGATTACGACTTGTACAAAGTTTATGAACAATACGTCATCAATGGACCACATTGTTGTCAGGGCTAATACAACGACAATCAACGAGATGATCGACCCGACGCTTGGTTTCATGAACTCATTGAAATAAATCAACGAGAAAAGCCCTCCAACTTGTGCAACAGACGAGATACCAACGAACACTTCCAATTGGTGGTTGAAAGATACAGTCATCGTCATCACGAGAAACATGGCATACAATGTACCAATCACAGCGTACAACAACATAGCGCCAATATCATTGGTTTGGATGAGCTCGTAAATTATCATGGGGATCATAATTTCGAATGATGTTACGATGTAGGTGTAAGTGAACGAATAGAACGTCACCATAGCAGCCTGGTAATTCGAATCTTTAATTGTCGAGATTGGGTCGAACGGAAATCTGGCTTCTTCACTCTTTTCGTCCTTGCCTTTTTTATCTGCATTGCTTTCATCAGATAAGAAGAAGATAATGATAAATTGCATGAACAGGAACAACACGCCCATTGTCAACCCGGGGTAGTTGTTTGAATTTAGCCTCCATGTACCAAGCGTGAAATGCAAATATGTTGTGATGATATTTAACCCAGGTGCGACAATCACTCCAAAAATGAACGCGGCTAAACATTCCATTGTCATACGATCGTTGGCTGTTTGTCTTCGATTCATTTCCTTCATTAAAACCACATAAAATGCATCACCCAAACCAGCAATAAAACGTCCAAGCACGGGCAGCCCAGGAAAATACATCAATGTGTAAACCAAGTTACCAATAATTTCAAAACTATTCAAAATAAGTATAGTTTTTTTGGTACTCATTTTTGCATCTCGAACCAAGTAGGCTGAAATCATCGAAGCAATTGGGTACGCAACATATGTCACGCTGTAAATAAATTTAGTAAAAATATTGTTCATGTCAAATTCATCTCGTATATATGTCCATAATGTTGGCCATATCATAGAATAGGACAATCCTAGCAATGCGGATTGTAAAAGAAAAATGAAGCGATTGTTTGCATATATATTCCCTTTTTCCAATTCTTCCTGTTGATCTAGGAGTTTCATTTCCTCGGGTTTCATTTCATAGCCTTCAACTGGTACTCTTTCGCCATTCTCTTCTGTGTCCGCCATTTTGTTAATAGGAGAACGACGCCTTTGAGTCATAACATTTAAATGAACTAAAATACTAGCCTTATTCAACCATTATTGCATTGTTTTGATGAAACCATCAGCTGTAATTTATTTGTTAAAACTTTTTACCAGCATCAAAAGGTGATGTTTTGCGACGTTTAATGTTAACTATTTTGTTTTTTTATGACTTTACACAACTGTTGAATGCTTGATTGCTCTCATCACTTATGTTGCATTGGAGAGCTAATTAAAAGTATTAAATATAATTACAAACCGACCTCGCTCTCCCACATTAAGTTCCTATTATTACCTGTAATATGTCGATTATGTTTACGAAATCCTGTGAATGGAGATTTCAGTATCTTAATACCATTTGAGGAATAGGAAAAACTGTAGAGAAACCTGAGACCCGTGAACCACAGGAAAATACTTGAACCTCCAAAAGTTTTTAATGAGCGAGAAATAATATCGCATTTTCAGCAAATTTAAAAGGAAAGAAATTTAGTTAAATAAGCCAACCCAATTGGTGCTAAAAGTTTCAATGAATGTGCTTTTTTATTACAAACAAAATTCATACCTTAAAATTTTAATAAAGAATATCAACAAGAAAATTTTCTTTCAATCCTTTTTTTTGCGAGTACTCAATTTTCAAATGGAAATTTTTTAGATTGAATTGCCACTTATATATTCCCCCTCCTACTTTCAACGTGATGAATTTGTGATACGGAAAAGATCTCTGGCAGCGCGAATATTAACTTTTCATTTCTGGTAGACAAACAACGTGTTGGAAATTTTAGCTAACAAATTTATAACTGAAATTTAAAAATCATAAAACACAATATTAATGACCACTTCGTGTTGCATCTACCGTAAATAGTAAGAATTCGGGACTCATAGGTTTAAACTTTCTTCTTTTGAAAAAGAATAGCAGGTAGCAACCAAAAGACTTGTCTTTCATAGAGACTTTTTTATCATACCTGTCCAGTTTTAGAAGAACGGAGATAAAAAAAAAGGTGGATCGAGTACAACAGAGAATATTTCCATACAACCTCTTCCCCAGGAGGTTTTGCCTTTTTGACATCGAAGGTCGTCAAGTGAGCGCTAGCGGCTTTGAACAGACAACAAACCCTGTGGACAATGATGATTCCGGATATGAACATGTTGATCAAAACATCAGTAAAGCTTAGTTTCCATCTGGCGTTAATTCGCCTTGCAGTTGCGTTAATTGGAGTTAATTTTTTAACGCCTAATGGAAACGTCGATGACCTCGTTCCCAGAACGTCTTTTTTTCTGACATCGGGACGCGATACAAACATGACCCTGGGTCAGGCCCCTCGGTTCTGTGCTGTGATTGGACGGAGTGACGTCACTAATTTATGCGTTATCGCAGCGATTAGTGTGGTTAATATAGAATAGAAAAGTTGTAGTTCGTTATACAACTGGTAGCTTATCGCTTATAGCTCAAACTAAGGTTTAAACTCTTTTTTCAGTATTGACCAAAGTATAGCTTTAGTCTTGTTAAGAACAGTGACAGCTGGAATTCGTGTTCAAGATCATAAAACGTGTCATGATACCTCCTTAAAAAGAATAGGAAGTGAAGTGACACTTTTTTCAAAGTACCTTTCTATCTTTATGAGAAAAATAATATGTTTTAATGCACTAAAGACAACATTTGCTGGCTAGCTATATTAACGATTAGCATAGTTAACTAAGCTTACTTCGAGAATACAAATTCGGTTTCTCTCGAACGAAAGGTTAGACGCTAACAAATGTCAGAGAAAATCCCTAAAATTTAAATCCACCTCATAGCAAACCCCGAATTACAATCAACCAATCAGCACAAAGTCGGCGTGGTCACGTCTTACACTCTTAAATAATTCAAGAATTTATTATATTTCTTCGAGTGAGTGAGACGATTCGCGCTCAAAACAAAAGATTTCCCGATATTGACCACGTGAGCAAAGAAGAATAGAATTAACAAATCAATTTTTCTGCGGTCAGTATTCTGGACCGCAGAAAAATCCTTTAAGACCCAGCGTAAAATTTTCTACCTTAACTCCTCCAATTTTCTGGTGGTAAGAAAAATTGTGTTGGGTCTCCTGGCTAATTTACGATTTACAAGCAGATAAGACTACGAAGGTTAAAACTTTAAACTTGAAAAAAAAATGACAAAATAAGAGAAAATATAAGAATGAGTTAAGACCATTTTGAGGCTTCAAAGTGAAAATATTAAGCACATTTAAAGATTTCTCAAAACAACATCAGACTTTTTTTTCAGATAATATATATGTGATCCTGTGGCACCATCATAAAAGTTATACCATCAAAATATTATTATTGAAAATACTTGCCGGCTATGTTGTACAAATTTTAAAAAAACGTGATCGCTCAATATCTATTCAAGTAGAGGAAAAGAACAAAATTTAGAAGGAAAAATCAGTAGGACCTGTGGCATAGATCTGAAAGAACATGATGGACTTCCCTACACAATTTGTCGTGTGACAAAATTGCCAAAAATCACAAATCGATTTAAGAAAAGGCATCATTATGAAACGATGTATCACATCACCGCATACTGTTAAACAGAATAAAAAAAAGAATATTATTGGGTTCTGAGAAAGAAAAAAGCAAAAATAGTGAACAATAATTTGTCCACACACCATCACTGAGCATATCGAAAACCAGCGTGTTGTTAACTTCCAATCAAAATGCAGACATTACAGCGCATACTCAGCAGTACAGTCATATCGAGAAAATATCCTGTGGCATAATTCCAGTATCTAACAAAAATTGTAAAAGCGTTATTACGCCTACTGTTACTTCTTATCAAGCTGAAATTTTAATTGGAGTAGCCGTCAACACAAGAATGCCGTCAGCCATTGCAAATGTTATTAAAAAAGATTTTCCGTCTGTGAAATTAGTGATTAAAAAAGAAAATCTTACATGACCTGGAAATATCGTGTCAAGAACAGTGTAAAATAAAAAATGACGTGTCGTGCTTTACAACAACACATATGAGGTAATGGCTAATTTCAGCTTGACTAAATTTGAAATAAAATGGGAAAAAGGTTTCCAATACTGATAGATATACAGTGGAATCTCTCTATCTCGAACTCGCAAGGGACCAAAATATTTGTTCGAGATAGAGAAAGTTCGAGATAAAAAAAGGAAAATACCTTAGGCGGACCACAAAGGGACCGACACTTTAGTTCGAGATAGAAAGAAGTTTGAGATAGAGAGTAGTCGAGATAGAGAGATTCCACTGTATTCCACACCATGGCTGATAGATTTCATTATTCACGGAGCTCCGAAGCATTAAAGCATAAGTTCTGTTTTATCTATTCAATTCTAATGAGCAGCGGGTGGCATGAGTTGAATGTTCTACAAAGAGTGAATAACATCTTAGTCGTTGAAGGAAGACGTTCTAAAAATGTAAAGCAAATAATTTCTAGACAGAGATATATATAATCACACCCAAGGACAACCAATTTCTCAAATAAGAAAAAAAACTAATTATTTAGTTAACCCTTGGAGTATTCTTTCCTCCAAGGTTAACCGAATGCCATAGGTTAATTTGTAAAATAGTGTATGTTATGCTATGAAAATGAAAAATGACTATTACGTGTGGCGGACTGACATCCCGTCTCCCTGTTCATTTTAACATAAAGGGATTAGTCTACAGAAGCAAATGGCTTTGGCAAATCTATCCATCGCATCTTTCAACGTAAGAGGTTTATCAGATGACATCAAAAAGGAAAATCTTAGTAAAGATCTGAAGGCACACAAAGTTGACATATGCTGCTTGCAGGAAACAAAAATTAAAAATGGACGTGACCAAAATATTCGAGATTACCGACTTATATGTCTCAAAACTACACAAAAAGATTATGGTAATGGATTTCTAGTTCACAAAAAGTTTGAATCTTCAATACACAAAGTTTGGAGTGTCGATAACAGAATCTCAGTCATACAAATTAAAACCAAACCAAGATACATCAGTAGCCACGACGGAAAAGCCAAAATCACAATTAGGAAACAAGAACAGAGGTACGAAAGTCATTTAACAGGAACAAAACTAAGAATTACAAAATCACAGGAAAAATATTTACTTACAATAATCAACGTTTATGCACCACATAGTGAGGTAACAAGAAATAATCCAGAAATAACAAATGAGTTCTACAACAAATTGAATAACATAGTCGATGATGTCAACAACACATCTTCAATACTAATGGTTGCAGGAGATTTTAATGGGGAAATTGGAAAGAAATCAGACATAGATGAATGCCTAGGTCGATTCACAACAGGAGTGAGAAATGTCAATGGTCAAAATCTTATAAATTTTTGCACCAATCAGGAACTCACAGTGACCAATACTTGTTTTCAACACAAAATAAAGAGATTAGTAACTTGGGAACAGAAAAGTCGTTCAAAATAAAATACAAAATCTAAGCAAAACACTAGACTACATATGCATCCAAACAAAATACAAACATCTACTGGGAAACTCAAGATCATATCATGGAACTATTACAACTAGTGACCACAAACTACTAATCACAAAATTAAGAACATCATGGTTTGAAGTATATAGAAAAGTGAACTCAACAAAACATAATAACAACAGAAAATACAACATTCAAATCCTTATAAATGACCAAAATAAACAGAAAGAATTCAGAGAACAACTGGATAAAAATATAGATAAGGAAGAAAGCAAGAAATGGAACAATATCACATCAGCAATCCAAAAAACAGCAGAGAAAGTACTAGGTTTCACAAAAAGAGAAGCAAAAATAAAAATGTATAGCCCAGTTGTAGAAAAACTCTCAAATGAACAGAAAGAATATAGAATGAAAATAGAAAAAACGAAAGATATACAAACACTCAAAGAATTGAAAAATAAACGTAATAAAATAATGAAGATGATCAAGAAAGAAGTGAAAGCTCAAAATGAAAAGAAAATAGATGAGATAGCAAACAGTATTCAAAACGAGAATCAATCAACAGCAATGTTCAAAGCAATAAAATATCTAAGAAATCCTCACAACAAAAATAAAAACACCATCATCTACAATGCTGAAAATCAGAAAGTAATTAACAAAAATGATCAATATAACATAGTAAAAGAACACTTTACACAACACTTTTGGAATGACCAACATGAAATGGTAAATCGGTTTGAAGGACCACCTAGACCTCTTAATAAGCCAATAAGTAAAGAAGAAGTAGAAAAGGCATTAAATAGGATGAAAAATAATAAGGCACCTGGAGAAGATCATATACCTGCAGAATTATTAAAACACAGCTCTGAAGCAGTAAAACAAAAAATTAGCGAAATATTCAACGAAATATTAAGAACACATCAAGAAGATATCAATATAGGAAAATCAAATCTGATACCAATACAGAAACAAGGTAAAGAAGAAGGCCCAGTGAAAAATTTAAGACCGATAAACTTGTTGAATACAATCAGAAAACTGTTCTCCCTTACAATCCTCAACAGAATCCAGCCCAAAGTTGATCAATACCTTTCACAATCACAGTCAGCGTACAGGCCTAACAGATCAACAGGAGACATAATATGGGCCCACAGATTTCTAACAGCAAAAGCACAGCTCTACCAATATCTTGAAATACATATAATTGGAATAGACATGTCCTCAGCCTTCGATACCATCAACAGAAATGAACTAATGACAGAATTGAAAACCTTCCTTGATGAAGATGAATGTAGAATGAGCCGACTACTACTCAGTAATACAAGCATCAATGTGCAGTTTGCAGATAGTCCTCCAGAAGACATCAGCACAAACGTAAGATCACCACAAGGAGATGCAATTAGTGGAACATTTTTTAATATAGCGTTTGAAAAAAGCCTTAGAACACTACAAGGGAATCTAAACATAAGAAGACCAACGATAGAACATTCATACGCAAAGATTACAAGCCTACCAAGAGAATTAATATATGCAGATGACACTGATTTTCCAACAGAAGATAAAGCAGAAAAGGATTACCTCAAAAGCATTGTTAAAGACACACTTGCAAAGCATAATCTACAAGTAAACGAAGATAAAACGGAAGAAACTGAGATAAAGAGAAATAAAGATAAAATTGATGAAACCTGGAGAACAGTGAAGAAACTGGGAAGTCTACTTGGATGCTATGAAGACATGACGCGAAGAATACAACTGTCATATGCAGCATTCAATTCAATAAAACAAGTATGGTTAAAACAGAACATACACTGGGAGAAGAAATTAACAATCTATAAATCAATAGTAAAACCAGTATTAACCTACAATTTCGGAACATGGGGACTGACAAAGAAAGAGCAAAACGAAATTGATGTAGTACATAGAAGACAACTTAGAAATATTATAAAAGATAAAAAGATCAAGAATAAAAAATTATACGAAAAATGCAAAGAGGAACCCATAAGTAAAACTATGAAACATACCAAATGGAGACTACTTGGACATATCTTTAGACTACCAGAGACTACACCTGCACAACAAGCTATGAAATACTACTTCGAAATTCCCAAAGATGCAAAGAAATTTCCAGGAAACAAACGAATTACTTTACCAACTTCTATAGATCAAGATATCAAAACAACTCTCAAAAATAACCCAACACTCCCTGTTAAGCAATTTACAACAACTGATGACCTTCGCACACTAAAACAGATTGCACAAGATAGAAAACGATGGAGTGATTTATCTAAAGTCATTTGCCTCGCCTAAGATAAATAAAACACTGTTTTTTACAAATCGAAAAGGCATAGAAGAAGAAGAAGAAGAAGAATACTGACCGGTTTTGATGTTGTACTGTAAAATACAAAGCCCGAGGTCAAAGGTACGAGCTTGCGAGGTCTGTGCCCTTGACCGAGGGCATTGTATTTTACAGTGCAACATCAAAACCGGTCAGTATCCGTTTTATTACCTGACTGTATCTGGTCTGCAAATAAATATTCCTTTGCAAACAAAACAAACAAAGCTATATTTAAGTTGCTATTCCCAAGGCACCAAGGAAAAAAACGCATGTTCGATTTTGATACTTTTCGAATTCAAGATCGTTCGATTTTAAAATTTTGTAAGTTCACAAAACAAATTCGAATCATTGTTAATGTGGATTGAAACGAAAAGATGGTTTTAGGTGAGGCACTTTTATATTTTTTGTGTGCTATGAAAATGTTTTTTATTTGTTTACGTTTTTATGTTACCATTTTAATAATGGCTACCTAAACCGGTTAGTATAGCTTCATACAAAGGCCTGTTAAAATAAGCCGTAAACCAATCAAATCATCGGATTTTTTCATACTGACCGGTTTTTTGTATCAGTCAGGTAATAAATTTATGTACAGCTTCAGGAAAGATTCTACAAACTTGGCACATGACTCTCATCTAGCAGCCGGGATGTACTGGTAAAGCAAGCTGGATGAAACTTTCTTGACAAGGTAATTGATGCAGTGAAGGAATGAAAAACTATAAGAGAAACTGGAGACAACTGGGATATGAAAGTGTTAAAAAGTCACATGCGAAAAGATATTAAAAATGTAGATCTGCATTTATTTGCGACTAATCTGATTGGTAACAAGATTGACTTTACTGATTTGCCAAACGTGAAACCTGTTGCTGACATCAAATTATTCCAGCGCCAAGTTTTTTTCTCCATCAATTCCCGAAATTATAAATTATTCTTTCTGTGAAAGATTTTGATCGGATGAGTCATCATTGAACATCCAACCGCATTTTCTTTCCTGAAGTCTGTTATTCCTGATCATATTGGACAATGCCTATCATCAATGCGAATAAAGTCAGTTATGCCGATTGTATAAAATATTTTGCTGATCTATGAAGACTGTTAGAGAATATTCCAAAACGCCAAAACCCTGAAATTTCGGAATTACTTATCTTGACTTTAAATTTATTCAGGAAAATAAACATAGAAATACAAAAAGCTTCATCCATCTCGGCTCCATCATATTTCTAAAAGTCGTAAAGTCACTCGCCAGAAACTCTACTTCTATTACAACCCAGATTCTGGATTGTAGAGTGGTCACGTGAACAGGCCTGTACTAGGGTGATGTCAAAAAGATACAAGATACCCTGGGGTCGAGGTTGAAGTCTCATCCATTTGTATTTATACTAGATTTTTGAGAGAATTTTTTTTGATTTTTTTTTTTTGATGACGTCAGTAAATTTTCGATCTAACAAGGATGCATCTGCTCTGTCTTAAAGTCCTTTTCAGACTTTCCCTCAGAACATTCTTCAATTACCCAGCAAGATCTTCAGCTTGTATACTGACAGAAAAAATTAATTTCCAATTTTTACACTGAACATAAAAGTTCAGCAAATTCCGATATTTGTACTCGTGAAATTAAAATTGACATCAAGGAAAGGATGTTCTTTAAAAAAATCTGAATCGTTATTTGTCATATTTTCACTTTTTGAACATCATATTAAATAAATTATAAATAAATCAATATGTACAAAAAAATATCAACAAATCAAATAAATAATGGAAATATTTATATTACAATTAGATATATTTTATTAACCCTATTTCTTCTGTGAAACACCACGATGTTAAAAACAAGAAGAAATACAAAAGCACATGAAGGGTGCTATGCACGCCGAAGAAAATATATTAGCAATGACCCTTACTGCAGCGTTCTTTGGTGGTGTTCAACAGAAGAAGTATGCTATTTCGGTCATATATTATCAATTATTTTCGTTCAATATAATTTTTATTTATCGTCGTTAGTGTCAACATATTAGCAACGAAACAAAAAATTAGTAGTGCACATACAGAGTTAAATTTTGGGACAATTCATGCGTAAATTTATATTTCGCGAAAAAACGCATCGAAAGACCAGCAAAAACTTGTTGAAAAACGTTGAAGTAAATTTAAGGCCAGAACTCCTCTATACAGGCCAAAGATTTTTTAATCTTGGTAATCTCTTGCGATTTTTTAGGCCACCAAGAAATCGGTAAGTTTACATGTTTTTCACGACAGCTTTACACCGATAAGAACGTACTGAAATCGAACACATGAAACAAGAAAATACACGTCCTTTTTATAAGCAGAACAAAATTTTGGCTCTGGTTCAATGTTGCTAAACGGGCGCAACTTTGCTAGTTTTTTTTTAAGGATTTGAGCTTCGTGTAAAATAAAATGTTGTATTTTTTAAAAAAAGGAATGCATTTCTATTCTTAAATGTGTGGTCACTATAAATAGAAAACATACTTACTGTGCGACATTCGATCAACGAAATTGCAATCGAGCAGTGTAAATCTCAAAAATCAGAATAAATATAAGATCAAAATAAATTAAATTCCGTAATTTCTATAGCATTATATACTTCACGTAATTATCATTATACTCGATTATCCAACTTGACTTGATAAGCTTACTCCGTGAGTAAACGAACAACATTTGGCAATTTGACAGCTAAAATGGACGACAGTGGGTAGTGTTTCGGAACGCGTTGCAGATTGTCATTTTTCGAGATGTAGTATCTAAAGAAAGAAATGTCGTTAAAATGTCAGTAGAGTGTCGTTAAAATATCAGTAGAATGTCGTCAAAAATATCAGTAGAGTGTCGTCAAAAATATCAGTAGAGTGTCGTCAAAAATATCAGTAGAGTGTCGTCAAAAGTCAGCAGTGTCATCAACCTATAACTATAGTGTCGTTAACATATTAGTAGAGTGTCGTTAAAACATCAGTAGTGTAGTTAGTAGAAATCTTGTCAACTCCATAGCATTTAGTTTGTTAGTTTTCCCGCCGATCACAACAACTTGACACGTAGCCGTTATGACAAAGATAAGTTGTGCTAAAAAACTCGAACATACTTTATCTCTTCATGATGAAATGTTTTTGATGTTTTTGATAGATTTTTGCACAATTCGTGCAGATGAACAAAAGGATTTCAAGTTCCTTGTAAAGCAACACTGTATCTGCAGGTGGAAGTGTTGAACTTGCTTTTAATGTGAGTTGACACATCAGATTCTGAATAATATGCTCTACAATGCATCTCTAAATAAATACAAGATTATATAAGTAAACAGATGAAAATATGGTTAAAAAATATCAAGAACGATTTACAGAAACTACAGGTGCTAGAGATGCTCACAGTCTACCACGTGATTTCCTATGGTCAATAAAAACTGGTGGGTAGAAAATGTGAAATAACTTTAGTTTTTAGGTGTTTTTAAAAACTCTTCTTCTTCTTTTTTATCCTTTACTTACACGTGTTACAGGTTGAAAGCAGTTATTCAGAAAAATTACTAGTTACTGTTCCAAAAAAAAGAACACTGAGTCAATTACTGGTGTAGTTTCTCGTTTAAATACAACTTGGTCGAGTTCAGCATTCCTGTCATTACTTTATTTCAAATAGAGTTTCCTTGTTTGTTTAGAGATAGAAGTAAAATTACTTAAGGGTGCAAACATCAAGGTTGACTTACCATCGAATTCACCTCTTGGGAAATGGCATGAGACAGTAGCGTGACATCGAATGACTTTTCTTCATAACTGCAACTCCAACTGGACTGTCAATACAAAATAAAATAAAGTGTCAAGAAATCACAATTCATAGTCTTTTATCGCATCTCTTTCCATTAGTCATGGAATGGAATAACTCCTTAACAGCAAACAGTAAAAGAAACTATGTTATTTTTTAAAATAATTCTTTAGAATGATTAAATTAATCTTTGAACAAATTCAACAGATAATGACATCAGGATAAATACGCGCCAATTTTAGGCTATCTTCTAAATTTGGCATGTAATGTCATTGTAATGTCAATTTGCAGGGTTTCTGGTCTGTAAAATAATTCAAACTGGCAAAAACATAACATACCCCCACACTGTGGTATAGGTAAAATTTTGTTCCAAGAAGTAGCATGGGTAAGCTCTCATCTTACAAACTATCATTTTTTATGAGCGTTGATATTTCATTATTCCAAAAAAAAAACAACAGGGAAATGCTAAAATCTCCTGTACTTTGGCGTTACAAGTTTACAACCCTATGGCCTCTTAGGTTGTTTTTTGACAGAAGAACTCAAAGTAAAAATGATGTTTAAAAGAAATTTGATGTGATTTACGTTCAAACGGATGACCACATGCCTGAGTTGAAAGCAAGCATAAATACTTGAAATAGTAATGAAATTGAACCTTTAACGCTTACGAATTTGTATCAGAATCGTTTAAATTAAAACATATCTAATTCTTCATTGTGAAAATATTACGTCATCATTATAATTTGTCTCAATCCTAAACTTTGAGTATATGTCGCATGTTTTTACTCGGAACAGAAACTTACAATGGTTGGGATTTCACCTACCTGATTTGCAGCATTTATAACTTCATACAGTAATAAAACACAAGTATTTAACCATGTCTTAACAAGTTCATTCAACTAAAAGAAAATTTTAAAAACTATGATGCAGTATGGGATAAACTCCTGCTCTATTTAGTAACTATTTTAGCAACAAGTATTTTAATAACAGGCCCGACTGAACGAAACTTAATGTAGGGAAGATGAAATTTTATTAAACCCTTAACAAACTTAATTTTCTTACTGAAATACTGCATATACTGCGCAGAGGCTATGAATTACTATATCTAAATCGCTCCTTTAAAAAAATTGAGGAGAAGACTACACCCTCAAACTCCTTCTTCTTTCACCGGGCTAAATAGGAACAAAGTCTGATTAAATTGCCCACTGTTGGCTAGGAATTCAAAATATCAAATGATTTTTATTGTTGATTTTTATATTCAAAAATTCACTTTTTACAGGAATTAAACAAAATCAAAAGATCCAAAAGGTTTCCTGGTGGTGAACCGTTACGTTGCAGCATTGTTGAAAAGTTTACAATCTTTAATTCACAAAAACAATAAAAATAAAAATAAGATATATAATAAAAAATAAATACAATATAACTGAAATAATTTCGTTACTAACCTCTTCATGGCATTTTCTCTCACCAATGGTTGAGATTGGAGGTTGCAAAATACATCTAACAAAATCCTTGATAAACAATGCACTAAGATGAAATGCATATATTTATAAAAGCCAATGAATACAAAAAATTGAGACGATATTTTCTATAACAAAATGTCTACCTTTTTTCATTTAAAAACATGTTTCTGCTTGATAGTAACTCAGTTTCTTCGAAAGCACAAACAAACAGCTCACCAATGATTATCAGAAGACTAAAAATAAAATAAAATGCACTAGTTAAGATAAAAATAACTTTGGAATTTAAAATTAACCTTCGCTCTAACTTTTTTGAGGGTTAAAATGTTTTTTAAAAGAGATCTAGATGGGATGAAAAATCTGCATTACTTTTAACAACAACAGATGTTAAAGAAGAAATTTAATCACCATCATTTGAGATACAATTTTAAATAGGTTTTAGGTACTTTATGTTGTGTGTATTTTTGAGTTTAACTGTATATTTCGCCTTTTAACTGCAAAAAAACAAATTGGCTGATCCTTATCCAAACATTCTTCACTTAAAGGGAACCCGAGGTATAATATGATGTTGGACTTATATTATAGAGCTGAAAAAGTTACAAGTCAAGAGGTTTAAAATTACTAATGACAGAAAATGTCAAAATATGACATAATGAAATCTGAGAATATCTTGAGAACGAAAAGAGTTGTTTAAAAATTTTTAAGATTTGTTTACTAACTTTTTCAGCTCTATAATATAAGTTCAACATCATTTTATATATACCTCGAGTTTGCGTTTAAGGAAATTATGTAGATGCATTAAATATACGTTGAGAATTTTTTCGGCTTGTAATTGGAGATTGTATTTATGATAAGTAACAGAAAAGAAGATTCGCCAACTATAAGAATTGAAAAGAAATTTCACATAAACTTCAGAGTGTTAGACAAAACTTGTGTCCAAAATTCATGTAAACCATGAGAAGTCATGCAGAATGCTTCACCAAATAAAGTAAAAAAAAGAATGAAAAATAACGCTCATACTCAAGTTCATCCATTCTTTCAGATTGAGATCTTGTGCAAGATTTTAACAAGCGATCCATCACAGACAAATAGAATCTTAACAAGGTTGGAGACTAAAAAACAACGAAAACATATTTCAAGTACAACTAAAGCTGACATTATCTATCTAACCCTTTTTGAACAAATGTTTTCAATTCAAATTGTATTAACAAAAGCATAGGATATGATGTACGCAAACAAACTAATCGTTAATCTATGCATTTTTCATTAGCATAAACTATTATTCTACGGAGCTGTGGAATAAAGCTGCTTGCAGCCCTTTTGAGCCCACAAAATATGATAGTCAACATTTACCTTCCATATAACTCTTTTGGCAACTAAATAATTTTTGCAAGCATATTTCATTTCTTTTGTCAACAAAAAAAGTTGGTCATCCTGGTGGCATCCTAATACCTCTTCTTTCAGTTGGGTCAACTTTTGTACAATGTTGTCACTGAAAAAAAGAAGCTATAAAATAGAAAGACGAAATAATATAGTCTACAAAAATTCATGGCTACAAAAAACATAACCTTACATGTAAGTATATAGCCCATGCAAACACTAGAAGCAATTAGCTTATAAAAAAATTCAGTTTTTTAAATGTTGCGTTTTTTATTACATATCCTCACCATAAAATATGGCTACTATGGCTATTATTATATAGATCAAACAATCAGGAAGGATTTAGTCAATTAAAGTTAACATACTTCTCAATTTTTATTGCTGAACTTTGACCATTACGTTGAAGGCAGTGCTTATTTTCCAGATCCAAAGTACCAGCCTGAATATACATCAAAAGACAGTGATAATAATACGGTATTATAAAACCAGCTGTATAATCTTTCCACTATAAGTCCAACTTAAAATTTAAATCCTGTTATTGACAGTTTATACTAGTTGTATGAATAAGTTAGATGAAGCACAAATATTAGAAACTAGTCGATATAAGGCCCGTGGAGAAATCCACTTAGGCAGAAGGACAATGAAAAAATGGGTTGTTTTAGATGTTTTGCTGTTGGCAGCAGTGCAGACCTAAAAAAAAATTGGCAAAATTAAGTTTATTCTTTGCCTGTAATGTGTAGAGGTTGAAACCTTTTCAAAATAATGTATAGGATCAAATGTTTTCGACAAACGCCTAGGGAGATATAAGGGTTTGAAAATTTTACTGACGTCAGCAAAGACCCGCAAAAACATAAGTTTATATATGCAGTTTATATATCTAATGCCTTCATTGTATAGATCCTGAAACGCTGATCAAGAAAATGTATAGGATCATGTACAAACGGTTGCAGAGATATTAGAGTTTAAGGTTTTTTGATGACGTCATCAACCCGTCCATTCCGAAACGGATTTGGGGACCCAAGATTGGAAAAATTACCCAAATTGGTCCCAGGTGGTCCCTAGTTACCAACGCAGTGAAAAGTCATTGACGTCACCACCTTGTTTCCAAGTTATTTGGCCTTAAAGTTTTAGGTGCACTGTAATGGCTCATTAATTTAATATAGGATATTGTTAAAGTAGTGTTATTGACGTCGCGCCGTAACGTCAGAAAATTTAACATATTAGACATGCATTTTTCGGCGACATCAAAGCAAAATTAACACATCCACTTTGCCACAGTCTCTGTATTATTATAGAGATTATGAAAACAAAACAATTACACTTACAATCACAGCTGCAATCCATGTTTCCTTCAAAATGTTGTATAATTTTGAACTTTTACTGACAGTGAAAAAATCAACAAAGTAATCCTCTATTGTGTTTTCATTCTCATCTTTCTTGTCTTCAAAACTAACTGATGCTGTTTGTGAATTTGATGATGATCGACTCCTTGACTTAACCTGAGAGCTAGGGCCTACTGGTGAGGGAGAATTATCAAAAACGTCATCTCTGCTACCAAAAAACTTTGAAAGCTTTCCAGAAAAACTTTGAGTGAGGCTGTTGGATTGGTTTTTATTTCCCTCTATGTTATTTGAACTTTCAGAGGCATCTTCCAGATGCTGTGTTGTTTGTCTACACTTGTTAAAGTTATGTTCTGCTTTCAATATTTCATTCCAGGAATAACTTGTAGCCATATTCAAGCTTTGTGGTCTTCTTGATGTAAAAGATGCAGTTAAATTGTTATTAAGATTCACTGAACGTTTTTCTGCAAGTTTACTCAAACAATCGTAACTTTTACTCTGGCTTAAAGTGTGTGTGGGTATGATGTCCCTACCTCTATTTTTTACATCTAAAAACATAGAGCTTGTATATGAGGCATTCAATGTTTCTGTACCATTCATTGGCTTTGGTAATGGTCTAGTCAATGATTTGTTGCCTAAACCTACTTCAGAAGTTTTTGATAAACCTTTTATCTTTCCTTTTGATTTTCTACTAGATAATTTTACATTGCTTGTGTTTTCATTATTTGATGGTTCTACCAATAGTGCTTCACTAGAGGCTGGTTTCTCAATTATTTTTGGTATAGAAAATTCATTCACATTATCTCCTTGACTGGAACTTGACAATGTACCCTCTGGTTGTAAAGCATTTTTGTTATTTGGTTGAATACAGACAAGTTGAATATGCTGTGCTTGCTTTTGTAACTCACCTTGAAGAAAATCTGCAGCATCATAGAGCTAGAATAAATAATTCAATCATAAATCATACACTAATTTAACTCTGATAGGGTTTGTTTGGAACCCTGGGTTATTTGAATTGTAATTTGGTCAAACTACACTGAAATTTATTGGGGGCATTTT
Source organism: Hydractinia echinata (assembly GCA_030067915.1). Lineage (NCBI taxonomy): Eukaryota > Metazoa > Cnidaria > Hydrozoa > Anthoathecata > Hydractiniidae > Hydractinia > Hydractinia echinata. Next base: position 873,834 of record JASGCC010000135.1, read on the forward strand.
TTAGCTACTAAGTCCAGCAGGTGAGAGATTTACCTATAGTAACAGTGCACCTTTTTTAGACTGTTGCCAAATCAAAAAGGATATAACCTAAATTTGTATTTGTGCAAAATATTGTTTAACATATGAAGGTAACCTAAGAACGGGATGGTTCAAATAAAAGTAAACCAAGACAATCTTTTTATCGACATAGACCATGAAGATGTTCTAAAAGATTTGTTTCCTGATTTCGTATTCGAATTCTAGAAAACATAATCAAATAAGCGCAGCCGTTATTTTTTTTAGTCTTATTTACAAGCAAGACTATGTTATTTCTAGTAAGCATTCCAAAATGGCGGTGTAAACACGATCGTACGATCGTAATGTTTCTGTTCTCTTTTATTTTTGCTTATATCATTTAAGTTGTTTCCAATATTGTTGTTAACTTTTATATTTTTTATATCATCCTTACAATGCTTATTTTTCATGCCCTTTAGTATTGTTTTGTATTGCTATTCCCTTGTGTCTAGCTAACATTATTTTGTTTTTGTTTATTTTTGTGTCTAGTTTGTGTCTGAAAATGTGCCTTGCAATCCCTTTCCATTGCAGTGTGTGTGGAAAATCAGTGAATGACAACCATACTGCAGTATTTTGTGATCTCTGCAAATTATGGTCTCATACCAAATGTAACAGCATTACAGCTAGTGAATATATTCTGCTCCAAGACTCACCATTTAACTGGGCCTGTCAAAAATGCCTTAAAAATGCTCTTCCCCCAGGCAATGTTTTCTCTGACGACTCTACTAACATGAGTACTACCTCTCCTCCTGACTTTTCAAATTCCAGTTCTGCAAAAAATACTAAACTAAAATCTTTTTTGTCCCGCTTGAATGATCTCAATAACTTTTACGAGACTGTACAAGAAAATATGGGTGTTGAGGGTGTCAACTGTAGGTACTATGATACAGATGAATTTACATCATTAAAGTTGGACAACATGAAAGCTCTTTCTTTTTTTCACATGAATATAGCATCTCTGAGTCTGCATTTTGATGAGCTTAAAGCTCTCCTCCAAAACCTTGAATTTGCTTTCGATATCATTGGTATAACTGAAACAAAATTCCAAGATAAAATCATCCCAAGTAATGTTTCACTTTCAAATTATACAATTGAGCACACTCCATGTGATGGAGAAAAGGGGGGAGCATTACTTTATGTATCCAACAGTCTTAATTATACCACTCGTGTTGATCTAGATAAACTTGCCTATAGGTCACTTGAAGTAGAATCTAAATTTATTGAAGTCATTCGCAAAAACCGAAAAAATGTTGTCCCAAAATGCCTGTTGAGATCTTCAACAATGATATTTTAATGCCTCTCCTGGAAAAAATCTCGCTTGAAAAAAAATCTCTGACACTGATGGGTGACTTCAACATCGATATTATGCAAGTAAATACTAATACTAATGCAACAAATTTCTTAGATATTATTAATTCATTTGGACTTTTTCCTCATATCGTCTTGCCTACTCGAGTGACTGAGTCTAGTCAAACTATCATAGATAATATTTTCACTACCCTTGATGAATTGAACACTATTTCTGGTAATGTTATAACATGCATCTCTGATCACTTGCCTCAGTTCCTTATTATCAATGGAACTAATGAAAAGACTAAGCCACAAAAACTGAAAGACTGGTCTAAATTTAACGAAACCAATTTCTCAAATGAAGTCTCCACATTAAATTGGGAAAATGTACTTTGTACAGGTGATAAAGATGTAAACACATCTTTTAATAATTTCTTCAAAGCCATTGAGGACATTTTGGATATCCATGTTCCATATAAAACTATATTATCAACAAAATCAAAAACTGAACCACAAAATCCTTGGATGACCAAAGGTATTCTAAAATCCATGAAAATCCGCGACAAACTTTATAAATCTTTTATGTGTGCAAAAAACCCCATCATTAAGTCTAACATCCAAGGAAGATATAAAAGATATTGTAATAGGATTGTATCTTTGTGTCGAACCAGTAAGAAGAATTACTATTCTGATTATTTCAAAAAAAACATCCGGAATATTGGTAACATTTGGAAAGGTATAAGGTCCTTAATCTCTTCTAGTAGTCACAATGAATCTAATTTAATCTCACTAAACATTAATAAATCTATAACCACAGATCCCCTAACTGTAGCCAATACTTTCAACAACTTTTTTTCTTCTGTGGCAACAAACCTTCACAAGAAAATTCCTCACACACCTAAAAACTTTAATCAGTTTCTAAAAAACAGTGTACCCAATTCAATGTTCCTGTCACCCACCACTCCAGAGGAGATTTTGAAATATTTATCTACTATAAACTCTAAAAAGTCCAGTGGTCCATCAAGTATTCCTTATAATGTTTTGAGTCTTATTAAAAATGAAATTGCTTGTCCCTTATCTAAAATTATTAATCTCTCATTTACCTTAGGTGTTTTTCCAACTCAACTTAAAGTTACTAAAGTCATCCCTATTCACAAGAAAGAATCTAAACTTACTGCACAAACTATAGACCAATCTCATTGTTGTCAAATATTGACAAACTTTTTGAGAAACTGATTCATGATAGACTTTATCAGTTCCTTAACAAAAACAAGGTCCTATATTCACAACAGTTTGGCTTCAGAAAAAACTATTCCACTTCACAAACCTTGCTTAACATGATTCAAAAAATTGCTGACAACCTAGACAAAGGTAACTATGTTTGTGGAATTTTCGTAGATCTCCAAGAAGCTTTCGATACTGTTGACCATGAAATCTTATTGAAAAAATTGTTTCATTATGGCGTTAGGGGTAATGTCTTAAATTTATTAAAATCCTATCTTTCTGACTGTGATCAGTTTGACTCCATTAAAGGTATTTTCTCAAATAAGGTATTTATGAAGCATGGTGTTCCTCAAGGATCTGTACTTGGCCCACTTCTTTTCTTGCTCTATATTAATGACTTACACGAAGCAATAAAATTTTCCCTAGTTCATCACTTTGCTGACGATACAAGCTTGCTGCATTTTAATCCCTCATTGAAATCCCTTGTCAAAAAAGTCAATCTTGATCTTAGATTCCTCTGGCACTGGCTCAGTGCTAACAAAATACCTCTTAATGCTAGTAAAAAGGAATATATACTCTTTAGACATCCCTCTAAACCCATTAACTGTGAAGTTAAGCTTTCTATTGGTGGTCAAAAGGTTTTTCCTAGTGAAACTATAAAATATCTTGGTGTACTGCTTGATTCTAACATAGGATGGAAGTCCCAGATTAATTCAGTTGCAACCAAATTGAAAAAGGTTAATGGAATCATTGCAAAAATAAGACATTATGTGCCGATGGATGTTCTTCTGTCAGTTTATAATGCTCTTTTCCACTCAAATCTAAATTATTGCTCCCAAGTCTGGGGTCAGTCCATAAGTTTACAAGTGAACCGAATCACTGTCCTTCAAAATTGTGCTTTACGTCTTATGAATTTTGCCAACCATAGAACAAATACAAACCAATATTATAAAGATTTAGGCATCCTTAAATTCACAGATACTGTGAAACTGCAAAATGTATTATTTATTTATAATTTATTTCACAACAATCTACCTGTTCCTCTGATTGGTACCTTTTCAATTGACTTCTCTCACTCTCATATACTCGTGCTAACAGCCTAGGCCTTATAAATTTGCGTGCTGTTCGTACTTATGCATTTGGTTTGAAATCCATTAGGCATCAAAGTGTCCTATCATGGTCTAGTTGTCAGAATGCCTTACCTGAAATAAGACTTTTAGATCTCCCCTTGCATAGACTTATCTCTAATAAAGCATACATTCTTGTCTAATTATGTTTAATTTACATATACCTAAAATTACTATTGTTCACAATCACTTTTACACCACCTTTTTTTCTTGGGATTGGCAATTGCAATATTTTCACATTTTTTCGCTTGTCTGTCTTGTTTTGTAGTGTTGTCTGTGTAAGTTGTGTGTTTTGTATTATCCACGGTGGCTGTCATACAGTACTGGAAAAAGGTTGTTTAACATATCGAGCGCGCAACGTGAGCGGACTCCCTCGATACGCGATGTACCGCGTTTATAATAATAAGAAACAATTAAAATAAATTGTCACGATCTATCGAGAATCTAGTATCGTGACAAAACCGGTCTCGATGTGTCGCGATGGTAGGTGATAATGAGAATAAAGAGAAAGTTCTTTTAATGAGAATAAAGAGAAAGTTTTTTTTATTTCAAACACATCTCTGCTTTATCTTTTTTTTTATTTTAAATAAGTGTATATTATAAGAAAATTTTTAACTTTTGTATTTATTAAAGTTATTCTAGCGCATTACTTTTTCAACGTATTTTTTTTTCTATCGCTGCTTTTCGTTCTTAAACTTTTAAAATGCGATCTCTAACGAAGCTTTTTTTGTCACCGCTTTTCGTTCCTAAACTGTTAAAACGCGATCTAAAAAAGCATTTCTATCGCCGCTTTTCGTTCTTAAACTTTTAAAATGCGATCTAAAAAAACTTTTCTATCGCCGTTCTTCGTTTTTAAGTTTTTAAAACGCAATCTAAAAAGGCATTTCTATCGCCGCTTTTTGTTCTTAAACTTTTAAAATGCGATCTAAAAAAACTTTTCTATCGCCGTTCTTCGTTCTTAAACTTTTAAAATGCGATCTCAAAAACCTTTTCTATCGTCGCTTTTCGTTCTTAAACTTTTAAAATGCGATCTAACGAAGCTTTTCTATCGCCGTTCTTCGTTCTTAAACTTTTAAAATGCGATCTAAAAAAGCATTTCTATCACCGCTTTTCGTTCTTAAATTTTTAAAGTGCGATCTAACGAAGCTTTTCTATCGCCGTTCTTAGTTCTTAAATTTTTAAAATGTGATCTAAAAAGAAAGATTAACGCTAGCTGTATACCCTAGATTGTTATGCATAAGTTAAAAAAATATAACACAAAGGAAGTATAATTATATTTAAACATCTGCGATCATTGTTGAATACACTTATTTTTAAATCGAGAATAGGATCGAGAATACCGTCGCGATACGCGAAGCGCGATGTTAAACAACATTATTCCAGTACTGTACTTCGAGCTCTGCTAACTTTGGCAGTTTCCGGGGTTTACTAGGACATAATTTTTAATCAATAATGTATTTATTTCCTAGTAAACTGAAATATATGTTTATTTCATTCATTCATTCAACCTTATTCTGAGATTGTGTTTGTTATAATATATCTGTTCACAGGTTAAAGGGGTGACAAACATCGTTTTTTTCAAATTTAGCATCAAAACGACAGTAAATTATTGTTTGAAGTTGCAGGCAAACATACAGAGTTATTTGCATATTTTTGCATAGTCTGGAACCAGATTCATATGAATTTGATTGAGAATAAAAAAACAAACAAACAGTATTTTAACTAGTAGATTAACACATTGAAGTTTTAGAACTATGTCAACTATCTATATTATATAGTAAATTTTAGAATACCATTGCAAAAATTGGATTGTGTAGACAATACAAGCAAATGAGCCAACGACAACAGTGATTACATAACAATCAACCAACAAGCACCAACCCCTGGTCTCCTCCCCTTAGTTCCTGTCCATCTTTCTGTCATTCTTTCTTTGGCACTGTAAGAAATCTTCGTTGCTGGCTGGGTTTGCTTGTTGGCAAGTTGAACCGTTGGCTATGTTGACTTGCTGGCTATATTGTTTTAGTTGGCTCTTTGGCTATTTTGGCCAGTGGGTCTCTTATGCAAAATTTGGTTAAAAATTAGAATGGGAGGGTATTCTAAAGTTGCTCCAGCTAGCTACCTAGTTAGCTAAGTGTGTAAAAAGAGACTACAAAAGATCTTGCGTCGTTTAGTGTCAGACATCAGAGACTACTTAAATTGTATACAAAAGGAAGTCTGTCTAGCTAGCTCAACTTACAAATTTTATATCTTTTACATATTGCAAAGGTATTGTATATATTAAATCTGAGTCTTGCTTGGCAGGTGTGTTAACAACATACAAGTACTTGTTCGAAATTGCAGCATGTTTATAACCAGGGCTCTTTAACTGCTTGCCTGACTCATCATTAGTGACGATAATAGCTGGCTCTACAATTTTGATATTTTCGTACTCTCCCTGCCTAAGACGTCGTCGTAAAAGTGAATCTGTAAGCTGAAACTTCTTTCCATAATCATTACTTAGTGAATATGACATATCTTATTATATTCATACATCATTGCAAAACTTAAATCAAGTTACAAAATAACTCGTCATATCAGATTTCAGATTACTCCTACTTCAGATTACACCTCACTTGTCCCTATTTTTCATGGGTTTTTCTCGTTAAGAAACCGAAAGGGGACCATGGTCACATTAACTAATACAAACATATAAATGTTCCAGTATATATAACATGGTGGAGGAGGGCAAGATATTTGTTTTTGTTTTGAAATTTTCCGGCCTCGCAAAATATAGGAATGATGCGGCCCCAGGACCCCAGGACCCCAGTTCTGCAAAAGAATTTAAGAAATTTATGAAATTGTAAAACATTACATGATAAGCCGTTAAGAAAATTCTTCTTCAGATGAAAAAAAATTCTCGGCGGCAACAATCGCCAAAAGTATGGTTCCACTAAAATCGTGTTTTGCAATACAGGCACCTAATTACTTGTCAACTCTTTTCCCGCAATCTCGTTTTCAGAGCTTCTTTTTCGCATTCCTTATATATGTAGGCACGCATATCAGAAAGCGAGATAGAAAGTCTGGTAATGAGATTGTTTTTTACGCCACATCTTGAAGATTAACGGTATTACGCTAAAAGGGTCAATAGGTAACATATTTTTAACGGAAGTCTCGCCTTGGTACTATTTAGATTTTTCCTCTTATCGACCTTTTATAGAAACCTTTTATACTATAATAACTGATGCTAACGCTTTATTTCCACTTAGTCGCCCCAACCTCGTTTGCTGGGCATTTTGCCTTTTTGATTATTTTGATAGAGGCCGCTTCGTGATAACGGCCCAGGGGTCAAGAAACACTAGGGACGAGGATGTTAGTCACTTTTGGTTAAACGGAGGAGGCAGACTTTTGTAATGTAACAATTTATCATATAAACAATAAGCTACTAGATGTCATCAACTCGTAATATCAGAAAAAGAGCGGTGGGAACAAAGCAAGGTTAATGTAACATGCAGTGTTAGTTTTTCGAGTAAACAATACATGACACGAGTAACAATATTGTGCGGACAACATCTTTGGATTAAAACGACTAGGGTGAAGCATCCATACCTCTCCACGTTAAAGTTATATAATAAATTAGATAAAATAGGTATTAGCTAAAATTTCTGTATAGGAACGGCGCTGATGAAAGTTGTTGTTAACTTTTCTTGACTTAAAGGGGAGGTTAATCTAAAATAGAGTTAGCTAACTTTTCATCAATAGCATTTACAGAAGTAGTCGGGTGCGAGAGTTTATAAAAGCAAGACTTATGGATAAAGTAACGATGCCTGGGGACAAGAGTCAACTTTGTTCAAAGGGTATTTTTCCTATATAATGAATTTGATGGCGAACCGCCCGTGACCCTGGGAACAAGAGTTAAAGAATATCAGAAGTCCATTTCTTAAAAAGCAGAAAATACAGTTCGAGTTAAAATGTACATAAAAAAGCTACAGAGCTACAAATAGTTCAAATAATTAGTCACAAATTATTACACTACAAGCTTGAGCTCTTTCTCTCTTTCTCTTGTGTAGTATATGTGACCATGACGTCTCTCTCCTCCGGATGGTGCAATTCAACTGCAAACATGTATGTTAGGTAACCAAGAATTGAGCCGACGAATTGACCAACAATAGGAATCCAAAACCAATAGTCATTTGCTCTAGATGGTCAGAAAATCTGTTAGTAAGTCGCAATGGATGACAAATTACAAAGATTATCTTTTTCATGTGTGCAACAACATCAAACAATAAAATATGTCACACGTTTTTTTATTATAATTATAAAGCAGGTTGAACTTCAATTTTATCAACTTTTAGGCTGATCCTTAGCACATTCTTACACATGTGTATTGCATACATGTGTATGAATGTGATTGGAAACTTGTTAAAAGATCTGGATACAGATATTGACATAATAATTGAAGAAGGCGACACGTTAATTTAGATACGCAGTTGAAAGAACTAAAATAGTTTGATAACAATAAGTCGTTTTATTCCTTCTTTCTATGGAAATGAAGCTGAAGATTATTCTTAAGATATGCTTAATTTTGAAGTAAATCCCAGCTTAATATTGTTAAGTATATTCTTATGAAAAAAACGTGTAATAGTTTCATTAACGTAGAAATGCTGTATGAATGCCTCTTATGTTGCATGATATCACGGTGTGAAGGGCGGTGACAGAAGAAGGTTGTAAAGGGCGGTGAGAAAAGGGCGGTGGGAGAAGAATAGTGAAGAATTTATAAAAACGCACGCTTTACACGCAAGACAAAACCTTGAAGAGTTTCACAGCGATTGTGTAATAATTACCGCTCAAAATACTACAACATCAGAAAAACACAACATAATTTTCTGTCAACTTACTTAAATGGCAGTTCCTTCCATCCAGCAATAGCTGTAAAAAGTCGTGGCATAAAATCTCTTGCCGGGTTTATACCATAGCCACAGTTAATCCCGAAAGAAATTCCAATAGCCAACACCAGGAGACCAATAATAAATGGAAATAACTGCGAATTAGGGCTGTTATTCTTTTTGTCTGTCAATGCGAACACAGTACCCACGAGTAAAGCTGTACCGACGACCTAAAAAGTAAACCATCTTGAATGCTTTGCTCTTAAAATATCAATAGTTTTTGTTCCTAGAGTCCTTTACCTAACCGTCCGAATGGTAGAAAAGATACCTGGGGACAAGGTTGTGCATGAACATTTTTCTCTTTTTTTTACATAAGTTACAATCCAACTAAACTATTTGAATAGGTATTACCTGATCAAAAAAAGCTGTCCAGTGTGAGACACCTGCTGTTGGATATGTAGACCAGATAGCAGCTGTTTTCAGACTACGTTCGCTCCCTTCGTATGCATCGATCAAATCTATACAAGAAGTGAACATAACCAGAAAGACGTTTTTTCAAATAATCTATAAACTATCTTACGAAAGATGAAACAGAGGTAGGGATTGACTTTCTTAGGCTATCGGTGCTTTCGAAAACTTCTTTGCTGAAAAGGAGTCTTATTTGCAACCCTAAACTACCTGAAAAGAATTTGACATCTGTTTTGAGATTCGAAATTTAAATAAAGTAAATAACTCTCATGTTTTTTTCAGTCACAACACGAGGTCCGGTAAAGAAGTGGATATCGTACCGTGATATAAACCATAACAAATTGCTGAAGCAATCAGCGCACCCAGGGTCTGACCAAGCCAGTAAAATGGGACTTTTCTCCATGGTAATCTACCTGAAACCGCCATAGCTAATGTAACAGCTGGATTTATATGTCCACCTAAGAGAAAAAAGGTTGACGTGTTGATTAAGAATTCGGTTCCAGTCCTCTACCCAACTTTGTGTCACAATCTAGTTCGCAGTCCTTTCTTGAATGTGAAATGTTTATGACTGCTTGTAATTGTTATAATGCGCAATAATTTTCTTTATCTTAATTTTTTGCTTTATTTTAAGAGTTGTATAAATACCTGATACTCCCAAAGACCAGTGTATCCCAAATGTCACACCAAGTGCCCAACCAAAATTGACAGAAATAAATCCTCCGAACTTGCTTTTCCCCAAAACAAACTGTGCAACACTACCCACACCAAACATCTAAATAAAGTATTTACTTGAATCAGGAAAGGAGAACATGGAAATTTTTCTTATTAGACGGATATTTTTAAGAAGAACTTGTCCAGCATTGATATGAAAACAAGAAAGAATCGTGATTTTATCATTATAAAAAACAACTACTACTTGCAAAAGAATGTACCTTACTAGCTACAGTTTAAAAGGAACTTTTTTTTTGACTGAAGCGTCACAGTATAGCAATTATACACACTCATTCAAGTTGTATGACTGCGCCACATATGCTACAAATAAAGTTGCTTCATCTTTGCGAAAGTTAATCTTCGCGAATCTCGCGAATTTTATTCAGGCTTGCGAAAATTTTGACTGCGCGAAAATTCCCGAAAAGGTCAAATAAAACTTTCGCAAATTTCGTGAATTTCATTTATGCTTGCGAAAATTTTGACTGCGCGAAAATTCCCGAAAAGGTCAAATAAAACTTCGCGAATTTACTAGAAATGACTTTTTCGCAGATATTAACTGCGCAAACTTCATAAAAAATGACCAGCCCCTGTGATATAAGCAAGTTATATTAAAGGCTACCTTATATAAATAGGCCTGAAATAGATTAATATTGCGAAAAAATGCTAGATTCGTGAAAATAATTACTTGCAATAAACCTAAAAATGGTTCATTCGCGAAAATAATCTTCGCGAAATATCTTAACAAGACTAATTCGCAAAATATAATCTTTTTGCGAAATGTATATATTGGACTTCGCGAAAATGAGTCTTCGCGAAAATTATTTAACTGAAGGTACTTTAGAGATTATTTCAATGTTTTTCACTAACATCTATTTTCATCTCAGTTTTTCCTATCTTAATGTAAGCACCTATTCAAACGTAAAACGTTGGTCTGACAAGGTCTAAATTACGTGCATAAAACTCAACCAGAAATTAGTTGAGTATTCTTACGATGAGAATGAGTGTTCCCATTAATTCTGCAAGCATTTCTCGTATGCATTGTGGAACCTTTCGACATCTTCTTTTGATCAGTGCGTCCATTTTGAAATATCACAGAACAAGCTAAAAAAAATAGAGTACATAAATAAAAAGTTCACTTATTTTTTAGTTCTGTCTTTTTCACGTAAATACGTTCCCAGGACTCTTCGTCATCACTACTACTCTCATTTAGCCCTCAATATTACCATTGCCAAGGAAAACGAAACACATAACTGGGAAGCAAGTTGCTGCATAGACAAACTGTAGACATCAGAATATGTACAAGGATACATTTTGCATTTTTAACAATAACAACAACAACAACAACAAAAACTACGACCTCCAAATCAACATTAACCACAAAAACAACACACACAAAAAAAAACAATTAAAAAAAAGCAGCAACAGCAATGACAGCAACGGACGTGTAAAATATAAACGCAAGCGAACCAACTTGCCACACATTTTTTAAACATACAAACACGTGTATGACAAGTTTATTCTCTTTGTACACAGCTTAGCCTGATTAAAATACATTTGTTTACCTTGCAAATACATGTTGTTTACATACAGTGACCCACCTCGTACATAGTCCTTTTATATAAAGGTTCAGTACTTGCTAACAGAAATTAAAATACGAGTTTGTTTTCTTTCTTAACAGCCAGTTAAATATATTTATAGATGCTATGTTATTTGCGTGGTTTTACCGCACAAATTCAACCTCGTTTCCAGGCAGCTTTGCAAGCCATATGTTCGCCAGCCTATGCATGGCGTTGATTTTAAAGACGTACTGAACAAGATCAACAGCTAAAATCAATATACAAGATAAACAGTTGTTTTTTATTTTGTGTACAATGCATGTTATTAAACATAAGTGCAAACAAGAGAGTTAGAAAGAGAGCTAAAAAAGGTGTACTAAGTTTCATCCCAGACCTCTAAGCTAAAACCTCGAACACAAAGTTTTTTTCCGGGGCTAAATTGAAATAGGAGCAAAGACAAACCGTTATAGTGGACACTACTAACTACACAAGAAAAAATTATAAGTGATTGAATATCTATAACCATTTATTAACCACTTCATAGTAAAAAAAAAATTAAAAAGCATTACTTTTTCATTTTTTGATTATTTCTTTCAAGCTTTCTATAATTTTGTCATATTTCAAAGACACAAGGTAAACACGTAAGTGCAATAAAGGTGAATGTAAAAAGACTCAATGACAATGTCAGCGAGTGAAGGTTGCAGTTATTTTGTATCATAACTGGACAGAATGTTTTGTTTTTTATATTAAAAGGCTTTCAAGGTTATTTTCTAGCTAATGATGAGTACAGACAGACGTTCCTGGAAGTTCTGTCCTTACTTTGATCGCAACACATGATGTACTTACATTAAATAAAAACGACCGTTACTCCCTATACAGTATTAGGAATAAAAAAAAACAGATTCCCTTGTTGGAACTTTTCTATTTATAAAATCTAATATTATTACATTTTTTAAAAATTTCAAAATTGAATCTCTTTTGATATTATGCTACAATATTGCGTTAAGTGAGAACCTCAATCACTTTAGAAATAGGAATGTTTGAATTCGAATACATTACATGGAAAAAAACAACACATTTTTGAACAAATTGTGAAGCCTTGTGTGCGGATTGAACGTTAGAAGAATGTCGCAAGTTGGCTCCAAAAATAAAATTACCGGAAATATCTGGACAAATAGGACATTTTTATCACTTTTGTCGATGTCCTACATACAAGACTCAGTTAATTGGGTTATTCGCTAAGAAGAACCGATTTTTTTTGAACTCTAAGAGTCCCACTTAACGCGAGTTACTGCGTTAGAGTTGGACATTGTCTGTGTGGAAATAAACACGATGCAACATGATACAACACGACATGGCTTTAAAAGCAGAATGTTTAAAACGCGATAAATCTCTTCATCAAAGACTATAAAAACGTTCTTTAGAATTATTCATAACGGAAAAACAACGCGAATCTGAAGTCGATCTTAGTCCCCTTGTTGGTATATAAATAATTAGTTTCCAGATACTTCACAATGACGGTACCATATTGAATTACATATTAACAACTAGCACCCCACATGCTGTCAAGTCTTCCATCTTGAATAAAACGCTTTTAAATAATTTTTGAAACTTTTCACGTTTAATGTTTGTACAGCCTGCGAATATTCCTGGATAATTTCTACGGGACAATTATTTTGTGGTAAATACGATTGTTCCAACCACTGTATGAATTCGACACCCCTTTTCTGTAATGTGGTCTTCTGAGCATTGGCTATTTCGTTCAGCACCTAAAATTGTATCAAAAAGAAAATGATTTTTACAATTTACACTTTCTTGAAATAACGAAACTTGAAAAGCATGATTACTATCTGCCAACCAGGAATTGACATTTCTAATCCCCAAGATTCCTTTTTAGAAATTCTTACAGAAGTTTCTAACATTTTTTTTCACAAATTGCCAACGTAGACACTGACATAGCAAAAGCATCATAACAAGCAACAGTTCTTACCAGCATGGTTTGAGCATCTTGCAGAACAAATGAAGGATTCAGTGGTGCAAGAAAACAGGATGGGAGGATACTATCGTAAATAAAATCTTTGAAGTCTTCATTATGACCTAAATTTACAGAGCGTATTTTTAACCCAGTAGGCACACAAACTAAAAAAATTATGAAAACTTAAAGGTGGACATTTTTCAGAACAAAAATAATCATACTTACCCCAGTATTCTAATAATTTATTGAAAATAATGAAACAAGTTTTTTGACCCTAAAAAGATAACACAATTATGATTAAACGTAATAAAAGAGAGTTTCAATCAAGCGTAAAAAATGTTTGTACAACAAAACGCAATTTTTATTCGAATTCCATGACCTGTCGATTCAAGATTAACGATTTAAAGAATGGTGTACACCGTGATGAAGAACTCCGTTCCAGATAGCCGTTAATGAGAAATAGCAAAGCAAACGTGTTGTGCAAGTTTTTGTCAATTAACATACAGAGCTAATCCTTGCAGAAATTTCTCATCTTTTGTTACTAGCGACCTTTAAAGTTATATGACTAACGTGAGTATGTTCAACTTTCGAAAAAAACAAACATTTTTTTATGTGAGCAAACCATAAAAACGAAAGGCTTCCAAACGACAACAGTTGAGAGCAAACTAAAACTAAAGTAAAACTAAGATCAACGTTTGCTTTACTCGATCATATTTTACATGTAAAATATATGAGACTGGTCGTCAACCCGTGAAAAAATCCACGGGGTCGCCCGTCCTTTATATATCGCATTTCGTGTTTCCGTAACGGACAGACCAAAAGACAGACGACGGCAACTATTATAGAGATACTGTACTAATGTCAATCAAATGTGAGAAATTTTTCCCGCCGAAAATTAGTTAAAATGGCGTCATAGGAATACTTTCAGTGGAATAATAATTTACACATATAAAAAATTTCCGTCGAACCTGCGGGTCAGGAATTTCTACAGCACCATGAACTATTGATAATAAAATCTCTTTCACATTGCTGGAATCTAAAATATCAAGCAAAGATATTTGACAACAAATATCTCTAAAGTCTTCACACAAATCATTAGATGCTTATTTTACAAGTCAGAAAAGTTTTCGTCCTAAAATGAATCTTCTCTTTGCATTTAAGGCTTCTTAGACTTTTACTATTCTAACAAAGAAATCCACTCAACAAGGTTTTTGAACAATAGACATACATTGTAAAAACGCCAAATTTAGCTTAGGGTGAAAACAAAGTCGTGCAATCACATGTTCGAAAATGGAGAGATATCCACACAAAAACAAGTAATTTAGTGTTGCTTTTACATGCCATTCTACGCATGCGTACAAAACAAAAATAGACAAACATTTGAACTACCCTTTAATCTACGTACCTTGATTTAACAGGACTTCTAATATATTATTATTAACAATTGTGGATATAAATAAAAAATAACTTCTTTGTAACAACTGTTTTTCTTTCAGCGCCTAAAAAAGAACAGGAATAAATCAAAGGTAAATCAAAATATAAAATATAAATACTTTTTTGAGATCACTTAGGATGTTAGGCGCGGCTTCGGTGATTTTTTAAATCAAGAAATCGCTTTGCAGTGCATTATTTTTCTTCGTGCGATTGTCGGAATCCAAGTCTTTTTCGCACAATGAAAGTTGAAAAGCCTTCTCTCACACTAACATCCTTTCCACCATGGAAGTATAAATTATGCCCCTATGTATAAATTATACCTCAATGTTTTTACAACCTTTCTCGATCCCTATTAAGTTTTTGGATACTGCCTGCCAAGTACGCCACAATAAAAACATAAAAAATAAAGAGCAAAGACTAGTAACAAAGAGAATAATTGACTGAAATAACCAAGCGTTTGGAAAGCAATACCCAACTTAAAAATCTTATAATAATAAAACAAAAAGAAAAGAAAATCTTATAACAAACAAACAAAAAAATGGCAAGAGCTCAGACTAATGAGTAGAATAGCTTACCTGTTGGTCATTAGCTTCAACAGGTGATTGTAAAAACGTGAAGATTTGCGTCACCAATGGCATTAGAATTTCACTAAGAAAGGGTGCAATGTCGTTCTAAATAAGAGGATAAGTGTTTATGTTAGACTGCGCAGAAATCAATGAACATTATATTATTTTACAGTACTAATCTTTTGTATTTTTGTTTTTAACCAAAAACCAGTGCAGTGAACTAAAAAAACATTTTGAACATGATAACAACATCCATATTTTCCACCCTGAACTGACAATGTTGTTTCAAATTAAAGTCACAATAATTTTTTCAACTGTCAGGAATCCTAAATGTGTAAAGAAGAACTGGATCCTGTTGTTTAAATTATTTTTTTATTGGACGGACGTACAATCGATACTTTACAGGCTGAATGAAAAAAAATAACAAACTATTTAACCTTTGTTCATATTTGAAAGTACTTTGAGCCAGCTTTCGAAAGAGCATAACAAATTTTATTTTTATAGATGATTTAATAGTACTGTCGCACGTATCCGATGGATTTTTAGTTTTAATTTTTTAGTGAAATTCCTATTTTTTTTTAACCTAAATTGATATCAAACAAACTCAGCCAATATTATTATCTAATGTAGTATTTATTTGTGGCAACTTTGTTTGTAAATTTGTCCGACTGTCTAAATTTGATTCTTGAGATTTTTACAGTCAAAGGGGTACCACGGTCGTTGCCAAGACGATGTAGATGAGGATGTCTTGTTCGGTAAAATACTAACGCGTGTGACTTATTTTAGCAAAGAGGTAAACAAACACATGCAGGATGGACGAAAAGTATCGTTTGTACGATAAGTGCACACGTTACACGATTGTGGCAGCAAGCGTTAGCGAAATCGACAGTTTTTTTTTGACCTTTCTATACCATGTTGTTTTCGTGATATGTAAATGTTTTGATCACAAAAAACACACATGCAGTTTTTCTTTAAATCCGTGAGAACTTTTTCTCTTACTTTAAAGCGAGTGATCAGCTGATTGATGAGTGGAATAAAATCTTGAATGTCACGCATCTAAAAGAAAACGTACTATAAATAATAACAACAACAATAACAACAACAATAAAACAACAGGAACAGGAACAGGAACAACAACTGCAACAACAACAACTGCAACAGCAAAAACAACAACAAAAACAATAATAAAAACAACAACAACAATAACAATAACAACAACACCAACAACAACAACAACAACAACAACAACAAAAAACAACAGCGACAACAATAACAATAACAACAGCAACAGCAACAACAACAACAACAACAACAAAACAGAACAACAAAAATAACAAACAACAACAACAACAACAAAAACAACATCAAGCTGACGCGACATACTTCACAATCTTTTAACAAATGCGTCACAGCAATGGGTACGAACGGCAACACTTGTTCATGAAGACAAATGATCATACGATGAAGATATTGACGCACGGCTGTGTGAATGATGTTGCGATGAACTGGAATCGTCAATGAGTGCAAAAATAAATTTAAAGCCTAAAATAAAACGAAGTTTTAAAATCAAAATATTATATCGCTAGGTTAACTTTTAAACTTTTATATTTGCAAAACAACCTGAAGTCGCGTAGGTATCCAATAAAAATAGGGGGATTTATTTCGGTATATTTACTTACGAAAGTTATACTTAAAGATTTTCGCGCAGTTTCGCGCACATTCAATTTTTGCGTTCTACATAAAGGTAGCACACATGAATGTTTAGCACATTATTCAAAATTTGAAGCTTATATTCTGGCTTTCTTACTTTCTTCTCATACTAAAGGATCGTATATTCACGTAACAAATAGTTTGCGCAGCAGCTTCACGCGAATTAAGTTATACGTAACGCATCTGCAACCTCTGGTAACAACTGCTTACCTCAGTAAAACAAGCAGTACATCCACTTTGTTTTAAAGTCTGTGCTGTACTGAAAGCTTTGCTGGCTCGACTAAATTGAAATTTTTAACATAGAAATTAATTTAACATCGAAAGTACAAAGATTAAAGGTGTAAACATGTAAGGCTCGTTACAAACTTAAAATACGTAGTATTTAAGTAGTTAAAATACGTAAGTTATGTTTATAAAGGTAAACATTTTGTTTGTTGAAATACATGGTTTTCCAAACCATGTTTATTCATTCCACCTGAATATGTAAAAGTGCAAAAATTGTTCGTTAGGAAGCTTTAAAAACATGAATCACATCAAGGTGGTAGTTAGTGTCATGAACTCTCTCTCTGTTGCAATATTTCCACTAATATTTTTTTCGTCCAAAAAAAATCTGTCTTGATTTCTTATGGTTATATTCTAGCATGCAATTACTACTACCAGTAAAACGTATTATACTTCTCACACAGGCAAAAGAACGCCTACATGTTCTCGAAACAACACACCAGCAGAAAATTTAGAGTATGTTCAGCTAACAAATCGTAATCACTGGTGTAAACTTTTATAAAAACGACTGAAACAAACAAGACAATCAATTTGTTGCCTCACTTAACCCTAACAAATCGAAATCACTAGTGTAAATCAAGGTAATCAATTTTTTGCCTCGTTTAACCCTAACCCTTTTATATGGGTTTATGCCAGAAGTTTTACTGATTACGAATATATTGTATGTAATTACACTAAGAAAAAATATTTGGTTTACCTTGCATAGGCTATTAAATGATGCAGCTCATCAGCAAGTTGGAGTGACTGCTCCTTATCAAGCTGTCTGTTAGAAATCTAGCAGAAAATGAAGATTTCGTTACAGATGGTTTTGGTGAGTGCACATACTGTTCATGAAAGTAAAAACGACCCACCCCACTTAGAGGTGTAGGTTGTCAAGTAAATTTAAGATGATTTTTTTTAACTGAGGAATTCTAAATTATTTTTTAAAAATTTATAAAAAAAGACATATTTAACAATCCCATGTGTCATATTGGAATAAAAGAATAAGGCTAACTTTCCGAGCACCAAGGTTCTATCTATAGACAACACTAATTTCTAGAAACTACTTGCCTGGTCTAATAAAGTTTGCGATGAAACCAGGACTGGTGATAACAACGTTTTCATTAATTCAAGATGTTTCTAAAAACACAACACATATTCATACTGCAGAATTTATAATGTAAACTGCATGATAAAATAAGAGATGGGGTGCACCTTAAAAATGATCTTATTAAAATAAAACGATAATACCTCGTTAATATACTCCTTCTGCTACTAAAAATTTTTTTCGTTTTTGTTCTGTTTTGTTTTGTTTTTGTTCTTACGTAGTACATTGGTGATGGCTTTAATTTTTATTAAAAAATACATATTTGTGAATAAATTTCAGGCTTTTAAACACAACAGGAGTCCCATATACAAAGTTTCACCAACATTGTGATATGAAGTGTAATTCACATTAATTACAAGTTCGCTTACATCACAAACTGAACTTAAATTTTTTTCTGTATTCCCTTTTAACACATAATTTATTGCTTCTTCAATTTCACTCCACGCAATAAGAAAAAAAGATCTAGTAGAAATCACGAAAAACAAATTCTCAAAAAATACCTGTTAGGTCTGTATGTTATAGACAATCCACATTAGAGTGTGTATGCAATTTTAACACTTTAAGGTTTATAACGGTTTTTAATTTTTACTGTTTTTAGGGATTGTAGCTATATTTTGTTAAGAACACAGACACAAAAATCCATGCATACGAGACTCAAAAATATCAAAAATGCAAATTCATAGGAAGATCTGCAAGTGCACTTCACATTGTTTTTAGAAGTACTCACATTTCAACGTTTTCAAGGTTTTTCTTCCGAAAAAAAAGGTTTTCAACATTTTTAAGGTTTTCTCCAGAAAAAAAAAACGTTTTTTAGGTTTTTCTCCAGAAAAGAAATGAACGTTCTCAAGGGTTGCTTTAGGAATTAAATAATAAATTGAAAGTACTAGAGTGGAAACAATAACATATACATACCTCTTGTGTGGTGTTGCTACACGAAATCAAAACAGCTGCGGTCTCATACAAATAATACTAAAGACAAAACATGAACGTACAAACATGCGCATTAAGAAGATAAATTTCTTGCATAATATGCTTTAAGAAAAGTTTTTCACTGTCTTGATAAAATATTCTACAACAAAATTTTTCTATGGGTTTATTTAATTCAATAAATACTTATCTATATTTTAGTACACAAACATATTGTACCCGCTCATCCCTGAAAAAAGAGCTTATGTCAGCAAAAGAAAATAAGTAGCTATCCTTAAATAAGGGCACAGTCTGGTATAAAAAAAATTAATAAGCACCTAGGCATTTGCTTGATGCATTATGGTGAAGGAAATATATACCAATGTTTTTCTTTTAGTTTTGCTTTATTAGAAATATAAAAAATATAAGAAAAACGTCTTACTCTGTCGTTTTCTGACAACTGTGTTTGCAATTTGTCCTAAAAAGTAAACCTTTTTTTAAAAAACAACAACTTTGAATCTACAACATACATTTCATCACAACACACATTTTAATCTCTGGCTTTTGTCGGTCAAAACATGACCATACAATTAGATGCAGTTTTTCCATACTCGGAACAATAAATGACACTAAGATGGAAATTAAATTGTCTAGATACGGGTAAGATTAAAAACTACATTCTGTATTCAACGAATGCTAAACTTGAAAGGCTTCATTCCATTAAAACATTCATACTGCAGCTCCCAGAGCTCATGATGCTTAATTTCCATTCTATTAAACATAGCAGTGTTTTCTGAATTTTTATTGAACCCAATAATAATTCTGTTCGCAAACATTTGGAAGATGACCTGTCTTAACTTTCAAAACTGCCAAAATGCTGATGTTGTGTCCAAAAAAAAATTCTAATGCTCATGCGAAGATACTAAATAATGTGAGCTGCGACCAAGAACAGCTTAATGAAAAACGGTCTTAGCAGTGAATAGGAATGCAGAAAAATTTATTCAGTATATAAACTATTTGTCATTGCAGTTAGTGTTGTCAGTCATAATACTTTCGATAAACTACTCTAGACATCTTTTTAAAGGAGAGTGACATTTTTAAACTTTGTAAAAAAGTAAATAAAAGTTCAAGAGCAAACCTGTTTATTGGTCACCAACAAGTCTTGTAAACGTTTCAATATATCCTCAACATACTGATTCACTTGATTTCTGTAAATAACAAAAAAAGTGAAAACAAACAACAACAACAACAACAACAACAACAACAACAACAACAACAACAACAACAACAACAACAACAACAACAACAACAACAACAACAACAACAACAACAACAACAATACAAGCGCGAAGGCACATAGCGGGACATAATGTGTGATGTGTTTTTCAAACACATAGCGGGACACATCTTCTGTATGAGATATCTTAAATAACTATACAGTGGTCTGTTTGCAATTACGAACAAAACCAGTTTTCAGCATAAAGAATGATAAAACATGCAGCTATAGCGTGTCCCGCTATGTTTCCTACAGGTAATTGTTGTTATTTCACGTCCCGCTATTTTTTTAACTAAAATTTTGTTGCTATTTTAGATTCGACTATATTTATTGAACAGTCCTTACTGGCTAATTTAAATTTTATAATGTTCCAAATTGTAAGCCTGGAGGGAATAACCCTCCTTTTATTCCATTTTTTGTCTTTAAAAAGTAAAGACTTGCATATTATACCTTATTAAGTCCTTGATAATAATACTAACTTTTCGATTATAGTATTAATTTTTTATTACAATACTAAGATACACCATTTTCATAATTGGGATTAATTGGGATATACTGTGTTAGTTTGCCACATGGTCTGAAACTTGATTATCCAAACAAACAAAGCCCTTTCAACATGGCCTCGACTGTTTTTTTAATACACTGCATGTTTTTTGATTGGGTGTCCCTAATCTCCAGTGGAGGATTCGAAGTATCGTATGTAGAGAAAGGATGTTGTGTGGGTAAAGGGTTGACCTAAGAAACAAGGGCTTCATCAGACGCACAGGCCTTGTTTCTTATACCGCTTTCTGCTCGGGTAGTGAGATTGATCCGTTAAGACTTAATATAAACCTGAAAATTTTCAAGATCATTATTTACTATAACAACATTATTATTTCCTATAACACGAACCACCTACCAACCCCTTTGTATTTACAAACTAGTTATCATGCTAGAACAGATGGATTACCATATCTTCTGTAAGGAACATCCCTCTCTCTCTCTTTTTAGGCCCCCGTCCCAACACGTTGTTTGCCTCGGAATCGCCGATACGGATCCCTCGACATTGGCACATACATCTTCGTTACCAATCGAATTAAAAAATGTGATGCAAAAAAGCTACTATCATGTTAGTAAAAATAAACAATGACGTAACAATAATGGTGGAATATTGCAAATCCAATCACCTACTGTTCGATAATGACGTTTGTTTTGCTATAACAGTATCAAATAAGTTATTACGACACTCGACAACAATACGAAAACCCTATTAGATAACACGTGGGAAACAGCAATATTGCGATTTTTATACTAAAACGACATGAGAATGTAACCTAGCTAACCGCCATCACTGTTGATGTTTTACTGAAGTAGCCTACTGCGATACCGGCTGTATCCTTATGAAATAGAATGTATTACAAACAATTACCACTACCACGTGGTACGGATCAAATAAAATGGATATTATTCTATTTGTAACGAATTAACATGTTATGCATAATACTTGTATTATATAACACGACTGTCAATATAACTCTTGTTATTTCATCAATTTTTGATATCAAACCCCTTATGTTTTTAGTCTTATTTTCGATTTTAATTGCTCCTTTGGCTATTTTATTTCAGTTCGCCCGGCCCTTTGTTACGCACTTGGCCCTGAACAGATCCTACTCGCCGCGTAGTTCACCAATCAAAAAAAATTTTTTTACTCCAGCAAATACAGCCAGCTCTGCGGTGGACCCGCGTTTCGAGAGTCCGTATACACGGGAGGGAAGGGTGTATGAGTACCTTCACCATTTCCTTTATCCCCTTACAGTGAAGACTAACGCTGTGCACATTTAACGGCTTTTAGAACTGTACATAGCTCGGCCGTTAGCCTAGTTCTCTATTCATCCAGATTACCCCCAGGCGCGCGTGTTCCACGTCTCTAGCACTGCCCTCTACCTTGTTGTATATTCGCTACTCACAAACTGTACATTACGTCACTTACCCGAGGCGCAGTGGTGCTCTCAACCAATTAAAATCTCACCATTACAGGTGCCCTTCACCTACCAATTATATTTACCCATGAAATCACGTGACTCAGTCTTCTTTAGCAACGAGAAAGCACATTTTCCCTTTCCTTTTTCACCTCGCTAATCATCGCACGTGGTTTGTTATCGATTACTTACAAAATCTGTTAATCATGGCCAACAAACAAATCGAGAAAGAAATATATAGAGGTAACCCTTCCGTTATAAAAAGACCCTTCAAAATGACCGACCGCTTACGCCAGGTCGGGTTGTTTTGATTCTATCACGGATCAATTTCACTACCCGAGCAGAAAGCGGTATAAGAAACAAGGCCTGTGCGTCTGATGAAGCCCTTGTTTCTTAGGTCATCCCTTTACCCACACAACATCCTTTCTCTACATACGATACTTCGAATCCTCCACTGGAGATTAGGGACACCCAATCAAAAACAGGTTATCAGGAAATCTTTTCTACTTTAATGTTTGACTTAGAATGGTCCCACTCGTCTTGTTAAATGATATTAATAATTAATTATATGATTTAACAAGGTAAGATGTGACCAGGCTATCTTTATGCTAATTGGTTGGCTCTAATTCGGAGTTTACTCAGAGAAATTTTTTGTATTCATTGGTTGAGTTGAATTTAGGGGGTTTGTCCGCTTGCATCTAAGTTTTCGTTTGAGACTCGTTTTAACTCGTTTTAATATCCTCAAAGAAAGCTTAGTTAACTAGGCTATGTTTTGTTATATTATTTGAAAAAAACTTTATTGTAATTCCATATAGAAGTTTGGATAATTAGATGCGTCATGCATTTAGTTAGCATAATTATATATCTGAAATATTGGGTGCTGTTTTATTGTCCCAAAAACCAATAAATATTTTTAATGGTATTTCATATGAAATCAACTTAATGTTTCTTTATCCTAGTTAACTAAGCTTCATCCACCGTCATGACTTTCGGCCGAACATCGCCTATCTTGCTACGGGACATAATGTGCTAATCAGGCACGGCTTCATGTTGACCCGACATAACACCGTCATTGAAAGCTTTATTGTATTTTTATCCAAGGTGTAAAGTTTTCATATGGTGCATTATTGATTTCTCCAAACTATATATACCTATACAATTTAACGACAGAGGCTCGCTTTCGGTTTTTCATGCAACTTTTATTGGAAAAAACTGTTGGCAAATTGAAGTTAATAATTTAAAAGTTTTTTGACACCATATGTATGTCGAGATTAGTTTCTGGTTCTTAACTGCACATATTTTGCTTTCAACAACTGTTTTTTTTCCAATTCACGTCCTGGAAGCGCTAACATTGCCGATATTTTTTTAAATGTCAGGGTTTTTTGGAAAATGTCGGAAAAGCTTTCCTAGTATGACAAGTGGTAACGACGGGAACAGACTTGATTCAGACCTGAAATACCCCGCATAGAACAAAAGTTACATAAAGGGCTACTAGTTCCCTCGTCCCTATAAAACAAAACAAAAGGGTTAGTAGAGGAAAGCTTTTGTAACAAGCGATAGCTTTTAGCAGAGTTGTTAATAAAAAATAAATAAATAATTGTTTAAAGTGTTTTAAAGTCTTATTACTGTAGATTTTTACTATAGAATTATCATAAAAGATATAATTGATTCATTTTGTATGGACAATAAAATAATTACGTCATAAACTTGTGAGTATTTGTTCTATATAAATAAAGAGGAACAACTATTAACAATTAACAAATAATTTTTTAAGGGGTCACCAGTTTGATTGAATTGTATAAACTAAAGAAATTATAAAGCACCAGTTCTAATTATTATAACACATGTGAGGTTTTACTACAATGAAAAAAAATTGCAACATAGGAAAATTAACAATCGACGGCGAAAGTGTCACCCGTGATTGGATGTAACAATGCAGATTCAATACAACGAATTATGTCAGATCCAGTGAGACTTTTAAGCACCGTTTTACATTATCAGATTTTGTCTGACAGATTTTTCTGATTCGACAAAATCTGATGGTGTAAACAGAAACATTGGAAGCTTTTTTGTCCTTAAATTTGTCATCAGACACAATCTCAAAAGTAGCCTAGTTAACTCAGCTTTCTTCAAGGATATCGAATACAGTTTCTTTCAAACGAAAGCTTAGACGCAAACAAATATTAAAAGAAATCCCTAAAATTCGAATGCACCTCACAGCAAACCCCAAATTACAATCAACCAATAAGCACAAAGTCAGCGTGGTCACATCTTACCCTCTTTAATAATACAAGAATTAAATACATTTGTTCGGGTTAGTGAGGTCAATTGCACTCAAAACAAAAGATTTCTCGATATTTACCACGTGAGCAAAGAACAATAGAATTAACCAATCAAAAAGCGCGGTCGGTATTCTGACTGCAAGAAAATCGTTGGTGACTCAATTTTTCCTCCCCTAACTATTCCGATCTCCTGGCCAACTGAAAAGTTGAAAAATTTAACTTTTCAAATTTTGTCTGAGGAGAATTAGCCAATGATGTAACAGTTTGCTTCATTAAATATTAATGATTAAAAAATTCGTATGCACGAAAGGAAAGAAACATCTTTTAAGAAATCAAATGTCAAAAACAGAAATTTTTATTGAACTTTTAAAAAGGGGAAGAAGAGCTGTGAAATGTTGAAAGTCCTCTTGACAAAAAAAGAAAGCAAAGACAATCATCCGACATCTAATGCAAATGTAAACGCAGGAATATTATATAATACTCTTCTTTATACTCTTCACACAAAATCTGTAAGACAAAATCTGATAATGTAAACGCGGCTTTAGATAATTAAAAAGGGAACCAATAATATTTTAGAATGAAAATTTATTAACAATTAACAACCAATCTCCTTTTCGTAGCGACCTCCAGTAATCCTTATTAGGGATTTCTTTATCTTCTTTTCCTTTAATACTGCTCACATGGCTTATAAAATATTCAGACGTTCAAGTTTCGTACAGTTACGGAGTGTGAACTAACTACTTAAAGATATCGCTAAAATAAATTAATCATTGTGAAAGGTTTGTCCGATTCATCGATACATCTCTTGGTAAGTGTTGATATTTTAACCATCCCTTTTATATCTTTTTTAGTTAACAATTCTATCAGCTTATTTGCATGCACCATGTTACACTTTTTTATAAGAACAATTTTCTAGAAACAGTGAGACTGGGAATAATTTAAAAATAAAAAGAAGAGAAAAATGTTAAAACTAGCAAATTTATCGATTTTCTCTTTTTTCTGAAAAAAGCCAACAAACATATTTGAAGGTTGAAATTTTCTCAAAATCAGTTCTTGCGATTTTGTACTGAGATTTTGGATCGGAGATACTAGTAAGCGAAGAATGCATAAACTATGAAAACAA
The DNA here is from genome assembly GCA_030067915.1 of Hydractinia echinata. Taxonomy (NCBI): domain Eukaryota; kingdom Metazoa; phylum Cnidaria; class Hydrozoa; order Anthoathecata; family Hydractiniidae; genus Hydractinia; species Hydractinia echinata. The sequence continues at coordinate 899,725 of JASGCC010000135.1, forward strand.
GATAAGAAAAATTTTAGGCCAAACATTAGGAAAAAATAAAAACACCTCAAGATGAAGTCAAAGTTTTTGGTTCACTATTTACATATTTATTTTATAAGAAACAAACCTTTTGTGTAATAAGATTTGTACCGGCAAAAAAATATACTGTCACTTCAAATTAGCAGTTGAAAGTCTGTTTCTTATAAAAAAAGTGTCATAAGTATTTCAGTGGTTGTCATTTCTGCTAGGATAAGTACATAAATGAATAACCGTTAACACATAGGCCCAGATAGCTTTAGAACATTTTTAGAACAAAAGGCTTTGTTTATACAGGTATAATAAGCACACACGTTTTTACAAGAATCCGCAAGACTCATTTTCCGAAATTTAACCCTATTCGGGCCAGGGTTTTTCCAGCCTCGTCCCAAGGCTTTTCTACGTATATGTCCCGTAATAGTTATGATTGTTACTACGGAACATCATAGGCGTAGAAGAGTCCTGGAGACTAGGTTGGAGTTTTTTAAACATATTGTGACCAAGGAGAGCTCCATAACTTTTGATAGGCTTATCCAAATTGAATCAAACTTTCTACACTTACACTACGCCATAAGACGCAAAATGGCAGCAATATTTTCAACAAAAAGTCTACCGCATAATTATTTTTATTCATTTCGTCATTGCATCTTTTTTAGGACCATCCTCAGACTGACAAACACAATGGCGATTGCACAGGTAAATGAATATTTTAAATACTACTTTAAGAAGATTCAATGCCTAATTCAATTTGCTATGTAATTTAAATTACAGAAACGAGCGAAAAGATTGAAGATAGACCATGATGAAGTTGCTCGGAAGTTCATCTTGGAAAATGAAGATCAAGAAGGACTTACGAAGACGTTTATCAATAAATGTATTGGTATGTATATAGCTAGTTCAGCAATGTCTGTGAAACTTATTGTTAACTATTAAACACACCAAACTTTAAGAAACTGCTGGAAAAATTTCACGCAGTTTTAAATCGCCATTAGCAACTTAGTTGAAAATTTGCTTGAGACCTGTTCTTAACGTGGTTTTACTTTTTAGACATAATTGTTCTTATAAACAAGTTGTAATGAATGCCCTTAAGCCAGATATATATAAGATGCTTAACCATTGACTTCAAAAACAATATCACATTTGGCTGATTTCATAAATTTGAGACCAAAAAAACCCAAACTTGTAAGTTTTGGGACATTATTATGAAGTTAATGGTTTATATTTTCAGGATTTGGTGTTTTTGCTGAAAAAACGTTTTATAAAGGCGAGTTTTTGTTAGAGTATCCTGGTGAGTTTATTACGAGTGACGAAGGGAAAAAAAGACAAAAAAGTTACGACGAATCACTGGGTTCTTTTCTGTTTTTCTACAACAAACATTGGTAAGCGCTTGTAGAATTCATTTCTTCTTGTATACAAGTGAAATTAGCTAAGGATATTATCATAACAACCTTTTTTATTACTTAGTATTGATGGAACGCATGCTTCTCGACTTGGCAAATACGTTAATGATAGTCCAGTAGCATTTTCAAATTGCAAAATGCGAGCGCTTACCGTCAATAGCAGGGTCCACTTTTGTTTATTTGTACTTGTGGATCAAATATCACCTGGGACAGAACTCAGATATTCTTATGGTGATGTGAATTTACCTTGGAGATGTGTATGACTTTTCAAATATTTTACAGTCTAGTAACGTTCTGTCAAAACAAAGGTATGCCTAAGACAAAATCTTCTGCTTTTCAACCAACCTTACCGTCTTTATTTTCTTCTTAGGACAAAAGAACTAGAAATCCCTATGTGCTGCCTTTGAAAGCTTCGAATGTAAGTTTTTAACAAAGATTTATAATTTCAAGAAACAAACCAAGTTTCTTGTAATAAATAAATCCACAAATTACATTTTAGATACTTAGCTTGAAGAATGAGAAACAATCTACTGACGTTTTAACCACACTAAAAGGTTCTTCTAATATAAAAGATGTCACACCGTTCCACATTAATTTGCCAGCAAATTTTTCTGAAAAAATTGAAGAGGGAGCTTCTGCTACAATTTTTAAATATATCTGTAACGACAAAATAAAAGCGGTGAAAGTGTTTAAGCAGCAAATCGCCAGGAGAAAATTGCACAAAGTAGTAGAATCCTTAAGTAAATTAAAACACAAAAATATTGTTTGCTTCTACGGGTTCTCACTTAAGCCTTCGGCCTTAGTTTTTGAATACTGCCAGTTGAACTTGGGTGGAGAAGTTGTCCACAACGCGGCTCAAATGGTATCAATTCTGAATGAAAACGAGGAGTTTGTATTTGCACAAAGATTAGATATGGTTAAACAAGCAACATCAGGGTTGAAAGCTTTGCACGATCAGGGTATTGTTCATAAGGATTTTAAGCCTTCGAATCTTTTAATTTGCGGAACAGCAGATCGTGTGGTAGTGAAGGTAGCAGATTTTGACGACATGTACGATATCAAAGGCACTATCACTTCCACGCTGACAAATATGAATCAAGGTCTCTTTGGCATGACTTTAGCGTATACTGCTGCCGAGATTTGCCTGCAACAAGTAAGAACCGTGTCTCTCGCCACCGACGTGTATTCATGGGCAATTGCCGTATTTGAGTTATTTGCTGATGTAACATCTCCGTGGAGCAGCGCATTAGCTATAGTAAGCGACGGCCTCATTGTCGAAGCTTTGAAGAAAGGAATGAGACCACATGTAGAAGATTTACAACAGTTGTATGCTAAAAATGAATGCAATTTTATATTACCTATAATTTCGTCGGCATGGCACACTGACCAGCATAAAAGACCAACGATTTCACAGGTATTTTAAAACATTTTTTTTTACCGAAGTTTGTAACGAAATTAATGAATATTTAGTTGGTTCTCTTGTAAAAAAAAATATAACTTAATGCAAAAGCAAAACGCACAAATTAATTTATAGCTACTTGTCGATGGCACGTGGATAAATCCACGGGTTCGCCTGTCCTTTATTTACCGCAATTCGTGTGTCTCGGTACTGCGATTACCATTTTGCGTGACAGACAGACAGATAGACAGACAGACACACGTATACGGGTATTATAATATAGATTACGAATAATTTAGTGTAATACTTAACGTATAATGTAAAACACTACCGCATTTGTTTTCATTTAGATTCTACTAATGCTGGACAAAGACTATGAAAAAATGGTAACAAATTTGGTACTTCATTCTAAAAAAAAAAATGATTTGGAAAATCAGACGCAAAAAGTAACTATCTATATTCATTATATATCGTTGAGATTTCTGGCAGTCAATTTGCATCACATCCGAATCACAGTAAAGTAAAAAAAAAATATGCAACTAAGGAAAACAAACTTATTCACACCGTCTAGAGCTTTCAGTAACAAGCAATAATTTTCAAAATTTCTTTTTAATATTTTCCGTCCTTCTTATTTTTAGATCTCGACAGGCGACGCAATTTCACCTAGTCCAATTAGTCGCTCGCAATATAAGAGTAAATCAGTGGTAATATGTTTAACCTTAGCTCACATTTCTTTTCCTGTGACATCCAACCAAATGACCACCATTTTTAAACAAAAGGCATACAGAGTTCAAATCAGTTATTAATTACAATATCGCGACATGCTTTATATCTCTTTATTAGTTCTACCAAAAATTATAACAAAATAGCACGAAAAATAACTTACAATTTTTAAATTGAAGTCTAGCAAATGATCACTTAGTGAACGATATATCACAATGTGATATATCAATGTGACATATCATTCTTCTTAATGATAACATTATCTTATTTTACTAGGGCTCAGAAAAGAACGGAAATGTCCCTGAACCGAATCAAAAGAAGACAGATTACAATTTAGCACTGGTAAGAAACTTTAAGATTCGGTATATGTCGGTTGTTGTTAAGTATATCAAAATGATCACTTAGCGGGACACAGGAAATTTTCTAAACAATGAGATATATTCTTCTTCTTAATGATAATCTATTGTCTTATTTTACAAGGACTCGGAAAAGGACGCAAATATACCTGAAGCGAATCAAAAGAAGACAGATTACAATTTAGCACTGGTAAGAAACTTTAACATTCGGTATATGTCAGTTGTTGTTAAGTATATCAAAATGATCACTTAGCGGGACACAGGAAATTTTCTAAACAATGAGATATATTCTTCTTCTTAATGATAATCTATTGTCTTATTTTACAAGGACTCGGAAAAGGACGCAAATATACCTGAAGCGAATCAAAAGAAGACAGATTACAATTTAGCACTGGTAAGAAACTTTAACATTCGGTATATGTCAGTTGTTGTTAAGTATATCAAAATGATCACTTAGCGGGACACAGGAAATTTTCTAAACAATGAGATATATTCTTCTTCTTAATGATAATCTATTGTCTTATTTTACAAGGACTCGGAAAGGGACGCAAATTATACCTGAAGCGAATCAAAAGAAGACAGATTATAATTTATCACTGGTAAGAAACTTTAACATTCGGTATATGTCAGTTGTTGTTAAGTATATTCAAAGTGATCACTTAGCGGGACACAGGAAATTTCCTAAACAATGAGATATATTCTTCTTCTTAATGATAATCTATTGTCTTATTTTACAAGGACTCGGAAAAGGACGCAAATATACCTGTAGCGAATCAAAAGAAGACAGATTACAATTTAGCACTGGTAAGAAACTTTAACATTCGGTATATGTCAGTTGTTGTTAAGTATATCAAAATGATCACTTAGCGGGACACAGGAAATTTTCTAAACAATGAGATATATTCTTCTTCTTAATGATAATCTATTGTCTTATTTTACAAGGACTCGGAAAAGGACGCAATTATACCTGAAGCGAATCAAAAGAAGACAGATTACAATTTATCACTGGTAAGAAACTTTAACATTCGGTATATGTCAGTTGTTGTTAAGTATATCAAAATGATCACTTAGCGGGACACAGGAAATTTCCTAAACAATGAGATATATTCCTCTTCTTAATGATAATCTATTGTCTTATTTTACAAGGACTTGGAAAGGGACGCAAATATACCTGTAGCGAATCAAAAGAAGACAGATTACAATTTATCACTGGTAAGAATCTTTAACATTCGGTATATGTCAGTTGTTGTTAAGTATATCAAAATGATCACTTAGCGGGACACAGGAAATTTTCTAAACCATGAGATATATTCTTCTTCTTAATGATAATCTATTGTCTTATTTTACAAGGACTCGGAAAGGGACGCAAATATACCTAAAGCGAATCAAAAGAAGACAGATTACAATTTAGCATTGGTGAGACACTTTAATATTCGGTATATGTCAGTTGTTGTTAAGTATATCAAAATGATCACTTAGCGGGACACAGGAAATTTTATAAAACAATGAGATATATCATTCTGCTTAATGATAATCTATTGTCTTATTTTACAAGGACTCGGAAAAGGACGCAAATATACCTGAAGCGAATCAAAAGAAGACAGATAACAATTTATCACTGGTAAGAATCTTTAACATTCGGTATATGTCGGTTGTTGTTAAGTATATCAAAATGATCACTTAGCGGGACACAGGAAATTTTCTAAACAATGAGATATATTCTTCTTCTTAATGATAATCTATTGTCTTATTTTATAAGGACTCGGAAAGGGACGCAAATATACCTAAAGCGAATCAAAAGAAGACAGATTACAATTTAGCATTGGTAAGACACTTTAATATTCGGTATATGTCAGTTTGTTGTTAAGTATATCAAAATGATCACTTAGCGGGACACAGGAAATTTTATAAAACAATGAGATATATTCTTCTTCTTAATGATAATCTATTGTCTTATTTTACAAGGACTCGGAAAGGGACGCAATTATACCTGAAGCGAATCAAAAGAAGACAGATTACAATTTAGCATTGGTAAGACACTTTAATATTCGGTATATGTCAGTTGTTGTTAAGTATATCAAAATGATCACTTAGCGGGACACAGGAAATTTTATAAAACAATGAGATATATTCTTCTTCTTAATGATAATCTATTGTCTTATTTTACAAGGACTCGGAAAGGGACGCAAATATACCTGAAGCGAATCAAAAGAAGACAGATTACAATTTAGCATTGGTAAGAAACTTTAATATTCGGTATATGTCAGTTGTTGTTAAGTATATCAAAATGATCACTTAGCGGGACACAGGAAATTTTCTAAACAATGAGATATATTCTTCTTCGTAATGATAATCTATTGTCTTATTTTACAAGGACTCGGAAAGGGACGCAAATATACCTGAAGCGAATCAAAAGAAGACAGATTACAATTTAGCACTGGTAAGAAACTTTAACATTCGGTATATGTCAGTTGTTGTTAAGTATATCAAAATGATCACTTAGCGGGACACAGGAAATTTTATAAAACAATGAGATATATTCTCCTTCTTAATGATAATCTATTGTCTTATTTTACAAGGACTCGGAAAAGGACGCAAATATACCTGTAGCGAATCAAAAGAAGACAGATTACAATTTAGCACTGGTAAGAAACTTTAACATTCGGTATATGTCAGTTGTTGTTAAGTATATCAAAATGATTACTTAGCGGGACACAGGAAATTTTCTAAACAATGAGATATATTCTTCTTTGTAATGATAATCTATTGTCTTATTTTACAAAGGACTCGGAAAGGGACGCAAATATACCTGAAGCGAATCAAAAGAAGACAGATTACAATTTAGCACTAGTAAGAAACTTTAACATTCGGTATATGTCAGTTGTTGTTAAGTATATCAAAGTGATCACTTAGCGGGACAAAGGAAATTTTCTCAACAATGCGATATATAATTCTGCTTAATGATAGTCCTATTGTTTCCTTCTTTTACGCATTTTCCCTGCTGTTACAAGGCGGAATTAGTAGTAGACAACCCAAATTAAGGAAACTTTTTTAACAAGAAAAGATAATTTTATTTATAAAAGAAGCTGAAGGCGTTTGTTATTCATAAAAGTGAAATTAAGCCAGAATTTTTGATAGAATCAAGAGATAAGATTCTGCAAAATTAGTATCTCAGATTGATGTTAAGTTCTACGAACCTTATAAAAATGTGTACAAAAACTGCCTTTCGTTTTTTAAATAACTAGAACGTTAATTGGAAAAGAAATATCCGCGCATCTACACCTACTAACGTAAGCAATTTGTTATGATTCTTACAACGATGGTTTAGAAATTATAAAATAAATTGATAACAACGGAAAGTGGTAAAAGGCAACAGGCCTTTACCATAAATATCATTAAATAAATTTTATTAGCAACATAAATGTTATATAAATGATGAAACAAATTTTAAATACAAAATATATGTCTCTTCCTAACTAATTCTCAATTTGTATTACAAAAGCCTTTATATTTTTGTATTTTAGGTTGTCCCAGGTTCCGAAAATGAAGTGGACTTAGAAGAAGAAAAGGCACTGTTTGGTGATAGCGGATTGGAATCGTCACAGTCAGTTGTCCTAGTGAGTATATTGTTTTCTGGAGATAAGTGTTTTTTTAGTGCACAGGTTACTAATTTAAAGAATATTATAGGTCAATGCATATGACGAAGATTTAACTGAAAGTGAAAGTATAAGTACCAGCGACAGTAATTTTAATCCAGAGACGAGTGATGAATCATCAGACTCTTATGATTCCGCGAAAAGTCCAGAATTACCTCCTCACATTAAATCAAGAATACAATTACCGCTAAGAATAAAAGAAAGCAAGAATGTTCAGTCAAAATCTTTATTTGATTTTGAGGATTCGGAAGAAGATGATGATCTAAATATGACAATAAGCTCCATTGTTGAACGCATTTTACCAAGTCAAAACGAAGGTTAGAATATGCGAAATAATACGAATGCATACTAAGAACCATATTTTTATAGCACTATATACAATGATCTCTTAAGGCAAAGGCTAATGTCGTTTCAAAAGCTGCATGAAAAATTAAGCTACCGGTTACCTGCTCGAAAAGCAGAATAAAAAAAAAATCACCGTTTTTGTCATAGTATCATTGTTGTTTAACTTCTTTCTTTCTGCATTTAAAGTACAAAGTGATTTTCCTGATGTGATCCATATGGATGAAAACGAAAAAAATGCTATTATACCAGGTAAGTTAAATTCTATTCATCACGACAAGCTTGCATTTCGCATGCAACTTTAACAGATTAATAGAGTAACTGCTGGTAATCTTAAATATGTCAAAAACATTTTAGATGATGACAATGGTAGTAGTGCAAGAGGGTGCGAAGAAAGTGCAGAAAAAAACAATTTTTTAGGTATTTTTAATTTTTAGTTGAGAATTTGCTATCATGCATTTTCAAAATATTTTTGTAGAGTAGATGTTCATTGAAATATTAACGTTATGGAATGTAACTTTATAAACTAGTGCAACATGAGCAACTTTCGCCGGAAAAGATTTTCTTGGTTGTGATTTGTTGCAAGTGGAGAAAGCGAAATGTATTTTCTGCTACTTTAGCAGAAAATACATTTCGCAAAATGTGTTTATAGCTACGGTACAAAATGTCACCTATCAAAGATATTTTCGATATGTTAGTGATTTGTTTACCTTGTGTACTGCATTTGTAGTCCATTATAAATTTTAAGTACTGTTTAATGACTCTGTGCATTTTATTCAGGCCGCAAAGATGATGCTACAATTGATCAGAAAAAAAATAGCAATGGTAAGTTTTGTCTTACACCTATGCTATGCAGTTTTGGCTGTAGTGATGGCGGCAGCGTATTGCTAATCCCGCTGCGTAAATGGAATTAAATCGGAAGTCTAAAACTGTACGAAAAATACGGCTATCGAATTAATTTAGTTCCAACACAGACTAACAATCTGTCGTCCAATTTTCACACATTTCTTATAGTTATTTGCCAAAAAACGTAAAGACCAAAACGATCGAGAAAGAGCAAGCTTCCTTCTCTAACAAAGTTTTATGAAATGATTTCCTTTGATTAAAGTTCTAAACGTAACCCAAAGAAAAATTATTACATTTGATCTGTTATAAGGTTTTTATATATCTAAGATTATTTAAAGAACTGGGCTAACCATTCATTTGAGAAAATATCGACCCTAAAAAAGTCTGGTGCCTACTTGATATTTATTAAAACTCAGTAGGCATTAAAGCTATGCGACTTGGAAAATAAGAGTTATTAACAAAAGAACTGGCGACATCGCATATGGTAGGAAAATGATTTGTGAAAAAAAAAAATTTAGACTTAAATTTACTCTGATAATTTAAGGAGGAACAAGGTTGTAAAAAGCGGTAATTTGCGCATGACAATGTATTTAATAAATAACATTTTTTTAAAATCAACAGTATGATAAGTTATTTATAGGACAATATTAACTGATTGAAAGGAATAAGAACATTATGTTTTAGCTGGTAACTTCACCGACGAACAACATAAAGATGGGAGGAAGATGCACTGCTGTTATTTGTGTCAACAATGGGTTTATCGAATACCAAGACATTTTAAACTAAGGCACAAAAATCACGAAGAAATAAAAAAAATCCTTCAATTGCCAAAGAAACAACAAGTAAAGGAATTTGCCATTCTACGAAGAAAAGGGGATTTTGAGGCGAACATGAGCCATGCGAGAGACAACACAGAGTATATTAGCGTTGTAAGAAAAAGTAAACCAATGTCCGTTGCTAACTACACCCCCTGTATTAATTGTTTTGGAGTTTATAACAACAAAACACTTCACAGACACTTGGATATCTGTCAGGCTAAAAAAAAATCATCTTCACAGTCCAATTCTACCAACGTAAAGGCTAGCAAAATGCTTTTGCAAGAAAGTTTAGCTAAAGATAGCAAATTTAAAGATTTAAAGGCACAGCTCTTGTCACGCATGATGGAAGATGAAGTCTTTAACATCCTTAAAAACGACGATGGCGTGCTGTTGTATGGCTATACACTGTTTGAGAAGGGTGGTGATACAGCTTTTAATGAAATATCAGGTAAATTAAGAGGTATTGGAAGATTGATCCTGCATTTCAGAAAAGTAACTGGAATTCAAGACGCAACAGCATTTTCAATAATTGATCCTGGCAACTGGGACAGCATAATTAGTGCCATTAAAGATTTGGCTGAACATAAAGGTAACGACGCAGTAGGTGTTCCAAGCCTCTTATTGCGAGTTGGACGGTCCCTGGAAGCAATTGCATGTGCCAAGCGAGCTTGGGGTATTCGTACAAAAAATAAAGAAGTGATAGAGGACGCTCGCTTGTTTTTGGAATTGTTTAAAGAGTACTGGCACATTTATTCTAAGCACGCCTTATCTACAATACAATCGAGGAAAGATAAGACGCCTGAACTTTTGCCCTTGACTGCAGATGTCCATCAACTTCGAGATTATCTGCTCGATCAATTTGCAGTTCTAACAGCTTCTGATGTACACGATCGTGGAATGACATTGCATGAATGGAGTTGGCTTCAAAAGATTATCGTAGTTAGAATTATTACATTTAATGCAAGGCGTGGCGGAGAATCGACAAAAATATTGGTATCTGACTGGAACAGGTGTGAGCAGTGGAAAAGACAGGAGGATATTGAATTAATTCAAGATCCTGTGGAAAAGGTCTTGGCAAAGAGGTTGGAGGTTTTGTATGTCAAGGGCAAGAGAAAGAGGCGTGTGCCAGTAATATTTACTGAGGAATTGCAGAAAGGTATCCGCATTTTGTTGGAAACAAGGGACAAAATGGGAGTCAGTTCTGAAAACCCTTTCCTGTTTCCAAGACCAAGTCGAGGGTCAATGAACCCAATTCGTGGATGGGACGCTGTACATGAAGTAGCATTAAAGGCTAACCTGAAAAAGCCTGAATTGATTACCTCAACTAAAATTAGAAAGCATATGGCGACGGTACTCCAATTACTTGATATGACAAAAGGAGAGTTGAACTGGGTAAGCGCATTTAGGCCACTCAGTGGACGTGCATAAAGCTTGGTATCGGCAAGAAGAATCAACAATTGAGCTAACCAAAGTCGCCAAGTTACTTATGGCCAAAGATAGGGGCGAAGTCCTTCAAAACAAGAAAATCACAGATCTGTGTGGTAAGTTTTATGTTTCTTTACAGAAAAAATAATACGCAGATCAAAAGTATGCAATTATTTTGCGCACTATTTAGCACCATCAAGCAACTTGCCGTCAATAATTAAGGATAGTCAGGGAATGGTTGAGGACAAGAGGGGGAGTTTGACTCGCCGTAATGTGAGTGCTTTCTTTTCATACTTTTATTTTTATGTTTTTATTTCTTTCATTTTTTTTGAACTAATTTTAGATATGAGTTAA